>LNAC01001024.1:166604-314463 GCA_002007465.1 Ailurus styani | reverse complement strand
GTGATCTGATCTCTCTCTCTCTCTCTGTGTCAAATAAATAAATAAAATCTTTAAAAAAAAAAACAACAAAAAAAACTAATCCAAAAAAAAAAACTAATCCCACCTATAAGGCCTCCAACCTCATGACCTTATTACTTCTCATATGTCTGATCTCTTAATACCACATTGTGCATTAGGATTTCAACATATGAATGGGGGGTACAATCATTAAAACTACACCATTGAAGCTGTTTATTGAATTTTTCAGTTCAGTCATTGTATTCTTTCACTCCAGATTTTCTGTTTGGTTCTTTTATATGGTTTTTCTCTCTTTGTAAAACTTCTCATTTTGTTAATATATTGTTTTTCATATTCATTTATTTATCTGTGTTGTCTTGTATCTCACTGAACTCCTCTATGATATTTACTTTTTAATTTTTTGAGACAGTTTGTAGATATCAAATTCTTTTTTTTAAGATTTTATTTATTTATTTGACACAGAGAGAGAGATCACAAGTAGGCAGAGAGGCAGGCAGAGAGAGAGGAGGAAGCTCTCCTTGGAGAGGATGTGAGGCTCGATCCCAGGACCGTGAGATCATGACCTGAGCCGAAGGCAGAGGCTTTAACCGGCTGAGCCACCCACGCACCCCTCAAATTCTTTAAATTACTAGATCTTCATTTTGTTTTTTCGTTGGTGATTCTTACCTGATTATTCATATCTGTAATTTTACACTGCTGTCCACACATTTAAGGAAGTGGTCACCTCTTTCAGTCTTTACAGACTAGATTCACCTGGGAAGCACTTCCTTAGTCAGTCTTCCCAGAGATTCTATGTGGTCTCGTTGTGGGACCATGGGTAAACTGGCTGGCAGGTTCCACAGACAGGGTAGCTGGAAGAATCATATGTGGATCACAAGGTGGGTCTATGGGTTTGCCTGTTTCCTGATTTCACAGGCATGTGGAATTGATGCCATTTTATGTGGGTGGGTGGGCCTAGTGCTGCAGTCTGCAGTCCGGTCTGGTGTTAGGGTCTGCAGGAGATTGACCTGGTGTCAGAATCTATGGGTATGCATGGTGCTAAGTCTCTTAGAGGGCCTTTTAACTTTGTTTCATGTATTCTAGCCCAATTTTTAATTTGCAGTGTATTTTGTAATAAGTATCCCATTTAATCTTTCAGTAGATTATTTCACTGCTTACCTGTGTTCATTTTTATTTGCACAATTTTCAATTATCTATCATTTGCTGTTCTTATTTGAAAAGTGTCATATCTCCTTTTATATCTTTGTGGGTGTAATATAATATAATATAGTATAATATAATATAATATAATATAATATAATATAATATAATATAATATAATATAATATTATTCCCACCAGGAAAAGTGTACAAGCAGCTTGCATGTATGTAAAGGGTATGTGAATTCAACACTTCTATTATCCCCACCATTTCAAGCATTCTGTGTCCTTTTTGGTTTAATTATCCATATCTATTGCTATAGCTTAGTAGCAAAACCCTCTGCTATCTGAATCTCGATGGGGGTTGGAGGGATGTCCTGTATGGCCATTTCAACTATAATGCTTCAGAAAATCATGCTGACAATTGTTCAAAGGCCTCCAGAGCTCCTGCTGCATTCTATATTCATCTGCTTCAAGTTTATATCACCTCTGAGCCACTACTATCTTTAATGGGTCGTCTTCTACATATGTGACTATGGCTTTCTTTTTCAACCCAAACTTACTTATATTTATCTCTCAGGGAGTCTTCACAATTAGTAGTATAAAGAACCATTATGTATGTATATATATTTTTTCTATCATATCTAGGGATTTGGAGCAGAAAGGGGAGGGAGATACATATATTCAGGTCAGCATCTTCATGCAGTCTGAAACAATGGCTACTACTAGTTCTCTTTGCCCTCCCCCAACCCCCTCCTTCTTCTTCTCCCCCTTCTACCCCTCCTCCCCCATCCTCTTCCTTGTCCTTCTTCATGTCAGGATTATTATTATTATCATCATGATCATTAACATCATCATTGCCATTATTTTTTGGCCTGGGGAATGTTCCTTTAATCTCTAAAGGGACCATATCTTCTGAGCAAAAACCCTGCCCTTTATGTATTTACATTTCTCTATTTCAAGAACTTGTGTACAGAAACTGTATTTAAGATACCACATAAAAGCAGATGATAAAAATGTTATAATGGTGTAGACTATTATATAGACTAATATATCCTGAAGCACACCTTAAGACAAGATATGTAATAACACTTTCTGACTTTATCTTTAGCATATCATTCTACATTTGGAAATAAAAGTTTATCTTGCTAAATTTGCTATAAAGTGATATGTCACTTTACCATCATTACTAATCCAAATTTCTTTGAGGATTTGTAAGATACATATAGCTTCAATGCTACTTCCTATTCTTCAATTTTAGGCTTTCTTTATAGATTTATAGTTATAAAATGATATATATTTAATTTAAATATTAACATAACTCACAAAATACAATGACAAAAGGAAAAGCAAAATCTACCTCAAATTCTGCCTTTAAAGATAACCACTGCTCTCTAAGAGAACATCCTCCATATCTCTGTCTTTTGTCAAGGTTTAGAAATAATATGCAATTTTAAAATACAGCATAATTCTCTTTCTGATATTCTGAAATATATTTTTACTTAACAGCATAGTCTGAATATATTTTCCAAGTCAACAAACATCATTATTGTTATCATCATTAACATTAACATCATTAAGCATTAAATGCGCAGTATTGCTTTATATGGATTAAGCTACAGCTTACTTAAATGAACCTTAATTATGCATATTTATGTTGATTGAATTTATTAAATATTAAGCTGTTTTTTCATGAATCTTTCATTTATGCCATTATATACTTAGGGTAAATTCCTAGAAGTAGGATTGGAAGAGCAATAGTATACTCATTTTACATTCTGATATATATGCCCAAAGGCCCTTCAGAAGAACACTGATTTACAATCTTACCACTAGCTTATGAAAGTTCCTGTTTCTCACTGTTAATATCAGTTGACCAAATTGTGACTTTCTAGTTCTTGTTATTATAAGTGATATGTGTTTTATTGTGTGATAATACTTTAGCTATTATAGTAGAAGAATCTTGATTTTATCATTTTTTAAAAAGTTTTAACCTGTTTAGGTTTAACAGCAGGTACTGCCCTAATTTTATGTGGTGTGGTTCCAATAACACTTTCATTTTCAGACCAGGCAGTGGTCTTTATTTTTTTCTTTTTTATTATTTTTTGTTATGTTATGTTAGTCACCATAGAGTACATCATTAATACTTGATGTAGTATTCCAAGATTCATTGTTTACATATAACACTCAGTGCTCCGTGCAATACATGCCCTCCTTAGTACCTATCACTGGGACACCCATCCCCCCCACCCAAACCCTAAAATCCTCAGTTTTTTTCTCAGAATCCACAGTCTCTCATGGTTCATCTCCCCCTCTGATTCCCCCCCTTCATTTTTCCCTTCCTTCCCCTAAGGTCCTCCAGGTTATTCCTTATGTTCCACAAATAAGTGAAACCATATGATAATTAACTTTCTCTGCTTGACTTATTTCACTCAGCATAATCTCCAGTCCCATCCATGTTGATGGAAAAGTTGAGTATTCATTCTTTTTGATGGCTGAATAATATTCCATTGTATAAATGGACCACATCATCTTTAAAGATTCATCTGTTGAATGGCATCTCATCTCTTTCCACAGTTTGGCTATTGTGGACATTGGTGCTATGAACACTGGGGTGCATATGGCCCTTCTTTTCACTACATCTGTATCCTTGGGGTAAATCCTCAGTAGTCATGCAGTGCTCTTTAGTCTGCTTCATTTTATCACATTCTACTGAGGCATTCACTGGTCTTTGCTGGTACATTTAGAGGGGACAGATGGACTTTTTCAAGGTCAAGCCACGTTTTTCTCTAGATAGGGATTTCCCAGGATGGGGGAAGGGTTTGATAACTAGAAGAACAAAGAGAATGGTTTGGATCTGACACTTCTTAAGGCATGGTCCCTTCTTCCTGTAGACTATGGAGACCATTTCCAGGGATGAGTGGTTATATAGCATAATACCAGATGCATTTGTTCCCTAGTCAAGTATTTTTCACTAAGTATGAAAAGGTCCTTGCTAAATTTAAATGGTCATTTTTAATTTATAACAATTATTCTAATTCTTCTTGTATCAGGAAATCAACTTCTGACCTATCATATGTGTTGCAAATATTCTCCTGAGTTTATTTTAACCTTATTTTTAGTATCTTTTTAAATTTTTTTTATTATTATTTGCCCCAGGGGTACAGGTCTATGAATCATCAGGCTTACACCTATTACAGCATTCACCATAGCACAAACCCTCCCCAATGTCCATACCCATCCACCCTATCCCTACCCTCCCACCCCCCAGTAACCTTCAGTTTGTTTTGTGAGATTAGGAGTCTCTTATGGTTTGTATCCTTCCCAATCTCATCTTGTTTCATTATTTTTTCTTATTTGATTTACAAAAATTTTGTTTGTTTGTTTCTTTGTTTTGTTTATTATTATTTGCCCCAGGGTACAGGTCTGTGAATCATCAGGCTTACATCTTTAACAGCACTCACCATAGCAAAAAACCTCCCCAATGTCCATAACCCATCCACCCTATCCCTACCCTCCCACCCCCAGTAAACCTCAGTTTGTTTCAACGCATCCTCGCCACATCTGTCCTTTCCTGACTTGTTGATTTTACCAATTCTGACTGGTGTGAGGTGGTATCTCACTGTGGTTTTGATTTGTATTTCCCTGATGCCGAGTGATGTGGAGCACTTTCTCATGTGTCTGTTGGCCATTTGGATGTCTTCTTTGGAAAAATGTCTGCTCATCTCTTCTGCCCATTTCTTCACTGGGTTAATTATTTCATGGGTGTTGAGTTTGATAAGTTCTTTATAGATTTTGGATACAAGCCCTTTATCTGATATGTCATTTGCAAATATCTTCTCCCATTCTGTCAGTTTTCTTTTGGTTTTGTTGACTGTAAGTTTTGCTGTGCAAAAGCTTTTCATCTTGATGAAGTCCAAATAGTTCATTTTTTCCCTTGCTTCCCTTGCCTGTGGTGATGTTCCTAGGAAGAAGTTGCTGTGGCTAAGGCTGAAGAGGTTCCTGCCTGTGTTCTCCTCAAGGATTTTGAGGGATTCCTTTCTCACATTGTGTTCTTTCATTCATTTTGAGTATATTTTGGGGTGTGGTATAAGGAAATAATCCAGTTTCATTTTTCTGCATATGGCTGTCCAGTCTTCCCAACACCATTTGTTGAAGAGACGGCCTTTTTCCCATTGGACATTCTTTCCTCCTTTGTCAAAGATTAGTTGACCATAGAGTTGAGGGTCCATTGCTGGGCTCTCTATCCTTATCCACTGATCTATGAGTCTGTTTTTGTGCCAGTACCATACTGTCTTGATGATGACAGCTTTGTAATAGAGCTTGAAGTCTGGAATTGTGATGCCACCAACGTTGGTTTTCTTTTTCAACATTCCTTTTGCTATTTGGTGTCTTTTCTGGTTCCATGTAAATTTTAGGTTTATATGTTCTATTTTTTGAAAAGAAATTGCTGGTCTTCTGATGAGGATTGCATTAAATGTGTAGATAGCTTTAGGTAGTATAGACATTTTCACAATATTTGTTCTTCCAATCCATGAACATGGAATGTTTTTCCACTTCTTTGTGTCTTCCTCAATGTCTTTCATGAGTACTTTATAGTTTTCTGAGTACCGATTCGTTGCCTCTTCGGTTAGGTTTATTCCTAGGTATCATGGTTTTGGGTGCAATTGTAAACGGGATTGACTCCTTAATTTCTCTTTCTTCTGTTTTGTTGTTGGTATATAGAAATGCAACTGATTTCTGTGCATTGAGTTTATATCCTAACACTTTACTGAATTCCTGTATGCGTTCTAGCAGTTGTGGAGTGGAGTCCTTTGGGTTTTCCACAGAAAGTATCATATCATCTGCAAAGAGTGAGAGTTTGACTTCTTCCTTGCCAATTTGGATGCCTTTTATTTTTTTGGTTGTCTGATTGCTGAGGTTAGGACTTCTAGTACTATGTTGAATAGCAGTGGTGATAGTGGACAGCCCTGTCATGCTCCTGATTTAGGGGAAAAGCTCTCAGTTTTTCTCAATTGTGAATGATATTCGCTGTGGGTTTTTCATAGATGGTTTTGATGATATTGAGGTATGTATCCTCTATGCCTCCACTGTGAAGAGTTTCGATCAAGAAAGGGTGCTGTACTTTGCCAAATGCTTTTTCAGCATCTATTGAGAGGATCATATGGTTCTTGTTCTTTCTTTTATTAATGTCTTGTATCACACTGATTGATATGGGAATGTTAAACCAAACTTGCAGCCCGAGGATAAATCCTACGTGGTCGTAGTGAATAATCCTTTTAATGTGCTGTTGGATCCTATTGGCTAGTATTTTGTTGAGGATTTTTCCACTCGTGTTCATCAAGGATATTGGTCTATAATTCTCCTTTTTGATGGGGTCTTTGCCTGGTTTTTGGAATCAAGGTAATGCTGGCCTCATAAAATAAGTTTGGAAGTTTTCCTTCAATTTCTATTTTTTGGAACAGTTTTAGGGGAATAGGTATTAATTCTTCTTTGAAAGTTGTGTGGAATTCTCCTGGGAAGCCGTTTGGCCCTGGGCTCTTGTTTGTTGGGAGATTTTTGATAACTGCTTCAATCTCCTTACTGGCTATGCGTCTATTCAGGTTTTCAATTTCTTCTTGGCTCAGTTTTGGTAGTTTATATTTCTGTAGGAATGCATGCATTTTTTTCAGATTGTCAAATTTGCTGGTATAGAGTTGCTCATAATATGTTCTTATAATTGTTCTTATTTCTTTGGTGTTGGTTGTGATATCTCCTCTTTCATTCATGATTTTATTAATATGAGTCCTTTCTCCTTTCTTTTGAATAAGTCTGGCCAGGGGTTTATCAATCTTATTAATTCTTTCAAATAATCAGTTCCTAGTTTCGTCAACGTGTTCTACTATTCTTTTCGTTTCTATTTCACTTATTTCTGCTCTGATCTTTATGATTTCTCTTCTCCTGCTTGGTTTAGGCTTTCTTTGCTGTTCTTTCTCCAGCTGCTTTATGTGTAGGATTAAGTTGTGTACTTGAGACCTTTCTTGTTTCTTGTGAAAGGCTTCTATTGCTATATACTTTCCTCTCAGGACTGCTTTTGCTGTGTCCCAAAGATTTTGAACAGTTGTGTTGTCGTTTTCATTTGTTTCCATGATTTTTTTTTAGTTTTTCCTTAATTTCCTGGTTGACCCATTCATCCCTTAGTAGGTGTTTTTCCGACTCCATGTATTTGAGTTCTTTCCAACTTTCCTGTTGTGGTTGAGTCCTAGTTTCAGAGCATTATGGTCTGAAAATACACAGGGAATGATCCCAATTTTTGGTACATGGTGAGACCTGATTTGTGACCCAGAATACAGCCTATTTTAGAGAATGTTCCATGTGCACTAGAGAAGAATGTGTATTCTGTTGTTTTGGGATGAAATGTTCTGAATATATCTGTGATGTTCAACTGGTCCAGTGTGTCATTTAAAGCCTTTATTTCATTGTTGATCTTTTGCTGCAATGATCTGTCCATTTCAGTAAGGGGGGTGTTAAAGTCCCCTAATATTATTTTATTTTATTATTTTATTATTGTCACTGAGTTTCTTTGATTTTATTATTAATTGGTTTATATAATTGGCTGCTTCTATGTGCAGGGCATAGATATTTAAAATTGTTAGATCTCCTTATTGGACAGATCCTTTAAGTATGATATAGTGTCTTTCCTCATATCTTATTATAGTCTTTGGCTTAAAATCTAATTTATCTTATATAAGGATTGCCACTCCAGCTTTGTTTTGATGTCCATTGGCATGGTAAATTGTTTTCCACCCCCTCACTTTAAATCTGGAGGTATCTTTGGGTTTAGGATGAGTTTTCATATACAGCATATCAGTGGATCTTGTTTTCTCATCCATTCTGATACCCTGTGTCTTTTACTTGGGGCATTTAGTCCATTTACATTCAGGGTAACTATTTAGAGATATGAATTTAGAGCCATTGTTTTGCCTGTAAGGTGACTGTTACTGTATATTGTGTCTCTTCCGTTTGGGTCTTTGTTTCTTCAAGGCTCTCTCTCTTTACTTAGAGGACCCCTTTCAATATTTCCTGTACGGCTGGCTTGGTGTTTGCAAAATCTTTTAATTTTTGTTTGTCCTGGTAGCTTTTTATCTCTCCTTCCATTTTCAATGACAGCATAGCTGGATATAGTATTTTTGGCTGCACATTTTTCTCTTTTAGTGCTCTGAATATATCATGCCAGCTCTTTCTGGCCTACCAGGTCTCTGTGGATAGGTCTGTTGTCAGTCTAATATTTCTACCATTGTATGTTATAGACCTCTTGTCATGAGCTGCTTTAAGGATTTTCTCTTTGTCACTAAGACTTTAAGTTTTACTATTAGATTATGGTGTGTGGACCTATTTTTATTGATTTTGAGGGGTTCTCTGCCTCCTGGAATTTGATGCTTGTTCCCTTCACCAAATTAGGGAAATTCTGTACTATAAATTGCTCCAATATAACTTCTGCCCCTCTCTCCCTCTTCTTCTTCTTCTTCTGGGATCCCAATTATTCTAATATTGTTTCATTTTATGTTCTGGGATCCCAATTATTCTAATATTGTTTTGTCTTATGGTATCACTTATATCTCGAATTCTCCCCTCATGGTCCAGTAGTTGTTTGTCTCTCTTTGCCTCTGCTTCTTTATTCTCTGTAATTTGGTCTTCTAAACCACTAATTCTGTCTTCTGCCTCATCACCTCATTAATAGCTTTTTTGATTTCCACTTGTTTAGATTTTAGTTCTTTTATTTCTCCTGAAAGGGTTTTTATTTCTCTAGAGAGGGATTCTCTGTTATCTTCCATGCTTTATTTGACCCCAGCCAGCAACTTGATAATCAGCATTCTAAACTCTAGTTCTGTCCTAGTATTAATGTTTGCATTGATTAGGTCCCTAACCATGGTTACTGCCTCTTTTTTTGTGTGTGTGGTGATTTTTTGCGCCTTGTCATTTTATGCAGATAAGAATAGATGGATGAGAGAACAAAATACTAAAGGGTAGCAATGACCCCAGAAAAAATATACACTAACCTAATCAGAAGAGACCTGAACCTGGGAGGAGAAGAAAGAGGGAAAAAAAAAAAACAAAAGAAAAAAAACAAATAAATAAATAAAACAAAACCCTGTATCTATATCTATATTATCTATATATTTTTCTATATCTATCTCTGTGACTTTATCTCTATCACTACATCTATCTCTATCTCTCTATATATCTATATCTATTAGACTGGTGAATTGAACAGACCCTATATGTATACAAAAAATTAGGTTAAATACAATGAAGAGATAAAATATGTCTATAATAATGAAAGTTTAAAGAAAGATTTAAAAGTGTGGATAAAATATAATAGTTAAAAAACTTTAAAATAGGAAAGAGGAAATAATTTAAAAGAAAAGATTTAGAAAAAATAAAATTCAAAGAATTTAACTTGAACGACTAAAGGATCATGGAAAAAAAGCTATGAATTCTCTGTGTTGCTTTTCTCTAGCTCTGGAGTTCCATAATTCTCAGCAATCTGTGAACTTGGTATTGGCTGGATATTCTTGCTGATCTTCTGGGGGAGGGGCCTGTTGCTGTGATTCTCAAGTGTCATTGCCTGAGGCGGAATTGCACCGCCCTTGCTACGGGCCAGGCTAGGTAAGCAGCTCCTGTTCGCACTCGGGAGCTTTTGTTCCCTGAACGTTTTCTGTACAGTTTTGGAGGATGGGAATGAAAATGGTGGCCTCCTAATCTCGGACCCGGAGGAGCAGAGAGCTTGGGACCCCACTCCTCAGTGTATCCTCAGAGAAAAAAAAATCAATCCCTCCTTTCTCCCTGGTCTCCAGCTGCACTCCAAGCTCACCCAGACTATGACCAAGAATTTCTATCTCTGGCGCACCGCCCCATTTGGAATCTCCAAACCCAGCATATTCCTGCGGCACACTCCCATGCCGCCCCTCTCAGGGGAGGAAGGAGGGGGTCTTTCAGGATCTGCCACCCGTGGGGTCCCTGCTCAAAGAGCAGTGGCCTGACTGTGCCTTGGATCACAGCCCAAGGTAACACCGAGCTGACACACCTTCTCAGCTTGGCTGTCTCTCCAGTCAGCTTCTCCTCTCTGATACCTGGGAGCTCTGTCTCACTCAGAAACTCCTGGTCTTTTTGTGTCCCCGTGGGTCCTGAGACCACACTGTCCCCACGAGGGCTTCACCCCCCGCTTAGCCTCTGGGGCGACATACCTGATTGGAACAGACTTCTGAAAGTTCCAATTTTGTGCTCTATTGTTCTCTCAATTGCTGGGAGCTGGCCCCTCCCCCTGAGGTCTATCTTCCTGTCACTTCAGATTCACTTCTCCGCATGTCCTACATCCTACCTTCTGGAAAGTGGTCGATTTTCTGTTCCCAGAATTGCTGCTCTTCTTCTCTTTGATCTCCTGTTGAATTTGTAGGTGTTCAGAATCTTTTGATAACTATCTGGGTGAATTTCTGGGACCTGATGATAATCGGTCTCATACTCCTCCGCCATCTTGCTCCTCCTCCTACTTAAGTTTTTATTTAAATACCAGTTAGTTAACATATACTGTAATATTAGTTTCAGGTGTGCAATATAGTGAATTAGCATTTCCATACACCGTATGCTCACCAAAACAAGTATACTACTTAATGCCCATCACCTATTCAACAAATCTCCCCACCCACCTCAACTCTGAAACTATCACTTTTCTATAGTTGAGTCTGTATCTTGTATTACCTGCCTCTCTCTTTTTTCCCCTTTATTCACTTGTTTTGTTTCTTAAATTCCACAAATGAGTGAAATCATATAGTATTTGTCTTTCTCTGACTGACTTATTTCACTCATCTTAATACTAGCTCCATCCATGTTGTTGAAATGGCAAGATTTAATTCTTCTTTAAGGCTCAGTAATATTCTGTTACATATGTTATATAGATAAACCACATCTTTTTTATTCATTCATTAGTTAATGGACACTTGAGCAGTTTCCATAATTTTACAATGGTAGAGAATGCTGCTATAAACACTGTGGCACATGTATCCCTCTGAATTAGTATATTTGTATTCTTTGCATAAAATCCTAGGAGTGCAATTTCTGGATTGTAGGATATTTCTACCTTTAGCTTCTTGAAGAAACTCCACACTGATTTCCACAGTGGCTGCACCTGTTTGAATTCACAGTTTTAGCACAAGAGGGTTCCCCTTTCTCCACATCCTCGTCAATACCTGTTGTTTTTTGTGTTGATTTTAGCCATTCTGACTGGTGTAAGGTGGTATCTCATTGTAGTTTGATATCTATTTCACCGATGATGAGTGATGTTGAGAATCTTTCCATGTGTCTCTTCACCATCTGTATGTTTCTTTGGAGGAATGTCTATTCATATCTTCAGCCCATTTTTTAATTGCACTATACATTTTTTGGGTGTTGAGTTTTATAAATTCTTCATATATTTTGGATACGAACCTTCTACTGGACATGTCTTTTGCGAATATCTTCTCCCATTCCAAAAGTTACCTTTTAGTTTTATTGACTCTTTCCTTCACTGTGCATTAGATTTCATTTTGATGAAATTTATTTTGTTGAATTAGTTTATTTTTACTTTTGTTTCCCTTGCCTTAGGAAACAAATCTAGAAAGAAGTTGTTGTAGCCAATACCAAGAAAAGATACTGCCTGTATTTTATTCTAGAATTTTTATGGTTTCAAGTCTCACATTTAGCTCTCTAATCCATTCTGAATTTACTTTTGTGCATGGTGTAAGAAAATCTCCAGCTTCATTCTTTTCAATGTTGTCCAGTTTTTCCCAACACCATTTGTTGAAGGGACTGTATTTTTCCCATTGGGTATGCTTTCCTGCTTTGTCAGAGATAAATTTACTATATAGTTGTGAGCTCATTGCTGGGTTTTCTAATCTGTTCTATGATCTATGTGTGTATTTTTGTGCCTGTACCATACAGTACTAATTGCTTCACCTTTATAATATAACTTGAAGTTCTGAATTGTGATACCCCAGCTTTGCTTCTGTATATCAAGATTTGTTGGCTATTTGTGGACTTCTGTGGTCCTACACAAGTTTTAAGATAGTTTATTCTATCTCAATGAAAATGGAATTGGTGTTTTAATAAAGAATGAATTAAATGTGTAGATTGCTTTGGGGAGTATAGACATTTTTAAAGTACATTATAAGTTTTTCATATAAATTTCAATGATTCATTAGTTGTGTATCACACTCAGTACCCATCTCATCACATGCTCCTTATTGCCTGTCACCGAGTTACCCTATCCCCCCACCACATCACTTTCTGAAATCCTGCTTGTTTCCCAGAATAAAAAATGTCATATGGTTTGTCTCCCTTTCCTATTTCTTACCCATCTGTTTTCCCTCCTTTCCACTAATGTCCTCTGCACTATTTCATATGTTCCACAAATGAGTGAAACCATATGATAACTACCTTTCTTTGATTCACTTATTTCATTCAGCATAATACCCTCTAGTTCCATCCATGTCAATGTAAATGGTAGGTATTGATCTTTTCTGATGGCTGAGTAATATTCGATTGTATATATGAACCACATCTTCGTTATCCATTCATCTGTTGAAGGGCATCTTGGCTACTTCCACAGACTGGCTATTGTGGACAATGCTGCTATGAATATTGGGGGGCAAGTGCCCCTTATTTTCACTACATCTATATGTTTGGGGTAAATATCCAGTACTGTAATTTCTGGGTAAAATGGGAACTCTATTTTTAAACTCTTGAGGAACCTCCATACTATTTTCTGGAGTGGCTATGACAGCTTGGATTCCCACCAACAGGGTAAGAGGGATCCCCTTCCTCTGCATCCTTGCCAGCACTTGTTGTTCCCTGTCTTGTTATTATTAGGGATTTTAACTAGTGTAAGGTGGTATCTTATTGTGGTTTTTATTTGTATTTCCCCAAGTGATGCGAAGCAATTTTTCATGTGTCTGTTAGCCATTTGTGTGTGTTCTTGGAGAAATGTCTGTTCATGCCTTCTGCTCATTTCTTAACTGGATTATTTGTTTTTTCAGGCAATATTGAGTTTGAGATATTCCTTATAGATCATGGATACCAGCCCTTTATCTGACATTCCATTTGCAAATATCTTCTCCCATTCCATAGATTGCCTCTTGGTTTTGTTCATTGTTTTCTTTGTTGTGCACAAACTTTTTATCTTGATGAAGTTGCAAAAGTTCATTTTTTGCTTTTCTTTCCCTTGTGTTTAGAGACGTTTCTTGCAAGAAGTCGCTATGTCCAAGGTTGAAGAGGTTGCTGCCTGTGTTCTTCTCTAGGATTTCGATGGATTCCTGTCTCAGTTGAGGTGTTTCATCCATTCTGAGTTTATCTTTATGCATGGTGTAAGAGAACGATTCAGTTTCTTTCTTCTGCATGTGGCTGTCCAATTTTCCCAGCACCATTTATTAAAGAGACTATCTTTTTTTCCATTGGACATTTTTTCCTGCTTTGTCAAAAAATTAGTTGACCACAGAGTTGAGGGTCCATATCTGGTCTCTCTATTCTCTTCCACTGAATTACGTGTCTGTTTTTGTTACAATACCATGCTGTCTTGATGATCATAACTTTGTTTTTTTTTCTTTACATCTTAGTTTTATTTTATTTTTTTTCAGTGTTCCAAGATTCATTGTATATGCACCACACCCAGTGCTCCATGCAATACGTGCCCTCCTTAATACCCACCACCAGGATCACAGCTTTGTAATAGAGCTTGAAGTCAGGCATTGTGATGCCCCCAGCTTTTTTTTTTTTTCTTCACCACTCCCCTGGCGATTCAGGGCCTTTTCTGGTTTCATTCAAATTTTAGGATTATTTGTTTCATTTCTGTGAAAAAAGTTGATGGTATTTTGATAGAGATTGCATTGAATGTGTAGATTGCTCTCCTCTGGGCATCAGACATTTTAACAATTGTTTATTTTTCCAATCGAAGAGCATGGAGTGTTTTTTTATATCTTTGTGTCTTCCTCAATTTCTTTCATAAGTGTCCTGTAGTTTCTAGAGTATACATTCTTTAGCTCTTTGGTTGGGTTTATTCCTACGTTTCTTATGGTTGGTTTTGGTGCAGTTGTAAGTGGGATCAATTCCTTAATTTCTCTTTCTTCAGTCATATTGTTAGTGTACAGAATACAACTGATTTCTGTGCATTGACTTTATATCATTCCAAATTGATGAATTGCTGTATGAGTTCTAGCAATTTAGGGGTGGGGTCTTTCAGTTTGTCAACATAAAGTATCATGTCATTTGCAAGGAGTAAGAGTTTGACTTCATCTTTGCCAATTTGAATACATTTTATTTCTTTTTGTTGTCTGATTGCTGAGGCTAGGATTTCTAGTACTATGTTGAGCAATAGTCGTCAGAGTGGGAATCCCTATCATCTTCCTGAACATAAGGGAAAAGATATCAGTTTTTCCCAATTGTGAATGATATTCACTATGGGCTTTTCATGCATGTATTTTATGATAATGACATATGTTCCCTCCATCCATGCACTTTGGAGAGTTTTAATCAAGAAAGGATGATGTACTTTGTCAAATGCTTTTTCTGCATCAGTTGAGAGGAGTATATGATTATTGTCTTTTCTTTTATTAATGTGCTCTATCATGTTCATTTATTTGTGACTTTTGAAGCACACTTGCATCCCAAGAATAAAACCCAACTGGTCGAGGTGAATAATCCTTTTAATGAACTGTTGGATCCTATTGACTAGTATCTTGTTGAGTATTTTGGTATCCATGTTCATCAGGGGTATTGGTCTGTAATTCTCCTTTTTGGTGGGGAATTTGCATGGTTTGGGGATCCAAGTAATTCTGATCTCATAAAACGAGTAGGAAGTTTTCCTCCATTTCTATTTTCTGAAATAGCTTCTGTAGAATAGGTATAATTTCTTCTTTAAATGTTTGGTAGTATTCCCCTGGAATCCAGCTGGACTCTTTTTGTGTGTGGGGGGGGGGAGTTTTGATTACCGCTTCAATTTCCTTACTGGTTATGAATCTGTTCAGATTGTCTTTTTCTTCCTCTTTCAGTCTTGGTAGTTTATAAATTTCCAGGAATACATCCATTTTCTCAAGATTGCTGAATTTGTTGGCATATAGTTGCTGATAATTTCTAATGATTGTTTCTATTTTCTTGGTATTAATCATTATCTCTCCCTTTTCTTTCATGATTTTATAGATTTGGGTCTTTTCTATTTTCTTTTGGATAAGTTTGTCCAGAGGTATATTGATCTTATTAATTCTTTCAAAGAAGCAGCTTCTAATTTTGTTGATCCATATTACTGTTTTTCTGGTTTCTATTTCATTGATTTCTGCTCTAATGTTTATTATTTCTCTTCTCCTGCTTGGGTTAGGTTTTATTTGCTATTCTTTTTCCATCTCCTTAAATGTAAGTTTAACTTGTGTATTTGGGATTTATATAACTATTTGAGAGAGGCTTGGATGGCTATGTATTTCCCTCTTAAGACTGCCTTTGCAGTATCCCATAGATTTTAAAGAAATGTGTTTTCATTTTCATTAGTTTGCATGAATTACTTAAGTTCTTCTTTAATTTCCTGATTGACCCATTCATTCTTTAGCAGGATGCTCTTTAACCTCCAAGTGTTTGAGTTCTCTCCAAATAGCTTCTTGTGATTGAGTTCCAGTTTCAAAGCAGTTTAGTCTGAAATTATGCAGGGAATAACCTCAATCTTTTCATATCAGCTGAGACCTGATTTGTGACTGAGTATGTAATCTATTCTGGAGAAATTTCCATGTTCACTTGAGAAGAATGAGTATTCTGTTGTTACAGGATGGGATATTCTGCATATATCTATGAACTCCATCTCGTCCAGTGTGTCATTCAAAGCCCTTGGTATTTTGTTGATATTCTGCTTAGATGATCTATCTGTCCATTGCTGTGAGTGGAGTGTTGAAGTTTTCTACTGTTAATGTATTATTATCAATGTGTTTCTTTACTTTAGCTATCAATTGGTTTATATAATTGGCTCCTTTCAAGTTGGGGGGGCAGAGATATTTATAATTGTTGGATTTTCTTGTTGGATAGACACTTTAAGTATGATATAGTGTCCCTCTACATCTCTTACTACAGACTTTGGTTTAAAATCTAATTTGTCTGATATAAGGATTGCTACTCCAGCTTTTTCTGAGGTCCATTAGTGTGGTAAATGGTTCTCCATCCATTCATTTTCAATCTGGAGATATCTTTAGTTTCAAAATGAGTCTCTTATAGACAGCGTATGGATGGGTCCTGCTTTTTATCCAATCTGACACACTGTGTCTTTAATGGAAGCATTCAGCCCATTTACATTCAGAGTAACTATTGAAAGATATGAATTTAGTGCCATTGTGTTGCCTGAAAAGTCCCTGTTTCTGTAGATTGTTATTTTCTGGTCTATGCTACTCTTGGGTTCTCTCTTCACTTACAGTATCCATGGCCATATTTTTTACAGGACTGTCTTGGTGGTCACGTATTTTTTTAAGCTTCTCTCTGCCTGGAAACTTTATTTCTCCTTCAACTTTGATTTAATAGCCTTGCTGGATCAAGTATTCTTGGCTACATGTTCTTCTCATTTAGTATCCTGAATATACCTTTCCAGCTTTTCCTGGCGTGACAGTTTTCTTGGTAGGTCTAATGTTATTCTGATATTCATCCCCCATATGTAAGAAATCTCTTCCCCCTAACTGATCTCGGGATAGCTTCCTTGGCTCTAAGATTTGCAAGCTTCACTATTACATGTCAGGTTGTTGATCTACTTTTATTGATTTTGGGAGGGGTCTTCTCTGCCTTTTGGACCTGTATGCTTATTTCCCAAGATTTGGGAAGTACTCAGCCATGATTTGCTCAAATACACCTTCTAGCCCCCCCCTTCACCCTTCTTAGATCCCCCATAATTCTGATATTTTTTCCTTTTCAATGTATCATTAAATTCTCAAAGCCTATCTTCATGGACTATTAATTGCTTTTCCCTCTTTTCTTCAATTTCTTTCCTTTACTTTAGCCTGTCCCATATATCATTTATTCTCTACCGCCTCATTGACCCTCGCTGTTAGAACATCTAATTTAGACTGCATCTCATTCATAGCATTTTTAAGTTCAACCTCATCTTATTTCTGCCCTTAGAAGTTTTGTATTGTCATGTATGCTCTTTTCAAGCCTGGTTATTAACTTTATGATTGCTATCCTGAATTCTATCTCTGAGCTCTTGCTCAGAGAATATCCATTAGCTCTGTGGCAGAGGACATTGGCTCTGGTTCTTTCTTTTTCTTCCTTCCTTCCTTCCTTCCTTCCTTCCTTCCTTCCTTCCTTCCTTCTTTTTCTTTCTTTCTTTCTTTCTTTCTTTCCTTTCTTTCTTTCTTTCTTTCTTTCTTTCTTTCTTTCTTTCTTTATTCTTTTCTTTGTTGTGAGTTCCTTCTCCTAGTCATTCTGCCCATCGAAGGATGGGTGAGTGAATGAACAGAGTCCAAAATATCCACCACAATCCAGGTAAAATACACCCTAGAAAAAATCTGAAGTGATCAGAAGCTACCACAGATAGGCTAACAAAGCCAAGATAATCCAAAACAATAAAAAAGGTCAGGGGAGAGAAAATAATCCCTCAGGGTGGACAAAGTAGGGTGATATGCCTGTTGATTGATTTTTGGTCTGTGTGTTTGAAAACACTATATCTCAAAATTGCAAAGAAATCAGAATGGATATATCAAAATAAAACTGAATACACTGAAAAATGGCTAGAATGGGGCATAAATCTATAAAATGTAGATTAAAAAATAAAAGTTTAAAAGGGACTTAACAAGAATCTATTTCAAATGGGAAAAAGTTAAAAGAAAAAAAGAAAGGAAAAAGAAAAAAAAAGAATTGTAAAATTATATCCTGAAAGTTAAACTAGTTGTTAAGAAACACATGGAGCATGATATATTATTTTCCCCTGATGTTGGAATTTTATGGTCCTATGGGATCCATAAGCTTGTCATTCACCTGTTCCTCTAGTCTGTCTGCTGGGGGAGGAGCCTGCTGCTTGGCCTCTCAGGCATCCTTGCCTGCGTGGAATTGTCCCATTCCTCGTCAGGGGGATGGCCCTAAAGTGAGGTGGTCATCAGTGTGGCTTTGTTACCCTGGCAGCTTTCCTCGCCTCTTCAGAGGGTCAGAGTAAATATGGCCACTTAGGGATCTCCAATCCAGAACTGCAAAATTGCAGACACCCCTCCACAATAAACCCTTCAGATCAAACCGTCTCCACCTCAGCACACCCTAAACTCCACAGACTCATGTGGTTCACCCCCACTGCAACTCTCCCAGTGGGGGTCCCTGGGGCCCATGAAAGTTGCTGCACCTCGTGTCTTTGCAGCTAGGGGCGGTTGTGGGCTTATGGTGAACCTCACTCTGATGCTTCCAAGTCACAACTAGGTGCCGCCCTACTGTTCTTTTTGGAACTGTTGCCACCCTGAGAGCTATTGTCCAGTCATGCTTGGAGCTATATCATCTCTGCCAGGCGATGGCAAACGGCCCCCCCATTCCAGACCTTTTCAGAGTGTTCAGGCAAAGAGCAGTCTCCCTACTGGCCCTGCTCATGATTTATGGTGACTGGAGTTCACAATCCCTTCTGGCCTTGCTGAACATAACCGGTTTCCATGCTCTACTGTTCGGGCAATTTATCGGTCCAGGCTCCCCCTTTCTTTTAGAGTCTCTTGGGATCTTGAGATCACAAAGACCCACCTTGAATTCTGCCCTATTCATTCCCTGTGCCCTCCTCAGAAAGGGTTGTCTCTCATTGGAGCAGATTTCTAAGGATTCTTATTTTTCTCTCCACTGTTATATCACTTTCTTGTAACTGGCTTATGGAGGCTCCCTCTCCCCTCCATTTGACTTCTGATATTTCCCCGCAGATTAAGAATTCTGTACCTCCTACTTTTCAAAAAGTAGTCATTTATCTGCTTGTAGAGGTCCAGATATATTTTCGTACATCTCAGTTTGAATTTCCGTGTGGCAGGAACAGTTTGATAGATATCCAGCTAAATTTGAGGGACCAGATGAAACGAGGTCCCCTCTTTGCCACCATCTTGCCACTCCCTCTAGTATAGACATTTTAACAGTGATTGTTCTACCAATCCATGAAAATGGAATGTCTTTCCTTTTTTGTGTGTGTCAACTTCAATTTTTTATCAGTGTTTTATAACTTTATAAATACAGTTCTTTCACCTCTTTGATTATGTTTATTCCTAGGAATCTTATGGTTTTGGTGAAATTGTAAATGAGGTTATATTCCTAATTGATCTTTTTGCTGCTTCATTATTGTACAAAAATGGAACAGATTTCTCTACATTAATTTGTATCCTTATAATTTACTGAAGTTTTATATCAGTTTTAGTAGTTTTTTTGTGGAGTCTGTCAGCTTTTCTATATAGAGTATCATGCCATCTGCGAATATTGAAAGTTTGACTTCTTCCTTGCTGATTTGGACTCTTTTTATTTCTTTTTGTTTTCTAGTTACTTTGGCTAGAACTTCCAGTACTAGTTTTTTAATCTTTCCAGTACTATTTTATATAACAGTGGTGAGAGTGAACATCCTTCCCTTGTTCCTTACCATAGAGGAAAAGCTCTCAGTTTTTCCTCATTGAGGATATTAGCTATGGATTTTTCTTTTTTTTTTTTTTAGCTATGGATTTTTCATAGATGACCCTTATGATGTTGAATTATGTTCCTTCTATTCATACATTGTTGAGGGGTTTTATAATGAAAGGATGCTGTACTTTGTCAAATGCTTTTTTTGCATCCACTGAAAAGATCATATAATTTTTATCCCTTCTTTTATTATTGTGGTGTATCACATTGCATGATTCGCAAATACTGAACAACCCTTGCCACTCAGGAATAAATCCCATTGATTGTGCTGAGTAATGTTTTAAATGTATTGTTAGATTCAGTTTTCTAGTATTTTGTTGAGAATTTTTGCATCTGTGTCCATCAGGGATATTGGACTATTGTTCCACTTCTTTGGTGTCTGTATCTGCAGTTCGTATCAGGGCCTCATAGCATGAATTTGGAAGTATTCCTTCCTTTTCTGGGCTTTTTTTAATACCTGGGAAGAATAAGTATGAACTGTTCTTTAAATATTTGGTAGAATTTTCCTGTGAAGACAGCAGCCTTTGCCTTTTGTTGGGGTTTTTTGATTGCTGATTCAATTTTTTTGCTAGTTATCAGGTTGTTCAAGTTTTCTATTTCTTCTGATTTCAATTGTGGCAGCATACATGTTTTTAGGAATTTATCCATTTCTTCCAGGTTGTCCAATTGTTGGCACATAGTTTCTCATAATATTCTCCTTGAATTGTTTGTATTTCTGTGACATTGTTATTTCTCTCTTATTTGTGATTGTTTTAATTTATTCTCTTAGAATTGTTTGTATTTCTGTGGTAGTGTTTGTTACTTCTATTTTATTTGTGATTTTATTTATTTGGGTCTTCTCTTTTCTTTTTGATAAGTCTGCCTAGAGGTTTATCAATTATATTAATTTTTAAAAAACAGCTCCTGGGGGTGCTTGGGTAGCTCAGTCAGTTGACCATCTGACTCTTGATTTCGGCTCAGGTCATGATCACAGGGTCCTGGGATCAACCCCTGCATCATGATTTCCAATCATCACAGAGTCTTCTAGAGATTATCAAGCTGTCACTTTCCCTTTCCTTCTTTTCTCCCAGTGTGCTCTCTCTCTCGCTCGCTCGCTTGCTCTCTCTCTCCCCCTCCCGCCCTCCCCCTCAAATTAATTAATTAATTATTTAATTAATTAAATATTTTCTGAAACACCAGCTTCTGGTTTCATTGATCTGTTCTGTTTTTTTGTTTTTGTTTTTAGTTTCTGTATCATTTATTTCTGCTCTAATTTGTATTATTCCCTTCCTTCTGCTTGTTTTAGGTTTTGTTTGTTTCTCTTTTTCTACCTCCTTTGGATATAAGGTTACGTTGTTTATTTGAGATTTCTTTCTTCTTGAGTTAGGCCAGTATTGCTATATACTTTCTTCTTAGGACCATTTTGCTACATCCCAACGGATTTGGACCATTGTGTTTTTATTTTCATTTGTTTTCATGTACTTTTTATTTCTTCTTTGATTTCTTGGTTAAGCCATTCATTATTTAGTAGAATGATATATAACTTGCATGTACCAGTGGTTTTTCCAGATTATTTCCTGTAGTTGATGTCTACATTCACAGAGTTGTGATCAGAAAAGATGCATGGCATGACTGCTATCATGTTGTATTTGTTGAGACCTGTATTGTGACCTAATATGTGATCTATTCTGGAGAATATTTCATGTGCACTTGAAAATAATGTGTATTCTAAATGTATCTGTTAAGTCCATTTAGTCCAGTGTCATTCAAAAGAATGTTTCCTTGTTAATTTTCCTCTTAGATGATCTGTCCATTGGCAAAAGTGGGGTATTAAAAATCTACTACTATTATTTTATTATTATTAATTCGTTCCCTTGTGTTTGTTATTAATTATTTTATATATTTGTAGGTTCCCATGTTGTATAAATATTGATAATTGTTACATCTTGTTAATGGATTGTTCCCTTTATGATTAGATAATGCCTTTCTTTGTCTCCTGTTACAGTCTCTTTTTAAGTCTACTAGTTTGTCTGATGTATGTATTGCTACTCGGTGTTTTTTTACATCCGTTTGTATGAAAATTTCTCTCCATCTCCTCAGTTTCAATCTGCACATGTCTATAGGTCTAAAGTCAGTCTTTTGTAAACAGTTTATAAATAGGTATTTTTTAATCCATTCTGACACCTTATGTCTTTTGATTGGACCATTTAGTCTATTTACATTCAAAGTAATTATTGTTAGATATGTATTTATTGTCATTTTATTAGTTGTTTTGTCATTGTTGCTAGAGATTTTCTCTGATCCTTTCTTCTTTTGTCTTTTGTAGTATCTCTTCTCAAAGAGTCCCCTATAATTTTCTTGCAGGACTGGTTTAGTGGTCATGACCTCCTTTACTTTTGTTTATCAGAGAATCTGTCTTTTTTATTCTGGATAATAGCCTTGCTGAATATTCTTTACTGCAGATTTTTCCCATTCAGCACTTTGGATATATCATGGCACTCCCTCCTGGCTTGTCATGTTTCTATTGAGAAATCTCCAGATACACTTAAGTGTTTTCTCTTGTAACTTAAGGACTTTTTTGTCTTTCTGTTTCTAAGATTTGTTCTTTACCACTATATTTTGCACATTTAATTGCAATATGTGTTAGTGTTGACCTGTTTTTGCTGATTTTGTAAGTTCTCTCTGTCTCCTAGTTCTGGATGTATGTTTTCTTGCCCAGATTAGCGAAATTTTCAGTTCCTCATTCTTCAAATAAATTTTTGTCTCCTTTTCTCTCTCCTTTTCACTGGGATTCTTATAATTTTAATGTTATTACATTTAATGGAGTCACTGAGTTCTCTAAGTCTAGTCTCTTATTTCATAATTCTTCTTTCTCTCTTTTGTTCAGCTTCATTGCTTTCCATTACATTGTCTTCCAGGTCATTAATTCCCTCCCTTCCTTCTTTCAGCCTGCTGTTCATTGCATCAAGCTTGTTTCTAATCCCATTTATTGTATTCTTCATCTCTGGTTGATTCTTTTTTAAACTCTATTTCTGTGTAAACATCTCACTGGCTTCTTCTCTTCCTTTCTCAAGCCCAATGTGTTTTCTTTTAACTGTTCCTATAAATTCCCCATCAGGGATGTTACTAATAACTGTTTCACTTACATCTCTGACTGCAGCCTTATATTGTTCGTTCATTTGGGATAATTTCCTCCATTATTGCATTTTATCTAAGTCTCTACCATCTCTGTTAGAAAAGCCAGTTATGTCTTCTGCTCCTGAAGGAAATAGCATTTTGTAGAAGATGTCATGTATTGCCTAGGGCTTGAAGCTTCAGGTAGTGTCTCTGGAATGTGCTGCATGCACTCTGCTGTTTTGTTTTATCTGCTATATCCTTCATGATATTGGTTTACAAAAGTTCTCCTCTCCTGCTGTGGGCAGTTTGGTCTCTGACCTGAATGTGCTGAGTTTTAACCAGGTTTGCTCTGATCTGTCTTTGAAATGAAATCTGTCACCACCTCTATCAGAGCTGAGGCCCTGAAGAACTCTCTGGTCTGCAGATGTGGTGTGGGTAAGGTTCTGTGTTGGTCTTCTAGGATAGGGGCCTGCTGCCCTGGGACTAAGGAAAGTAAGACTGAGAAGGGTACTTCCACCTGACAACAAGGGTGTGGGACTTGGTGTAAAAAGTTAGGCAGCCAGCATCTGCTTCAGTGCTTTGTTCCTTCCCACAAGTGTCTCTGTGTTTATGCTGAGAGCAGGGGAGTAAAATGGTGTCAACCAGACCCTTTATTCCTGAAAATGTGTCTATGTGAATGTCTCAGGGATGCACTCCAAGAAAAGAAAATAATCTCCCCACTATGTGATATAGTCACTCTTCAGATCATTGATTCCATGGTGTCTGCCCATGTGTTTGCTGGCCTTCTGTCCTGGAGCAAGACAATATTCTCTGTGCTGTATCCCAACTAAGCCCAATGACATTTACAACTCCAGGCTTTAAGCTCTCCTATTTGCAAGAACTCATGAAACCCAGTCCTTCTTATTTTCCAAGCCAATGGCTTTGGAGAAATGTTCTCCTTGTGCAATCCACTGTTTGCTTCTCTCTCTCACCTTACTATGTGACCACAGCTCCCTCCCCTTAGAAGCACACACTATCCATTTCTCCTCTTAACCACATCTCCACACTTCCTGCTTTCCTCAATGTGGACTCTTCTCTCTCCTTGTTTTTTTTTAAATTATATAATGTTAGTCACCATACAGTACATCATTAGTTTCTTTTTTAAAGATTTTATTTATTTATTTGTCAGAGAGACAGAGCAAGAGAGGGAACAAAACCAGGGGGAGTGGGAGAGGAAGAAACAGGCTTCCCACTGAGCCGGGACCCCAATGCGGGACTCAATCCCAGGACCCTGGGATCATGACCTGAGCCAAAGGTAGCCACTTAATGACTGAGCCACTCAGCACCCCATAGTACATCGTTAGTTTTTGATGTAGTGTTCCATGATTCATTCTCTGCTTATTACACCCAGTGCTCTGTGCAATACATGCTCTCTTTAATGCCCATCACCAGGTTAACCCATCCCCTGACCTCCCTTTCTTCTAAAACCCTGTTTGTTTCCCAGAGTACATTGTCTCTCCTGGTTTGTGCCCCACCTCTGATTTCCCCCCATTGATTTTTCTCTTTCTTCTCCTAATGTCCTACATGCTACTCCTTATATTCCACAAATAAGTGAAACCATTTGATAATTGATTTTTTCTGTTTGACTTATTTCACTTAGCATAATCTCCTCCAGTCCCCTTCATATTGTTGCAAAAGCCGGGTATTCATCCTTTCTGATGCCTGAGTAATATTCCATTGTATATATGGACCACATCCACTTATTCCATTTGTCTGTTGAAGAGCACCTGGGCTCCTTATACAGTTTGGCTATTGTGGACATTGCTGCTAGGAACATGGGGGTGCATGTGCCCCTTCTTTTCATGACGTCTGTACCTATAGGGTAAATACCTAGTGGTGCAATTGCTGAGTCACAGGTTAGCTCTATTTTTAACTATTTGAGGAACCTTCACACTGTTTTCAAAAGTGCTGGACTAACTTGCATTCCCACCAACAGTGTAAGAGCGTTCCCACTTCTCCACAACCCCTCCAACATATTTTGCTTCTTTCCTTGTCAATTTGGGCCATTCTAACTGGTGTAAGGTGGCATCTCAATGAGGTTTGGTTAGAATTTCCCTGATGGCTAATGATGATGAACATTTTTTCATCTGTCTGTTAGCCATTTGTATGTCTTACTTAGAGAAGTGCTCGTTCATATCTTCTGTCCAGTTTTTTTACTTAATTATGTAATTTTCGTGTGTTCATTTTGAGAAGTTCCTAACAGACTTTGGATATCAGCCCTTTGTCTGTAGTGTCATTTGCAAAATATCTTCTTCCATTCTGTTGGTTGCTCTTTATTTTGTTAACTCTTTCCTTTGCTGTGCAGAACCTTTTTCTCTTGGTGAAGTCACAAAAGTTCATTTTTGTTTTTGTTTCCTTTGCCTTTGAGAGATGTCTTGAAAGAAGTTGTTGTGACCAATGTTGAAAAGGTTACAGCTTATGTTCTCCTCTAGGACTTTGATGGATTTCTGTCTCACTTTGAGGCCTTTTATCCACTTCAAGTTTATCTTGTGTACGGTGTAAGAAAATGGTTGAGTTTCCTTCTTCTCATTATAACTGACCAATTTCCCAGCATCAATTATTGAAGACTGTCTTTTTTCTATTGGATGTTTTCCCCTGTTTTTTTGAAGATTATTTGACCATAGACTTAAGGGCCCATATCTGAGCTCACTGTTCTGTTCCACTGATCAATGTGTCTGTTTTTCTGCCAGTATCATGCTGTCTTTGTGATCACAGTTTTGTATTATAGATTGAAATCAGGCAACGTGATGCCCCCAGCTTTGATTTTCTTCCTTAACATTTCCCTGACAATTCAGGGTCTTTCCTGGTTCTATAAAAATTTTAAGATTGTTTGTTCCAGCACATTGAAAAATGTTGTTGTTATTTTGATCAGGATGGCATTGAATGTATAGATTGCTCTGGGCAGCGTAGACATTTTAACAAAGTTAATTCTTCCAATCCATGAGCATGGAATATTTTTCCACCTTTTTGTGTCTTCCTCAGTTTCTTTCATAAGTGTTCTGCAGGTTCTAGAGGATAAATCCTTCACCTCTTTGGTTATATTTATTCCAACATATGTTATGGTGTTTGGTGCTATTGTAAATGGAACTGATTCCCTAATTTCTCCTTCTACAGTTACATTGTTAGTGTATAAGAAAGCACTGATTTCTGTGCATTGATTTTTTTATCCTGCAACATTACTGAATTGCTGTATGAGTTTTAGGAATTTGGAGGTGGAGTTTTTAGGTTTTCCACCTAAAGTATTATGTCATCTGTGAAGAGAGAGAGTTTGACTTCTTTGCCAATTTGAAAACCTTTTATTTCTTTTTGTTGTCTGATTGCTGTTGCTAGGATTTCTACTATTATGTTGAACAATAGTGGTAAGAATGGGCATCCTTGTCATATTCCTGGTCTCAGTGGGAAGGCTCTCAGGTTCTCCCCATTGAGAATGATATTCATTTTGGGTTTTTCATAGATTTTTTTAATGAAATTGGGGAATGTTCTCTCTATCTCTACACTCTGAAGAGTTTTAATCAGGAAAGCATACTGTATTTTGTCAAATGTTTTTTCTTCATCAACCGTGAGGACCATATCTTTCTTGTCTCTTATCTTGTTAATGTGTTCTATCACATTGATTGATTTGCGAATGTTGAACCACCCTTGCATCCCAGGGATAAATCTCACGTGGTTGTGGTGGATAGTCCTTTTAATATTCTTTTGGATCCTATTAGCTAGGAACTTGAGAATATTGGCATCCATATTCATCAGGAATATTGGTCTGAATTTCTCCTCTTTGCCTGGTTTGGGGATCAAGGTAATGCTGGCCTTATAGAAAGAGTCTGGAAGTTTTCCTTCTGTTTCTATTTTTTGAAACAGCTTCAGGAGAATATGTGTTATTCCTTCTTGGAATGTTGGTAGAATTCCCCAGGGAATCCATCAGGTCCTAGACTCTTGTTTTAGGGGAGGTTTTTGATCACTGCTTCCATCTCGTTACTGGTTATTGGTATATTCATTTTATCAATTTCTTCCTGATTCAATTTTGGTAGTTTATAGGCTTCCAGGAAGGCATCTATTTATTCCATGTTCCTTAATTTATTAGTGTATATTTGTTGATAATAATTTATGATAATTGTATCTATTTCCTTGGTGTTAGTTGTAATATCTCCCATTTCATTCATAATTTTATTAATTTGGGTCCTCTCTCTTTCCTTTTGGATAAGTCTGGCCAGTGGTTTATCTATCGTATTAAGTCTTTCAAAGAACCAGGTTCTAGTTTCATTGATCTGCTCTACTGTATTTCTGGTTTCTAATTCATTGATCTGTACTCTAATCTTAATTTTTTTCTCTTTTTGTGCATTTCTTAGGCTTCATTTGTTATTTTGTCTCCAGTTCTTTAAGCAAAAAGCTACTTGATGAATTAGGGATTTTCTTTCTTTCTTTTTTTTTTTTTTTGTGAGTTAGGCTTAGGTAGCTATGTATTTCCTCCATAGAACTGCCATTGCCATATCCTATAGGTTTTGGACCGATGTGTTTTCATTCTCATTGATTTCCATGAATTTTTAAGTTCTTTGATTTCTTAGTTGACCCAAACATTCTGAAGCAGGATGGTCTTTAGCTTCCAAGTGCTTGAATTTCTTCCAATCTTTTCCTTTGGATTGAGTTCCAGTTCCAAATCATTGTGGTTTGAGAATATGCAGGGAATAATCTCAATCTTTTGGTATTGGTTGAGACCTGATTTGTGACCCAGTATGTGGTCTATTCTGGAGAAAGTTCCACGTGTGTTTGAGGAGAATGAGTAGTCTGTTTTTAGGATGGAATGCTCTGTGTATATTTATGAGGTCCATCTGGTCCACTGTGTCATTCAAAGCTCTTCTTTCCTTGTTGATTTTCTGCTTATGTAATCTGTCTATTGCTGAGAGTGGTATGTTAAGATCCCCTACAATTAATGTATTCTTATCAGTAAGACCCTTTATTTTGAGTAACAGTTGGCTTATGTAGTTGGCTGCTCCCATGTTGGGGGCATAAATATTTACAGTTGTTAGATCTTCTTGGTGGATAGACCCTTTACAAATCATGTAGTGTCCTTGTGTGTATGTCTAACTATAGACCTTAGCTTAAAATCTAAGTTGTCTGATATGAGAATTGGTGCCCCAGCTTTCTATTGAGGTCCGATGATATGAAAAATTGTTCTTCATCCCTTCGCTTCCAGTCTGGATGTATCTTTAGGCTCAACATGAGTCTCTTGCAGACAGCATGTAGATGGGTCCTGTCATTTTATCCAATCTTCAACCCTATGCCATTTCATGGGAATATTCAGGCCATTCACATTGACAGTGACCATTGAAGGTTATGATTTATTATCTTTATGTTGCCTGTGGAGTCCTTGTTTCTATAGATTGTCTCCGTAAGTTTCTGTTCTATATCCCTCTTGGGGTCTTTCTCCTGTAATAGAACCTCCCTTCATATTTCTTACAGGGCTGGCTTAGTGCTCACATATTCTTTCAGTCTCTGCCTGTCCTAGAAGTGCTTTATATCTCCATGTATTCTGAATGACAGCCTTGTTGAATAAAGAATTCTCGGGTGCATGTTCTTCTCATTTAGTGCACTGAATATGTGTTGCCAGACCTTTCTGGCTTTCCAGGTCTCTGTGGACAGGTTTGACGTTATTCTGATGTTCCTCCCTCTGTACATAAGCAATATCCTCCCCCCAACTGCCCTTAAGATGGTTTCCTTGGTTCTAAGATTTGTGAGTTTTATTATTCCATGCCAGGGTGTTGCTCCTTGATCTTGGGAAGTGTCCTCTCTGTCTCTAGGACACAAATGCTTGTTTAATTCCCCAGATTAGAGATGGTCTCAGCTACAATTGGCTCAAATATATCTCTAGTCCTCTCTCTCCCTCTCGACCCACTCAGGGATCCCAATAATTCTGACATTGGAACATTTCATGGCATCGTTTATTTCTTTAATTCTCTTTTTATGGATTTTAAGCTGCTTGTTTCAGGCCTCCTCCTCCTCCTTCATTTCTATCAGTTTGTCTTCTATATCACTAAATCATTCTTCAGTCTCATTTACCCTAGCTGTTAGAATATCTAGTGTTGACTGCATCTCATTTATAACATTTTTAAGTTGAGCCTGATTAACTTTCATTTCTGCCCTTACACAGTCTATGTTGCTGTTAATGGTTTTCTCCAGCCTAGCTATTGTCTGCATAACTGTTACCCTGAAGACTATTTCTGACATCTTGCTTCTATCCATATACATTAGGTCTGTGGGAGAGGCCATTGTCTCTAGTTCTTTTCTTTGTTGAGATTTCCTCCTCCTAGTCATTCTATTGAGGGGTGGTTGAGGGTATGTACAGAATCAAAAATACCCACAATCCAGGCAAGGGGCACCCTGGTAAAGTTTGGAGCGATCAGAAGCCACCACCAAGAAAGCCCAGCGAAAATGAAACCCAAGAATAAAATTTATGAAGTTAAGGAATAAAGGATGGGTGAGGGGAAAGGGGGTCTATACTCTCTTAATGTGGATGAGGTAGCGTGTTTCAGTTCTTCCTGGGTCTATTTTGTTCTCTTTGTTAGAGAACACTCCTTCCCAGAATTACAGGGAAATTAAAACTGGTATGTATATATATATATATATATATATATATATATATATATATATATATATATATGGCGCCTGGGTGGCTCAGTGGGTTAAGGCTTCTGCCTTCGGCTCAGGTCATGATCTCAAGGTCCTGGGACCGAGGCCCACATCAGGCTCCCTGCTTGGCAAGGAGCCTGCTTCCTCCTCTTTCTCTGCCTGTCTCTCAGCCTACATATGATCTCTCTCTCTCTCAAATAAATAAAATCTTTTTAAAAAACTGGTGTATATATATAAAGGTAGTATTGAATAGGGAAAAAGGACTACACTGAAGCTTATATACATATATATGAAAAAGAGAAAAAAGTATATGTGTGAAACAGTGAAGTTAAAAAGTTACTGTGGAATATATTGTATTAAGCATCTAGTTGAAATGCTTAGTAGGTAAAAAGAAAAAACAGAGAAGAAAATGAGAAAGAATAAAAAAGTTGTATGTAAGAAATGCACAGGCCATGAGGCAACACCAGATATTCAGTATAATATTTTCCCCTGCTGTTGAAGTTTTACAGTTTTATGGGGACTCCAAGCAACCCTGCTTGGGCGGTGTTGCCCTGTACCTTATCAAGGCGCTGGGCTCCGTGGGAACCAGTTTTTTGGGCTTTTGTACTCTGGCAGTTCTTCATACATTTTTGGAGATTCAAGGCAAAGGAAAATGTCCACACCCAGACATCTGCCTCAGAGGAGAGACACCACAGTCATCTCCTTTCTAAACCCTCTGGAACACATAGTCTCGCCCTCTGTAAGCACTATTGAAAACTGCAGCCTCCCACAGGCAGTTCATGCACCCAGTTTTCCTCTCAATGGTTGACCCAGACCCCACTTGTCTCTCCCCCCGGTGGCTCCAAAATCACAGGTTATTCCAGCCTGGGCAATTTGTGGGTGGGGGCTGGAGTGAGGGCAAGCCCCCCAGGTCTGCAGGAACAGGCCACACAAGTAGCCGCCTGGTCCTGGCGTTTGCCCCTTAAGCTCCTAGATTCTGTTAGAGCACTCTTATTGGGCGCTTTCTGACCCACCACCACCGATCCATAAGCTATTGCTGGTCCCCAGGGGCAGAATACTTTTGCACTGAGTTTTTGCACTGAGGTATTGTCTTACTGTCTAGTGGGCCCGTCCTCCTTCTTTTTATCCTCTGATATCTGTCCATGCTATCACATCACCGTCCTTTGTACCTCTGGACTGAATATCATCTTCCCCCAAAGAGATCCAGATGTATAATCTTTTATCATAGGCTGATTTCATGAGTGTTCAGACTGGCTTGGTAGATATCCAGCTAAATTCATGGGGGGCAGGTGAAATGGAATCCCCCACAATGCCATCTTGCCCCTCTTCCTCCTCTCTGTCTTTAATTCTGTAGGTTTTTTTTCTTTCAGTCTTCAGGTCTATTTCTGGAGTATTAGGATGATTTGGTAGTTATCTTATTGTGTTATTGTACGAGGTGAGCCTAGTGTTGTCATAATCTGTGACCATCTTCCTTTCCCTTGCTTAGATTTATTTTAAATAGAGGGGAGAAGCAAGATGGTGGAGGAGTAGGAGAACTAAATTTCATCTGGTCCCAGAAATTCAGCTAGATAGTTTTCAAAAAAAATTCTGAAAACCTACAAACTCAATAGGAGATCAAAGAGAAGAATAGCAACAATTCTATGAACAGAAAAGTGACCACTTTCTGGAAAGTAGGATATGCAGAGAAGTGAATCTGAGGCGATATATAGGAAGATAGACTGTGGGGTTAGGGAGCCTCTGTCAGCTGGCCATTTTCATTCTCATCCTCCAAAGCTCTACAGTAACCTTTCAGGGAACAAAAGCTACTTTAACCAAACCTGAGCAGATTACATACCCTGGCCACTGGTAAGGGCAGTGCAAGGGAAGGGCAATTCTGCGATGGGCAAAGACATTTGAGACTCATTACAACAGGTCCCTCCCATAGAAGATCAGCAAGAACATCCAGCCAAGACCACTTTTACTGATCAATGAGAACTGCAAAGCTCCAGAGCTAGGGGAATTCAGTATATACAATTCATGACTTTTTTTCCCATGATTCCTTAGTTTTTCAAAGTTAAATTTTTTTAATTTTCATTAATTTTTTTCTTTTTCTATTTTTTTTAATTTTTCTTCTTCCTTATTTTAAACTATTTTAAATATTTTATCTTATGAATACCTTTTAAAAATTCTTTCCAAATTTTCATTATTATAGTCACATTCTATCCCTTCTTTGTAATTAAAATAATTTTTTCTATATATGCAAGTTTATCTTTTTTCAAAATTTTGAGACGCAGTTTCTTTTTTTTAAGATTTTATTTAATTATTTGATATATAGAGAGAGATTACAAGTAGGCAGAGAGGCAGGCAGAGAGAGAAGAGGAAGCAGGTTCCCCGCTGAGCAGAAAGCCTGATGTGGGGCTCAATTCCAAGACCCTGAGATCATGACCTGAGCCAAAGGCAGAGGCTTTAACCCACTGAGCCACCGAGGCGCCCCAAGACACAGTTCCTTGACCAGACCAAAATATACCCTAAATCTAGCATGTGGCTTTGTTCTAGTCTCCAGCCTGATCACATTCTCACCTTTTTATTATTTTTTCAAGGGACTTCTTATCTTATCCATTCCTTCTATAAAGTCATTTTTAATTTTCATCTTTAAAGTCATATTCCATCCTTTCTTCTTGTTTACCCCTATTTGTGTGTGTGTGTGTGTGTGTGTGTGTGTGTGTGTGTGTGTGTGTGTATATATATATATATATATACATACATACATATATGATTCTTTTTCTTTCTTTAAAATTTTGGGAGACACTTTCTTCTAACTGACCAAATACACTCAAAATGTAGTGAATGTCTCTATCCTATTCACCAACCTGATCATATTCTTTTTTTTTTCCTTTCTTCCCTCCACCCCCGGTTGCAGGTCTCTTCTGATTTGGTTTGTGTATACACTTCTGGGGTCGTTGCTACCCTATTAGCATTTTGTTCTCTCATTTATCTATTCCACTCTGGACAAAAGGACAAGGCAGAAAAAATCACCTCAAAAAAATGAACAGGAGGCAGTACTGACTGCTAGGGACTCATTCAATATGGATATTAATAAGATGGGGAACTAGAGTTCAGAATGACGATTATAAAGATGCTACATGGGATTGAAAAAAGCATAGAAGATATGAGAAAATCCCTTTCTGGAGAAATAAAAGAACTAAAATTTAACCAAGTTGAAACCAAAAAAGCTATTAATGAGGTGCTATAAAAAATGGAGGATCTTACTGCTAGAATAAATGAGGCAGAAGAGAGAATTAGTGATATAGAAGACCAAGTGATAGAGAATAAAGAAGCTGAGTGCTCACTTCAGCAGCACATATACTAAAATTGGAACGATATAGAGAAGATTAGCATGGACCCTGCGCAAGGATGACATGCAAATTCGAGAATAAAGAAGCTGAGAAAAAGAGAGATAAACAACTACTAGATCATGAGGGGAGAATTTGAAAGACAAATGATACTGTAAGACAAAAATGTATTAGACTAATTGGGACCCCAGAAGAAGAAGAAAGAGAGGGGCAGAGGGATATTGGAGCAAATTATAGCAGAGAATGTCCATAACTGGGGAAGGAAACAAGCATCAAAATCCAGGAGGCACAGAGAACTCCCCTAAAAATCAATAATAATAAGTCAACAGCCTATCATCTAATAGTAAAATCGACAAGGCTCATAGACAAAGAGAAAATCCTGAAAGCAGCTCAGGACAAGAGGACTGTATCCTACAATGGTAGAATTATTAGACTGGCAGCAGACCTATCCACAGAGACCTGGCAGGACAGAAAGTACTGGCATGATATATTTAGAGCACTAAGCAAGAAAAATATACAGCCAAAAATACTATATCCAGCTAGGCTGTCACTGAAAATAGGAGGAATAAAATGCTTCTAGTACGAAAAAACTAAAACAATTTGCAAACACCAAACCAGCATACAAGAAATATTGAAAGAGGTCTTCTAAACAAAGAGAGAGCCGAAAAGTAACAGAACAGAAAGGAACAGGGACAGTATACAGTAACAGTTACCTTGCAGACAATACAATGGAACGAAATTCCTATCTTTCAATAGTTACCCTGAATGAAATGGACTAAATGCCCCAATCAAAAGACACAGGGTATCAGAATGGATTAAAAAAAAAACAGGACCCATAGATATACTGTCTTCAAGAAACGCATTTTAGACCCAAAGACACCTCCAGATTTAAAGTAAGGGGATGGAAAATAATTTACCATGCTAATGGACATCAAAAAAATCTGGGGTGGCAAGCCTTATATCCAACAAATTGAATTTTAAGCCAAAGACTATAATAAGAGATGAGGAAGAACAGTATATCATACTTGAAGAGTCTGTATAACAAGAAAATCTACAAATTTTAAACATTTATGCCCCTAACATGGGAGCAGCCAATTAAATAATCAAATTAATAACAAAATCAAAGAAATACATCAAATATAATACAATAACAGTAGGGGATTTTCACACCTCCGTCACTTAAATGGACAGATCATCTAAGCAAAAGATCAACAAGGAAATAAAGGCTTTAAATGACACCCTGGACCAGATGGACATCACAGATATATTCAGAACATTCCATCCCAAAGCAACAGAATACACATTCGTCTCTAGTGCACATAGAAAATTTTCCAGAATAGATCACATCCTGGGTGACAAATCAGATCTCAACTGGTACCAAAATATTGGGATCATTCCCTGCATATTTTCAGACCACAACGCTTTGAAACTAGAACTCAATCACAAGAGGAAAGTTAGAAGGAATTCAAACACATGGTGGCTAAAGATCATCCTACTTAAGACTGAATGGCTCAAACAGAAATTAAAGAAAAATTAAAAACATTCATGGAAACAAGGGAAAATAAAAACACAACTGTTCAAAATCTTTGGAATGCAACAGAGGCAGTCCTGAGAGGAAAGTTTATAGCAATACAAGCCTTTCTCAAGAAACAATAAAGGTCTCAAATACACAACCTAACCCTACACTTAAGGAAGCTGGAAAAAGAACAGCAAAGATACCCTAAGTCCAGCAGGAGAAGAGAAATAATAAAGATCAGAGCCAAAATCAATGAAAGAGAAACCAAAAGAACAGGAGAACAGATCAACCTAACTAGACGCTAGTTCTTTGAAAGAATTAATAAGATTGATAAAGCTCTGGTCAGATTTATCAAAAAGAAAAGAGAAAGGACCCAAAGTAATAAAATCATTAATGAAAGAGGAGGGATCACAGACAACACCAAAGAAATATAAACAATGATAAGAACATATTATGAGCAACTATACACCAGCAAAATTGACAATCTGGAAGAAATGGATGCGCTCCTAGAGAGTATAAAATATCAAGACAAAACCAGGAAGAAATAGAAAACCTGAGTATACCTATAACCAGGAAGGATATTGAAGCAGTCATAAAAAATCTCTCAACAAACAAGAGCCTAGGGTCAGACGGCTAAACAGGGGAATTCTACCAAACATTTAAAGAATACCTATTCTCCTGAAACTTTTCCAAAAAACAGAAATGGAACAAAAATTTCCAAACTCATTTTATGAGGCCAGCATTACCTTGATTCCAAAACAAGACAACAACCCCATCAAAAAGGAGAACTGCAGGTTAATATCCATGATGAACATGGATGCAAAAATTCTCACTAGAATACTAGCCAGTAGGATTCAACAGTATATTAAAAGGATTATTCACCATGATCAAGTCGGATTTATTCCTGGGCTGCAACGCTAGTTCAACATCCACAAATCAATCAACATGATAACATATATTAATAAAAGAAAGAACAAGAATCATATGATACTCCCAAGAGATGCTGAAAAAGCATTTGACAAAGTACAGTATCCTTTCTTGATCAAAACTCTTCACAGTGTAGGGACAGAGGGTACATATCTCAATATCATAATATCAATCTATGAAAAACCCACAATAAATATCATTCTCAATGGGAAAAAACTGAGAGCTTTTCCCCTAAGGTCAGGAGCATGGCAGGGCTCTCCACCATCACCACTGCTATTAAACATAATACTAGAAGTCTTAACCTCACACTCAGACAACAAAAAGAAATAAAAGCATCCAAATCAGCAAAGAAGTCAAACTCTCACTCTTCGCAGATGATATGATACTTTATGTGAAAAACCCAAAAGATTCCACCCCAAAACTGCTAGAACTCATACAGGAATTGAGGAAAGTGCCAGGATATGAAATCAGTTGCATTTCTATACACCCACAACAAGACAGAAGTAAGAAAAATTAAGGAGCTGATCCCATTTACAATTGTGCCCAAAAGGATAAAATACCTAGGAATACATTTAGCCAAGGAGTCAAAGTACATGTACGAAGAAAACTATATAGAGTACTCATGACAGAAATTGAGGAAAACACAAAGAAATTAAATAACATTCCATGTTCATGGTTTGGAAGGACAAATGTTATGAAAATGTCTATGTTATGTAAAGCAAAATTTTTTTTCAGTAATACAAGATTCATTGCTTATGCACCACACCAACTGCTCCATGCAATACGTGCCCTCCTTAATACCCACTACCAGGCTCACTCATCTCCCCACCCCCCTCCCCCTCCCTTCCTTAACCCTCAGTTTGTTTCTCAGAGTCCAAAGTCTCTCATGGTTTGACTCCCCCTCCAATTTACCCCAATTCACTTTTCCTTTCCTTCTCCTAAAGTCCTCCATTTTATTCCTTATGTTCTACAAGTAAGTGAAACCATATGATAATGGATTTTCTCTGCTTGACTTATTTCACTCAGCATAATGTCTTCCAGTCCCGTCCATGTTGACACAAAAGTTGGGTATTCATCCATTCATCCATTCTGGGCTGCATAATATTCCACTGTATATATGGACCATATCTTCTTTATCCATTCGTCTGTTGAAGAGCATCTCAGCTCTTTCCACAGTTTGACAATTGTGGACATTGCTGCTACAAACACTGGGGTACATATGGCCCTTATTTTCACTATATCTGTATCTTTGGGGTAAATACCCAGTAGTGCAATTGCAGGATAATAGGGTAGCTCTATTTTTAATTTTTTGTGGAGTCTCCACACTGTTTTCCAAAGTGGCTGCACCAACTTATTCCCACAAACAGTATAAGTGGGTTCCCTCTTCTCCACATCCTCTACAACACATGTCTCCTGTCCTGTTGATTTTGGCCATTCTAACTGGTGAAAGGTGGTATATCAATGTGATTTTGATTTGAGTTTCCCTTATGGTTAGTCATGATGAACATTTTTCCATGTGTCTGTTGGCCATTTGTATGTCTTCTTTGGAAAAGTGTCTGTTCATGTCTTCTGCCCATTTTTTGACATGATTGTTGGTTTCTGGGGCATTGAGCTTGAGAAGGTCTTTATAGATCCTGGATATCAGCCCTTCGTCTGTAATGTCATTTGTGAATATCTTCTCCCATTCTGTGCATTACCTCTTTGTTTTGTTGACTGTTTCCTTTGCTGTGCAGAAGATTTTTATCTTGATGAAGTCCCAAAAGTTCATTTTTGGTTGTTTCCCTTGCCCTTGGACTTGTGACTTGAAAGAAGTTGCTTTAGCCGATGTTGAAGAGGTTACTGCCAAGGTTCTCCTCTAGGATTTTGATAATTTTCTGCCTCACATGAGGTCTTTCATCCATTTTGAGTTTTTCTTTGTGTATGTTGAAAGAGAATAGTCAAGTTTCATTCTTCTGGCCATAGCTATCCAATTTTCTCATCACCATTTATTGAAAGACTGTCTTTTTTCCACTGGACATTTTTCCTGCTTTGTCAATGATTATTTGACCATAGAGTTGAGGGTCCATATCGGGGCTCTCTATTCTGTTACACTGATCTGTGTATCTGTTTTTGTTCCAGTACCATGCTGTCTTGGTGATCACAGTTTGTAGTAAAGCTTGAAATCATGCAACATGATGCCCCCATCTCTGGTTTTCTTTTTCAACATTTCTATGGAGATTCGGGGTCTTTTCTGGTTCCATACAAATTTTAGGGTCGTTTGTTCCAGCATTTTGAAAAATGCTGGTGGAATTTTGATTGGGTTGGCATTGAAAGTATAGATTGCTCTGGGCAGCATAGACACTTTAATAATGTTTATTCTTCCAATCCATGAGCATGGAATGTTTTCCCATCTTTTTGTGTCTTCTTCAATTTCTTTCATGAGTGTTCTGTAGTTCCTAGAGTATAGATCTTTTACCTCTTTGGTTAGGTTTATTACAAGTTATCTTATGGTTTTTGGTGCTATTTTAAATGGAATCGATTCTCTAACTTCCCTTTCTACGGTTTGGTTATTAGTGTTTCAGAAAGCAACTGATTTCTGTGCATTGATTTTGTATCCTGCCACATTACCGAATTGCTGTATGAGGTCTTAGTAATTGGGGGGGGTGGAGTCTTTTGGGTTTTCCACATAAAGTATCTTGTCATCTGTGATGAGAGAGAGTTGACTTCTTCTTTACCAATTTGAGTACCTATTATTTCTTTTTGTTTTCTGATTGATGTTACTAGGACTTCTGGGATTATGTTGAGTAATAGTGGTGAGAGTGGGCATCTTTGTCGTGTTCCTGATCTCAGTGGGAAGGCTCTCAGGTTTTTGCCAATGAGAATGATATTCAGTGAGAGGCTGCCACTCTTGTCAGAAGTTAATAAAACTGGGGTGCCTGGGTGGGTCAGATGGTTAAGCATCTGCTTTCAGCTCGGTTCATGATTCCTGGGTCCTGGGATCAAGTCCCGCATCAGGCTCCCTTCTCAATGTGGAGCCAACTTCCCCTTTGCCTCTCTCTCTCTCTCTCTCTCTCTCTCTCTCTCTGTCTTTCATGAATGAATAAATAAAATCTTTATTTAAAAAAAGAAGCTAATAAAACTGATGAATTTAAGGTCTGGCCAGTGGTCATTTACTATTCTGAAAATCCTAGGACCACTCAGAATTATGCTAAATCTACTCTGAGTTGTGCTTTATAAATGGAACAACAAAGCCTGGATGACAGCACATCTGTTTATAACATGATTTGTTTGTTGAATATTTTAAGTTCACTGCTGAGACCTACTGCTCAGAAAAAAACAAAAAACAAAAGCGCTTTCAAGATGTTACTGCTCACTGACAGTGCACCCTGTCACCCAAGAGCTCTGATGGAGATTTGCAATGAGATTGATGATGTTTTCATGCCTCCTAACACATTCATTCTACAGTCCAATGACGAGGGAGTAATTTTGACTTTCAAGACTTACTATTTAAGAAATATGTTTTTTAGGACTATAGCTGCCATAGATTCCTCTGATGGATCTGCTCAATGTACATTGAAAACATTCTGGAAAGGATTTAACATTCTAGATGCCATTAAGAACATTTGAAATTCAGGGAAGAGGGGCAAGATGGTGGAGAAGTAGGAGAACCGGTTTCAGCTGGTCCCCTGAAGTGAGATAAATATCTACCAAAACACTATAAGCACCCACGAAATAAGCCTGAAATATAAGATTGTATGCTCCTGGATCTCTACAGTGGCTGAAGATCATCAGTGGAGAGGTAAATCCGAGTGGGAATGCTTGGACTGATATCAGAGGATAAACAAAAGGGAGAGAGAGCCACCAGTAGCAACTGACTGGAAAGTAATAACCCAACATGAGTGTGCCCTGTGCTTGGGGACCAGCATTAACTTGGAGTCTGGTTAAAAGCACTCGAAAAGAAAAAAAGGTCTTAAGGGGAACTGGTGGAATTGGGCAGCCGCGGGCATGGTCCTAAGCCCATGGTCCCAGGACAGTCACAACTGGCGAACACCCATGACTGAGAGAGCCCGGTGTGGGCCCCAATCTGTGGTCCCGGGGCCCGCGGCTTTCTGTTGCTTGTACCACCACCTGGGCTGGGCACACCCCCGCCTGCACATGAGAGAACCTAGTGTGGATGCCAGCCAGCAGTCTCTGAACTCGCAGCCTTCCACAAACTGCACTGCTGCCAGGTCATGAGCATGAACTGCAGACAGCAGTCCTGACAGCCACCAGGAATGGGCTCCCCCAGACCAAGATCGATTGCGCCTGGAACAACATCTTAGAAGCCATGAAAACAGAATTAGGGAAATAAATGACGCCATCAAAAATTCCAATATCAGAATTACTGGGATGCCTGAAGGGGTGGAGAAAGAGAGAATAGAAAATATAGATGATAAAATGCTGGGTGAAAATTTCCCTAATGTGGGGAATGGAACAAGTGTTCATGTCCTAGAGGCAGAGAGGATACCCCCCAAGATCAATGAGTCTAGAAAAAAACTCAGACAATTGTGGGGTTCAAAAATCATAAATTCTGGGCGCCTGGGTGGCTCAGTGGGTTAAAGCTTCTGCTTTTGGCTCAGGTCATGATCTCAGCGTCCTGGGATCGAGGCCCACATCGGGCTCTCTGCTCAGCAGGGAGCTTGCTTCCTCCTCTCCCTGTCTCTCTGCCTGCCTCTCTGCCTACTTGTAGTCTCTCTCTCTGTGTCAAATAAATAAATAAAATCTTTTTTAAAAAATCATAAATTCAGACAGGAGTTCTTAAGGGCACCTAGGGGGAAGAGATTCCTTAGGTACAGAGGAAGGACAATCAGAATAACATCAGAACTGTCCACAGAAACCTGGCAAGCCAGAAAGGGCTGGCAAGACATATTCAGGGCACTAAATGAGAGGAACATGCAGCCTAGAATACTTTATCCAGCAAGGCTGACACTCAGAACGGATGGAGGGATAAAGAGATTACAAGACTGACAAGGTTTAAAAGATTTGACCACCAAGCCCACACTACAAAAATAAATAAATAAATAAATAAATAAGGGGCATTCTATAAAACAGGAAAGAACCCAAGAGTGACATAGAACAGAAATTTCCACAGACAATCTATAGAAACAAGGACTTCACAGGCAACATGATGTCAATTAAAAAAACCTTATCTTTCAATAATCACTCTCAACTTGAACAGCCTAAATGCTCCCATAGAAAGGCAGAGGGAAAACAAAGCTCGGGGCATCACGTTGCATGGTTTCAAGCTTTACTACAAAGCTGTGAACACCAAGACAGCATGGAACTGGCATAAAAACAGACACACCCACCAATGGAACGGAGTAGAGTGTCCAGATATGGACCCTCAACTCTATAGTCAAATAATCTTCGACAAAGCAGGAAAAAATATCCAGTGGAAAAAAGACAGTCTTCAATAAATGGTGCTGGGACATTTGGACAGCTATGTATAGAAGAATGAAACTCAAACATTCTCTCACACCGTACACAAAGATAAACTTGAAATGGATGAAAGATCTCAACGTGAGGCAGGAACCTATCAAAAATCCTAGAGGAGAACATGGGCAGTAACCTCTTTGACATTGGCCACAGCAACTTCTTTCAAGACACGTCTCCAAAAGCAAATGAAACAAAAGTGAAAATGAACTTTTGGGACTTCATCAAGATAAAAAGCTTCTGCACCACAAAGGAAACACTCAACAAAACAAAGAGACAACCCAAAGAAAGGGAGAAGATATTCACAAGTGACACTACAGACAAAGGGCTGATATCCAGGAGCTATAAAGACCTTCTCAAGCTCAACTCCCAAAAAAAAGATAATCATGCCAAAAAATGGGCAGAAGACATGAACAGACACTTCTCCACAGAAGACATACAAGTGGCTAAGAGACACATGAAAAAATGTTCATTATCACTAGCCATTGGGGAAACTCAAAGTAAAACCACACTAAGATACCACCTTACACCAGTTAGAATAGCCAAAATCAATAGGACAGGAAACAACAAGTGTTGGAGAGGATCTGGAGAAAGGGGAACACTAAACACATTGTTGGTGGGAATGCAAGCTGATACAGCCACTTTGGAAAACAGTGTGCAGATTCCTCAATTCCTTGATTTCTTTTTCTGCTACTTTATTGTTGGTTTATAGAAATGGAACAGACGGGGCGCCTGGGTGGCTCAGTGGGTTAAAGCCACTGCCTTCGGCTCAAGTCATGATCTCAGGGTCCTGGAATCAAGTCCCACATCAGACTCCCTGCTAAGTGTGGAGCCTGCTTCCTCCTGTCTCTCTGACTACCTCTCTGCCTACTGGTACTCTCTCTCTCTCTCTCTTTGTCAAAGAAATAAATAAAATCTTAAAAAAAAAGAAATGCAACAGACTACTGTGCATTGAATTTGTATCCTGCAGCTTTGCTGAATTCTTGTATTAGTTCTGTCAATTTTTGGAGGAGTCTTTTGGGTTTTCTACATAAATCATCATGTCTGCAAAGAACGGGTTTGATTTCTTCCTTGCCAATTTGGATGCCTTTATTTCTTTTTGTTGTCTGATTGCTGAGGATAAGATTTCTAGTGCTATGTTGAACAACAGTGGTGAGAGTGGATATTCTTGTTGCATTCCTGACCTTAGGGGGAGTGGTCTCAGTTTTTCCTCATTGAGAATGATATTCACGTTGAGTCTTTTGTATATGACCTTTATGATGTTGAGTTATGTTCTCTCTATTCCTGCTTCCTTGAGGGTTTTCATAAAGAAACGATGTTGTTGTATTTTATTATATGCTCTTTCTGCATTTATTTAGAGGACGATATGCTTTTTATCCTTTATTTATTTAAGTTTTGTATCACACTGACTGATTTGAGGATGTTGAACCACTCCTGCAGACCAGGAATAAATCCCACTTGGTCGTGGTGAATAATCCTTTTAATGTACTGTCACATCTTATTAGCTAGTATCTTGGTGAGAATATCGGCATCCATGTTCATTGGGAATATTGGGAATATTGCTCTGTAATTCTCCTTCTTAGAGAGGTCTTTTCTGATGTGGGGATCAAGGTAATACTGGCCTCATAGAATGAGTTTGAAAGTTTTCCTTCCATTTCTAATTTTTGAAACAACTTCAGAAGAATTTTTGAACAACTTCCGGTATTAATTATTCCTTAATGTTTGGTAGAATTCCCCTCAGAAGATATCCAGCCCTGGATTCTTGTTTGTTGGGAGATTTTTGATTACTGATTCAATTTTTTGCTGATTATGTGTCTGTTCAGATTTTCTATTTTTTCCTATTTTTGTTTCGGTAGTTTATATAGTTCTAGGAATTTATTCATTTCTCTCAGACTGTCTAATTTGTTGGCATATAATACTCATAATATGGTCCTTTAATTGTTTATATATCTTTGGTTTTTTTGTGATCTCTCGTCTTTAATTCATGAATATTTATTTGGATCCTTTGTTTTTACCTTTTGACAAGCCTGGTGAGGGGGTTATCAGTCTTGTTAATTCCTTCAAAGAACCAGCTCCTAGTTTCATCAATGTTTTACTGTTTTTCTGATTTCTGTATCATTGATTTTTTAAAAGAATTTTAATTTATTTATTTCACAGAGAGAGGCACAGAGAGAGAGAGAGAGAGGGAACACAAGCAGGGGGAGTGGGAGAGGGAGAAGCAGGCTTCCCGCCAAGCAGGGACTCTGATTCAGGGCTTGATCCCAGGACCCCGGGATCATGATCTGAGCCAAAGGCAGAGGTTTAATCACTGAGCCACCCAGGAACCCCTCTGTATCATTGATTTCTACTCCAATATTTATGAATTCCCTGCTCCTTCTGGATTTAGGATGTACTTGCTGAATTTTTCCAGCCCCTTCGGTGTAAGATTAGGTTTCGTATTTGAGGCTTTTTGTTCTTCTTGAGGCAGGCCTGTATTGCTATATACATTTTTTCTTAGGACCACCTTTGTTGGATCCCAAAAGTTTTGTACTTCCATGTTTTCATTTTCATTTGCTTCCATGTATTTTTTAAATTCAACTTTAATTTCCTGCTTGACTATTTCGTTCTTTAGAATGATGTTCTTTAACCTCCATGTATTAGTGGTACTTCCAAATTTCTTCTGGTTGTCATCAAATTTCATAGCATTATGGTCTCAAAATGTTCTTGTTATAAACTCAATCAATTTGTACTGGCTGAGTCCTGGTTTGTGACCCTGTGTGTCATCTCTTCTGGAGAATGTTCTGTTAGCACTCAAAAAGAATGTGTCTTTTGCTACTCTGGGATGAAATATTCTGAATATATCTGTTAAGCCCATCTGGTGCAGTCTATAATTCAACACCCTTGGTTCCTTGTTGATCTTCGGCTTAGATGATCTGTCCATTACTATGAGTGGTGAGTTAAAGCCCTTATTATTATTGTGTTATCATGAATGCATTTCTTCAAGTTTTGATTAATTGATATAGGTCTTTGACTTCTCCCAAGTTTTGGCATAAATATTTACAATTGTTAAACCTTCTTGTTTTTTTTTAAAGATTTTATTTATTTATTTGACACAGAGAGAAAGATTACAAGTAGGCAGAGAGGCAGGCAGAGAGAGGAGAAAGCAGGCTCCCTGCTGAGCAGGGAGCCAGATGTGGGGCTCAATCCCATCCTGAGATCATGACCTGAGCTGAAGGCAGAGGCTTTAACCCATTGAGCCACCCAGACGCCCCCAAACATTCTTTTCTATAGACCTCTTTTTAATGATATAGTGTCCCTCTGTATCTCTTATTACAGTCTTGGGTTTATCTTTTTCTATTTTTTTATTATGTTATGTTAGTCACCATAGAGTATGTCATTAGATATTGATGTAGTGTTCCAATATTCATTGTTTGCATATAACACTCAGTGGTCCATGCAGCCTGTGCCCTACTTAATACCAATCACAAGTCCAAACCATCCCCTCACCCTTCTCCCCTCCAAAACCCTCAGTTTGTTTCTCAGAGGCCACAGTCTATCATGGTTCATCTCCCACTCTGATTCTTCCTCCCCTTCCTTTTTCCATTCCTTCCCCCAATATCCTCCACATTTTCCATTTATTCCACAAGTAAGTGAGACCATATGATAATTGGTGTTCTCTGCTTGACTTATTTCACTCCACATAATCTCTTCCAGTCCCATCCTTGTTGATGTAAAACGACGCTATTCGTCCTTTCTGATGGTTGAGTAAATATGGACCACATCTTTATCCATTCGTCTGTTGAAGGGCATCTCTTCTCTTTCAACAGTTTGACTACTGTGCACATTGCTACTATGAACATGGGGGTGCATATGGCCGTTCCTTTCACTACATCTGTATCTTTGGAGTAAATAACCAGTAGTGCAATTGCAAGGTCATAGGGTAGCTCTATTTTTAATTTTTTCAGAAACCTCCACACTGTTTTCCAAAGTAGCTGGACCAACTTGCATTCCTGGCAACAGTGTAAAAATGTTCTCCTTTCTCCACATCCTCTCCAACATCTGTTGTTTCTTGACTTGTCAATTTTTCCCATTCTAACTGGTGTAAGGTGGTATCTCAATGTGGTTTTGATTTAAATTTCCCTGGTGGCTAATTATGATGAACATATTTTCATGTGTCTGTTAGCCATTTGTACCAGTCTCTGGTTTAAAAATCTAGTTTAGTTGATATAAGGATGGCTACCTGTGCTATTTTTTAATGTCCATTGGCATGAAAAGTTGTTGTCCACCCCTTCATTTTCAATTTGGTGGTGACCTTGGGTCGAAAATGATTCTCTTGTAAGCAGCATATTGATGTTTACATTTAAATCCTTTTAAAATACTATTATTATTGTTATTATTATTATTATTATTATTATTATTATTATTATTATTTGCCCCAGGGGTACAGGTCTGTGAATCATCAAGCTTACACCTTTCACAGCATTCACCAACGCACAAACCTTCCCCAATATCCATAACCCATCCCCCCTATCCGTACCTTCCCACCACCCAGTAACCCTAAGTTTGTTTTGTGAGATTAGGGCTCTCTTATGATTTGTCTCCTTCCCCATCCCATCTTGTTTCATTATTTTTCTCTCCCTATTAAAATACTTTTTAAAATATCCATTCTGATACCCTATGTCTTTTGATTGGAGCATTCAGTCCATTTACATTCAGAATACTTATTGAAAGATATGACTTCAGTGTCTTTTGTTACCTGTAAAATCAATGCTCCTTCAGATTGCTCATTTCTACTTTTTTTGGCTATTTAATTTTTATTTTTTTATTATTATTTGCCTCAGGGGTACAGTCTGTGAATCACCAGGCTTACACCTTTCACAGCACTCGCCATAGCACAAACTCTCCCCAAAGTCCATAACTCATCCACCCTATCCCTACCCTCCCACCCTCTAGTAAGATATTTGCAAATATCTTCTCCCATTCTGTCAGTTGTCTTTTGGATTTGTTGACTGATTCCTTTGCTGTGCAAAAGCTTTTAATCTGGATGAAGTCCCAATGGTTCATTTTTGCCCTTGCTTCCCTTGCCATTGGTGATGTTCCTAGGAAGAAGTTGCTGTGGCTGAGGTCAAAGATGTTGCTGCCTGTGTTCTCCTTAAGGATCTTGATGGATTCCTTACTCACATTGAGGTCTTTCATCCATTTTGAGTCTATTTTTGGGTGTGGTATAAACACCATTTGTTGAAGAGACTGTCTTTTTTCCATTGGACATTCTTTCCTGCTCTGTCAAAGATTAGTTGATCATAGAGTTGAGGGTCCATTTCTGGGCTTTCCATTCTGTTCCACTGATCTATGCATGTTTTTGTAACCATACTGTCTTGATGATGACAGCTTTGTAATAGAGCTTGAAGTCTGGAATTGTGATGCCACCAACTTTCCTTTTCTTTTTCAACATTCCTTTGGCTAATCAGGGTCTTTTCAGGTTCCATATAAATTTTAGGCTTATTTCTTCCATTTCTTTGAAATAAATTGCTGGTATTTTGATGAGGATTGCATTGAATATGTTGATTGCTCTAGGTATCATAGAAATTTGCACAATATTTGTTCTTCCAATCCATGAGCATGGAGTGTTTTTCCATTTTTTTGTGTGTCTTCCTCAATTTCTTTCATGAGTACTTTATACTTTTCTGAGTACAGATTCTCTGCCTCTTTGGTTAGGTTTATTCCTAGGTATCTTATGGCTTTGGGTGCAATTGTAAATGGGATAGATTTCTTAATTTCTCTTTCTTCAGTTTTGTTGTTGACATATAGAAATGCAACTGCTTTCTGTGCATTGATTTTATATCCTGACACTTGACTGAATTCCTGTATGAGTGCTAGCAATTTTGGAGTGGAGTACTTTGGGTTTTCCACATAAAGTATCATATCAACTGCAAAGAGTGACAGTTTCACTTCTTCTTTGTTGATTTGGATATCTTTTCTTTTTGTTGTCTGATTGTTGAGGCTATGACTTCTAGTAATATGTTGAATAGCAGTGGTGATAGTGAATAGCCCTGTCATGCTCCTGACCTTAGGGGAAAAGCTCTCAGTTTTTCTCCATTGAGAATGATATTCACTGTGGGTTTTTCAAAGATAGCTTTGATGATATTGAGGTATGTATCCTCTATGCCTACACTGTGAAGAGTTTAGATCAAGAAAGGATAGTGTACTTTGTCAAATGCTTTTTTAGCATCTTTTGAGAGGATCATATGGTTCTTGTTCTTTCTTTTATTAATGTCTTGTATCACATTGATTAACTTTCGGATGTTGAGTCAGCCTTGCAGCCCAGGAATAAACCCCACTTGGTCGTGGTGAATAATCCTTTTAATATACTGTTGGGTCCATTCGCTATTTTGGTGAGAATTTTTGAATCCATGTTCATCAAGGATATTGGTCTGTAATTCTCCTTTTAGACATGATCTTTGCCTGTTTTGGGGATCAAGGTAAGCTGGCCTCATAAAATTAGTTTGGAAGTTCTCTTTCCATTTCTATGTTTTGGAACAGTTTCAGAGGAATAGGTATTCTTTCTTCTTTAAATGTTTGGTAGAATTCCCCTGGGAAGCCATCTGGCCCTGGACTCTTGTTTGTTGGGAGATTTTTGATGACTGCTTCAATCTCCTTATTGGTAGTGCATCTTTTCAGGTTGTCAATTTCTTCCTGGTTCAGTTTTGGTAGTTTATATTTCTCTAGGAATACATCCATTTCTTCCAGATTGTCAAATTTGCTGCTGGAGAGTTGCTCATAATATGTACTTATAATTGTTTTTATTTCCTTGGTGTTGGTTGTGATTTCTCCTCTTTCATTCATAATCTTATTAATTTGAGTCCTTTCTCTTTTCTTTTGGATAAGTCTAGCCAGGGGCTTATCAATCATTAAGTCTTTCAAGGAACAGCTCCTAGTTTCATTGATTTGTTCTACTGTTCTTTTGGTTTCTATTTTATTGCTCTCTGCTCTGATCTGTATTATTTCTCATCTCCTGCTGGGTTTGGATTTCGTTGCTGTTCTTTCTGCAGCCCCTTTAGGTGTATGGTTAGGTTGTGTACTTGAGACTTTTCTTGTTTCTTGAGAAAGGCCTGTATTGCTATGTACTTTCCTCTCAGAACTGCTTTTGCTGTTTCCCAAAGATTTCAACAGTTGTGTTTTCATTTTCATTTGTCTCCATGATTTTTTAAATTATTCTTTAATTTCCTGGTTGACCCATTCATTCTTTAGTAGGATGTTCTTTAACCTCCATGTATTTGAGTTCTTTCCAACTTTCCTCTTGTGATTAAGTTCAAGTTTCAAAGCATTGTGGTCTGAAAATAAGCAGGGAATAATCCCAATCTTTTCATACTGGTTGAGACCTGATTTGTCACACAGGATGTGATTTATTCTGGAGAATATTCCATGTACACTATAGAAGAATGTGTATTCTGTTGTTTTGGGATGGAATGTTCTGAATATATCTGTGATGTCCAACTGGTCCGGGGTGTCATTTAAAGCTTGTATTATCTTGTTAATCTTTTGCTTAGATGATCTGGTCATTTCAGTAAAGAGGGTGTTAAAGTGACCTACTGTTATTGTATTATTGTCAGTGTGTTTCTTTGATTTTGTTATTAATTGTTTTATATAATTGGCTACTCCCATGTGCGGGGCATAGGTATTTGAAATTGTTAGATCTTCTTGTTGGACAGACCCTTTAAGTATGATATAGTGTCCTTCCTCATCTCTTATTATAGTCTTTGGCTTAAAATATAATTTATCTGATATAAGGATTGCCACCGCAGCTTTCTTTTCATATCTATTAGCATGGTAAATTATTTTCCACCCCCTCACTTTAAACCTGGAAGTGTCTTTGTGTCTAAAATAAGTTTCTTCTACACAGCATATCGATGGGTCTTGTTTTTTATCCATTCTGATAACCTGTGTCTTTTAGTTGGGGCATTTAGCCCATGTACATTCATGGTAACTATTGGAAGATATGAATTTAGAGCCATTATATTGACTGTAATGTGCCTGTTACTGTATATTGTTTCCCTTCGTTTCGGGTCTATGTTTCATTTAGGCTATCTTTGTTTAGAGGACCCCTTTCAATATTTCCTGTAGGGATGGCTTGGTGTTTGCAAATTCATTTAGTTTTTGTTTGTCCTGGACGCCTTTTGTCTCTCCTCTTTTCAATGACAGCCTAGCTGGATATAGTATTCTTGGCTGTATATTTTTCTCGTTTAGTGCTCTGAATATATCATGTTAGTTCTTTCTGGCCTGCCCGGTCTCTGTGGATAGGTCTGCTGTCAGTCTAACATTTCTACCATTGTATGTGACAGACCTCTTGTCCTGAGCTGCTTACAGGATTTTCTCTTTGTCGCTAAGACATGTAAGTTTAACTATTAGATGACAGGGTGTGGACCTATTTTTACTGATTTGGGGGGAGATCTCTGTGCCTCCTGGATTTTGACGCTTGTTCCCTTCTGCAAATTAGGGAAATTCTGTACTATAATTTGCTCCTATATACCTTCTGCCCCTCTCTCTCTTTGTTATTCTTCTGGGATCCCAATTATTCTAATATTGTTTTGCTTATGGTATCACTTATCTCTCCACTTCTCCCCTCATGGTTCAGTAGTTGTTTGTCTCTCTTTTCCTCTGCTTCTTTATTCTGTCATTTGGTCTTGTAAATCACTAATTCTGTCTTCTGCCTCATGTATCCTAGCAGTAAGAACCTCCCTTTTTGATTGCACCTCATTAATAGCTTTTTTGATTTCAGCTTGGTTAGATTTTAGTTCTTTTATTTCTCCAGAAAGGATTTTTACTTCTCTAGAGAGGGATTCTCTATTATCTTCCATGCTTTATTTCAAGCCCAGCCAGCACCTTGATGATCATCATTCTGAACTCTAGTTCTGTCATATTACTAATGTCTGCATTGATTAGGTCTCTAGCCATTGTTACTGCATCTTGTTCTTTTTTTGTGTGTGTTGATTTTTTTCCGCCTTGTCATTTTATGCAGATAAGAATAGATGGATGAGAGAACAAAATACTAAAGGGTAGCAACGGCACCAGAGAAATATACACTAAGCAAATCAGAAGAGACCTGAAACTGGGTGGAGAAGAAATTGGGAAAAATAAGAAAAAATCTATATCTGTATATCTTTATCCATATCCATATCTATGTCATCTATATCTATATCTATATCATCTATCTACATCTATTATACTGGTGAATTGAACAGAGCCACACACTTAGTTTGGGGTGTATTTTGATCTGTTAGAAGAAACTATCTCCCAAAATTTTAAAGAAAGAGAAACTTCTATATATACACAAATAAGGATAAACACAATGAAGGGATGGAACACAACTGTAAAGATGAAAATTAGAACAGATTCTAAAAAAGGAATTGCTAAGAGGTTGGTTGAAAAAAGAAAAAAAAATAAGAGGAAAGAATGTGATCAGGCTGGAGACTAGAACCAAAGAATGCACTAGATTTAGGGAGTATTTTGATCTGTTAGAAGAGATTGTATTCCAAAATTTTAAAGAAAAAAGGAAAGTATATGTATACAAAGAATAAGGTTAAATACAATGAAAGGATAAAATATGACTATAACAATGAAAATTTAAAAGATAAAATAGTTAAAAACGTTAAAATAGGAAAGAGGAAAACATTAAAGGAAAAGCATAAGAAAAAATTAAATTCAAAGAATTTAACTTTGAAAGACTAAAGAATCATGGGGGGAATGCCATCAATGCTATGTGTTGCTTTCCCCTAGCTCTGGAGTTCCACAATTCTCAGTGATCAGAGAACTTGGTCTTGGCTGGATGTTCTTCCTGATCCTCTGGGGGAGGGGCCTGTAGCTGTGATTTTCAAGTGTCTTTGCCCGAGGCAGAATTGAACCACCCTTGCCAGGGGCCAGGATAAGTAGTAAGCTGCGGTTCACTCTTGGGACCTTTTGTTCCCTGAACGCTTTCCATACAGCTTTGGAGGAAGGGAATGAAAATGGTGGCCTCCCAGTCTCTGGCCCAGAGGAGCGGAGAGCTCGGGGCCCCATTCCTCAGTGCATCCTCAGAGAAAAGCAGTCAATCCCTCCCATCTCCCTGGTCTCCGGCCACACTCTGAACTCACTCAGCCTATGACCTAGCATTTCTATCTCTGGTGCACAGCCCCATTTGGAACCTTCAAACCAAGCAGATTCCTGCAGGATGCTCCCATGCCAGTCCTCCTGGAGGAGAAAGGAGGGGGTCTTTCTGGACATGCGACTTGTGGGGTCCCTGCTCAAACAGCAGTGGCCCGACTGTGATTTGGATCATGGTTAAAGGTAACACAGAGCTGAGAGACCCCTCCTTGGCTTGGCTCTGTCTCTGCAGCCGGTTTCCCCTCTCTAATACCTGGGAGCTCTGTCATGCTCAGACACCTCTGGTCTTTTTGTGTCCCTGCGGGTTCTGAGAACGCACTGTCCCCAGGAGGGCTTCACCCCCCGTGTAGCCTCTGGAACAATATCCCTGAGTGGAGCAGACTTCTAAAAGTTCTGATTTTGTACTCTGCTGCTCTCTCACTTGCCGGGCGCCAGCCTCTCCCCCCCCCACCCCCAATGGTCTATCTTCCCATTGCTTCAGATTCACTTCTCCACAAGTCCTACCTTCTGGAAAGTGGTCGTTTTTCTGTTCCTAGAATTGCTGCTCCTCTTTGATCTCCTGTTGAATTTTAGGTGTTCAGAATGGTTTGATAACTAACTGGCTGAACTCCTGGGACCTGATGATAATCGGTCTCCTACTCCTCCACCATCTTGCTTCTCCTGCCTGTTACTTTCTAGTTTTTGTTAGTTTTGGTCTCTCTTTTCTCTCAACGGGTCCCGTTTAATATTTCTTGCAGGACTGGTTTAGTGTTCTTGAACTCCTTTAGTTTATATTTGTCTTGGAAACTCTTCATCTCCCCTTCTATTTTGAATGACAGCCTTGCTAGATAAAGTATTCTTGGCAGCATATTTTTTTCTACTTATCACACTGAACATATTATACTAGTCCTTTCTGGCCTCAGGTCTCTGTCAACAGGTCTGCTGCTAGACTTGTGTATATAACTTTGTGACTTTTTCTCCCAAGTTGCTTTCTAAATTTTCTCTTTATTTTTATTTTTTTTTTATTTTGCAAGTCTCACAATAATATGTCATGGTGATGACCTATTTTGTTGATTTTGATGGGAGTTCTCTGTGTTACTTTGAATTGAATGCCTGTTTTTTCTCCAGATTAGGGAAGTTATCAGCTATAATTTGTTCAAATAATCCTCCTGACCCTTTCCCCCATTCCTCTTCTCTGGGACTCATATGATATGGATGCTATTTCCCTTTATGAAATCACTGAGTTCCCTAAGGCTACATTGTGATCTGTTTCTATCCCTTTTCTTTTCAGCATCATTATTTTCCACAATTTTACCTTCTACATCACCTCTCCTTTCCTCTGCTTCTTCAATCCTCAGAGTGATAATATCCAGTGTGTTTTGCATCTCAGTTATAGCATTTTTAATTTTAGCCTGATTTGTTTTTGATCTTTAATCTCTGAAGCAAGTGTTTCTCTGGTGTCTTCTATGCTTTTTACAAGTCCAGTTTGTAGTCTTATGACTGTTGATCTAAATTGTTGTTCAGATATATTGCTTACATCTACTTTGAGCAAGTCCCTGGCTGGGATAGCATCCTGACTTTTCTTTTGGAAAGAATGCCTTTATCTTGTCACTTAGCTAAGTTTCTATCTTTTATATATTATTAAAGCTTCTTGTGTTTCCTGCACCTCAGAGTAATGTTATATTAAAAAGAGGTCATACCCTGTCCAGGGCCTGGCACTTTGGGAAGTGTTTCTGCTGTATGCTGTGGGTACTCTGCTATTGTATTTTGGCTGCTCTTTCCCACTGGTCAGTCCTCTGTAGAGTTTCTCCCTTCTTGCCATAGGGAATGTTTGGAGTTTATCTAGGTGTGTTTTGATTTTTTTGTTGAAAAAATGTCTGTTGGGAGAAAGGAGAGAAAGAAGAAAGAAAGAAAGAAAGAAAGAAAGAAAGAAAGAAAGAAAGAAAGAAAGAAAGAAAGAACAAAGAAAGAAAGAACAAAGAAAGGAAGAAAGTGCACGCCTGGGTGGTTCAATCAGTTGAAAGCCTTTGGCTCAGATCATTATCTCAGGGTCCTGGGATGGAGTCCCACATTGGATTCTCTGCTCAGCAGGGAATCTGCTGCTCCCTCTACTCTCCCTTTATGCTCTCTCTTGCAAATAAATAAAATCTTAAAAAGAAAGGAAGAAAGAAAGAAACAAAGAAACAAAGAAAGAAAGAGAGAGAGAGAGAGAAAGAGACAGGAAAGGGGGGGGAAGGCTGATCCAAAAATAAGAGAAAAAGAGAAGAAACAACAACAACAACAAAAATCCCAGACAATTGAAAAAAAAAAACCTATAAGCCTGATTCCAAAGAAAAAGAGAAGAGAAAGAAAAATAATAAAGAAAAAGAAAAAAAAAGAGAAGCATGATTCAAAAAAAAGGGAGGGAAAGAAAAAAATGAAAAAAAAATAACAAAGAAACAAAAAACTAGAATTTTAATCCCAAAGGGGGGGAGAGTAAGAGGAAAAATTTAGAGCCTGGTCCTATCTCTGCCATAACTGACTGTTGAAGTACTGTATGATCAGTAGACTTAGTGCATACAGTATGATGCCTATGTTGGTCTTCTGGGGGAGAGACCTGCTGGGCTGGCTCAGAGTCAATCTTGCTCCAGTTAAAAAATGCATTTGCCAAACACACGGGATTTTGATGTAAGCAGCTTCCACCTCCACTGGGGGAAGTTATGTTGCTCTCTGATGTTGGACTGTGCTGGTCTGAAGGGTTAAATGGCAACACACCACTCTTTTGTCCCTGGACAGGGGATCTCACACCTCCTGCTGTTCAGGAAGCCCTCACAAGAAGCTTGAGGGTCCAGCTTTGCTGAGTTTATCTATGGCTCAGCTGGGATACAAAACTCCAAATCTTAAAGTAGCAGGCACTGTTGGGATCCACTCCCTCTTCTGGTTTAGAGGTTCACTGGATTCTGACTAGCACTCTTTGTCCCATGAAAACAGTCCCCCACGTCCGTGGCGCATGGATCCTATGCTTTGGAAACACAAAAATCAACAACCATATTATCCAGCCTTTGCATGCACCTTTGTTCATTCCCAATAAATGGCTGTTTGCTGGTGCATGCAGGGTCCTTTGCCCTTGGAGAGGTTCTACACCCTCTTTCAAATGTACTTCAGAATGGGGAACAATCTCTCCCAGTGCAGCCCTTGAGATCCCTACACTGTTTCGTGCATGCTCCTGGTCCAGAGGCCTCCTTCTCTAAAGGAGGGCATGGTACAGCAACTCTCCCAAGAAAATCATGCACTCCAGAGTTTAAGCTGCACGCACTGTTTGCAAAAGCTCAGAGCTTGAACTACACTCACTGCTTACAAAAACAAACAAATAAACAAACAAAAAAACCAACTGTGCCACTCAATTACTCCCGCTCCCCAATCTGTGGTCTCAGAATTATTCTTCTTGTGTGAACCCAAAGTCATACTCTCTCAATCCCACTCTCTCTCTCTCCCTTTTCTTTCCCTGTTGAAATAGTTCCCTCCCCTCTGCAGCATGGTAACTTTTCTCTCCCCCAGTTCACTTCCACATACCTTGTACCTGCCGTGTTGGCTCCCTCCAACAATAGAAATACTTCTTCAAATCCTTAGATCAGTATCCTGGGCTTTCCATGTGATCTGACCTCAATAAAACTGTGTGCGAAGGGCTAGGAAATCCCCAGATTCTGCTATTTCTCTGCCATCTTAACTCCTCCCCATACCACCTTTTCTTTATCTAATCATCTATTGATGGACATTTAGCCAATTGCGCATATTGTATGTAGTGAATAATGCTGAAGTAAACGTGAGATGCGTATATCTTCTTGAGTCAGTGTTTTTCTTTTCTTTGGGTAAATACCTAGGAGTGGAGTTACTGGATCATATGGTATTTCTTTTTTATTTTTTGAGGAAACTCCACACTTTTCCACAGTGGCTGCACCAACTTACATTCCGCTTACATTCCCACAATATGTGAGGTTTACCTTTTCTCACATCCTTCCCAATACTTATTATTTCTCAACTTTCCGATACTAGCTGTTTTGACTGATGTGAACTAATTGAGGTTTTGATTTGTATTTCACTGAGAATTAGTGATGCCAAGTATCTTTAATTGTGTCTGTTGTGAATCTGTATGTCTTCTGTTGTAGAACATGTACCAAATTTTTACTCAAAGGTTTGTATTTTTGGTTTTGATATATGTTTGTTATATATTTGGAATATTAACCACCAATCAGATATATAATTTGGAAATATATTCTCCCATTTATTAGGTTTGCTTTCATTTGCATGAGGGTTTCCTTAATTGTACAGAAACTTTTCATGTTGGAGTAGTCCCAAAAGTTTAATTTTGCTTTTGTTTCCTATGCCAAAGAAGACATCTAGAAAAATGTTTCTACTGCTAATGTCAGGATTATAACTGCCAATGATTTCTTCTAGTAATTTTATGATTACAAGTTTCATATTTAGGCCTTCAACTCATTTTGAGTTTATTTTTATGTATGGTGTAGGAAAATGCTCCAGTTTCATTCTTTTGCATGTAGTTGTACAGTTTTCTCAACAACAATTTTGAAGAGTTTGTCTTTTTTCCCATTGGATATACTCATCTACATTGTTGTAGATAAATTGACCTTAAAATTGTGGGGTTATTTCTTGGTTTTCATTTCTGTTCTATTGAATTATATGTGTATTTTTGTGCAAATACCATACTGTTTTGATTACTAAAGCTTTATAGTATATCTTAAAATCTGAGATTGAAATAGCTCCAGTTATATATTTTTCTCCTTACAACATATTTTCTTAACTTTTTATTATTTTTTATTAAGGTTTTCATTTTAATTTCAGTACAGTTAGAATACAGTGCTTTAGCTTCAGTAAGGAATTACAATAATTCAAAAATTCCATACATCATCAAGTGCTCATCACGAAAAGTGTTTTCTTAAACCTATTACCTATTTCACCTATTTCATGCATTCACTCCCACAGTTTTGCTCAGGTAACCATCAGGTTATCCTCTACAGTTAAGAGTCTATTTTTTTATTTGTCTTGATATTCCTCTCTCTCTCTCTCTCTCTCTCTCTCTCTCTCTCTCTCTCTCTCTCTCTCTCTCTTCCTTTGCTCATTTTTGCTCAAATTCCACATATGAGTGAAATCATTTGGTATTTGTCTTTCTCTGATGGACTTATTTTGCTTAACGTTATGCTAACTCCATCCATGTTGTTGCAAATGACAAGATTATATTCTTTTTGATAGCTGAATGATATTCCATTGTGTGTGTATGTATGTATATATATACCACCTCTTCTTTTTTTTTAAGTTTTTATTTAGGGAGGTGCATGTGGGTGGATCAGTTGGTTAAGTGTCTGACTCTTGCTTTCAACTCAGGTCATGATCTTATGGGTTGTGAGATCCAACCCCACATTGGCTCCACTTTCAGCAGGGAGTCTGCTTGAAGATTCTTTCCCACTGCCCCTCCCCCTGCTCTCTCTGTAAAAGAAATTTTAAAATCTTATTTTTTGTTATCATGTTCAATTAGCCAGCATACAGTACATCATTAGTTTTTGATGTAGTGTTTAAACCATTCATTGGCTGCATATAACACCCAGGCCCATCACCATTTTTTTTATTTTTAAGCATTTATTTTAATTCCAGTTAGTAAATATACAGAAATATATTAGTTTCAGGTGCACAATATACAGATTCAACAGTTCCATATATCACTCTGTGCTTATCATGACAAATGCATTCCTTAATCCCCATCACCTACTTACCCATCCAGCTACCCCCCTACGCTCTGGTAGCCATCAGTTTATTTTCTGTACTTAAATATTTCTTCATTTGCATCTCTCTCTCTCTTTTTCCCTTTGCATTATTTCTTAAATTCCACATATGAATGAAATCATGATACTTGTCTTTCTTTGACTGAACTATTTTGTTTAGCATTATACTCTCTAGTTCCATACATGTTGTGGCAAAGGGCAAGATTCCATTATATTTTATGGCTAAATTATATTCTACTTGTGTATATACCACAGCTTCTTAATCCATTTATCTATTAATGAACACTATGACTGCTTCCATAATTTGCTTATTATAAGTAGTGCTGCTTTAAACTTAAGGTGCATGTATCCATTTCAATAAGTACTTCTTTATTTCATTGGGAAATATCCAGTGTGTGATTCATGGATTGTAGGGTATAGTTCCATACATGTTGTGGCAAAGGGCAAGATTCCATTATATTTTATGGCTAAATTATATTCTACTTGTGTATATACCACAGCTTCTTAATCCATTTATCTATTAATGAACACTATGACTGCTTCCATAATTTGCTTATTATAAGTAGTGCTGCTTTAAACTTAAGGTGCATGTATCCATTTCAATAAGTACTTCTTTATTTCATTGGGAAATATCCAGTGTGTGATTCATGGATTGTAGGGTATAGTTCCATACATGTTGTGGCAAAGGGCAAGATTCCATTATATTTTATGGCTAAATTATATTCTACTTGTGTATATACCACAGCTTCTTAATCCATTTATCTATTAATGAACACTATGACTGCTTCCATAATTTGCTTATTATAAGTAGTGCTGCTTTAAACTTAAGGTGCATGTATCCATTTCAATAAGTACTTCTTTATTTCATTGGGAAATATCCAGTGTGTGATTCATGGATTGTAGGGTATAGTTCCATACATGTTGTGGCAAAGGGCAAGATTCCATTATATTTTATGGCTAAATTATATTCTACTTGTGTATATACCACAGCTTCTTAATCCATTTATCTATTAATGAACACTATGACTGCTTCCATAATTTGCTTATTATAAGTAGTGCTGCTTTAAACTTAAGGTGCATGTATCCATTTCAATAAGTACTTCTTTATTTCATTGGGAAATATCCAGTGTGTGATTCATGGATTGTAGGGTAGTTCTATTTTTAACTTGTTGAGGAAAGCCCATACTGTTTTCAACAGTGGAGGCAGCAGTCTGTATTCCCACCAAAAATGTAAGAGTTTCTTTTTTTTCCACATCCTTACAAACACCTGTTGTTTCTTGTATTTTCTATTTTAGTCATTCTGACAGGTGTGAGATGATATCTAGTTGAATTTTTTATTTTCATTTTACTGATGATCAATGATGCTGATCATGTTTTCATGTGTCTGTTAGCCATTTGTATATCTCCTTTGGAGAGATTTCTGTTCATATCGCCTACTGATTTTTAATTGGATTATTTCTTTAGTGTTCAATTTTATCACTTTTTATATATATTCGATACTTATCCATTATCACGTATGTCATTTGCAAATATCTTCTCCCATTCAGTAGGTTGCATTTTAGTTTTTTTGATTCTTTCCAACACTGTGCAGAAGCTTTTTATTTTGATGTCATACCAATACTTCTTTTTTTTTATTTCCCTAAATACTTGGAAAAATGTAGCTGTGGCAAATTTAAGAGAAATTATTACCTGTGCTATCTTCCAGAATTTTTGTGCTTTCATGTCTCACATTTATGTCTTTAATCCATTTTGAATTTATCTTTGTGTTGTTGCCATGATTTAGCTATTGTAGGCAATGTTCTATTAACATCAGATCACATGTATATCTATGAATTAGTATTTTTTTATTTGTTGCAATACCTAGTAGTGCAAATGCTGGATGGTAGGGTAGTTATATTTTACCTTTTCAGGAACCTCCAGATTGATTTTTTTTAAGATTTCATATATTATTTCTCAGACAGAGAGAGAGAAAGAGAGAAGAAGCAGGGGGAGTGGCAGGCAGAGGGAGAATCACGCTCCCTGCTGAGCAAGGAACTTGATGTGGTACTCAATCCTTGAGCCAAAGGCAGACTCTTAACCAACTGAGCCACCCAGGCATCCTCTCCATACTGTTTATCAGAGTGGCTATACCATTTTCCAAAGCACCAAAGGTGTAAAAATTTTCCCCTTTCCCCACATCCTTACCTACACATATCATTTCTTGTGTTGTTAATTTTAGCCATTCTCAATGGTATGAGGTGATATAGCATTGAATTTTGATATGTGTTTCCCTAATGATGAGTGATATTGAGCATCTTTCCATGTATGTGTTGGCCATCTGTATGTCTTCTTTGGAAAAATGTCTATTCATGTCTTCTACATATTTATTAACTGGATTATTCATTTCATGGGTATAGAGTTTTAGAATTTCTTTATACATTTTTGATACTAACCTTTGATCACATATGTAATTTGTAAGTATTTTCTCCTATTCCATAAGTTGTCTTATAGTTTTGTTGATTGTTTCCTTCCTTATATAGAAACTTTTTCTTTTGATGTACTCCAAATAGTCCTTTTTGCTTTTGTTGTCCTTGCCGCAGGATACCTATCTAGAAATAAGTTCTTATGGCTGTTATCAAAGAAGTTACTCCCTCTATTCTCTTCAAGAAATTTAATGTTTCCCTGTCTCGTATTTAGGTCTATAATCCATTTTGAATTTATTTTTCTGTGTAATGTAACAAAGTGATCTAGTTTCCTTATTCTGCATGTTGCTGTTCACTTTTCTCAAAACCATTTGTAAAGGACACTATCATCTTTTCATTGGATATTCTTTCCTGCTTTATCAAAGATTAATTGACCATATAGTTGTGGATTCATGTCTAGTTTTTCTACTGTGTTTTACTGATCTATGGGTCCATTTTGTGCCAGTACCATACAGTCTATACAAATTTTAGGATTTTTTGTTGTATCTCTGTGAAAAATGGAGGGATTGCATTACATGTGTAGATTGTTTTGGGTAATATAGACATTTTAACAATATTTGTTCTTCTAGTCCATGAGTGTGGAATGCTTTTACATTTCTTTGTGTCAACTTTAATTACTTTCACCACTGTTTTATAGTTTAGAGAGTACAGATCTTTTGCCTTTTTGGTTTTTTTTTTCTAGGTATACTATGATTTTTGGTGCAATTATAAATGAGATCGATTCTTTGATTTCTCTCCTACTTCATTATTGGTTTATAGAAATGCAGCAGATTTCTGTACATTGAGCTTGTATCCTAAGACTTTATTGAACTTACATATCAGTTTTAGTAATTTTTCTGGTGGAGTATTTTGGGTTTTCTATATAGAGTATCATGTCATCTACAAAGAGGGAATGTTTGACTTCTGACATGCCAATTTATTTGTTTTGTATAATTGCTGTGCCTAGGACTTCCAGTACTATGTTAAATAAAAGTGGTAAGAAATGTACATCCCTTTCTTCTTAGTTACCATAGAGGAAAACGTTTCAGTTTCATCTCCCATATAAGCTGTAGGAATTTCATAAATGACCGTTATTATGTTGAGGTATGTTCCCTATAACACTCCTTTTTTGTTCCAGGTAACTGTGGTTTGTTTTTTTCATTGTTCTGGTTTTTTTTACTTTATTTTTTCAGTGATCCAAGATTCATTGTTTATGTACCAACCCCAGTGCTCCATGCAATACGTGCCCTCCTTAATACCCACCACCAATCTCACTCATTCCCCATTCCCCCTCCCCTCCATAACCCTCAGTTTGTTTCTCAGAGTCCACAGTCTCTCATGGTTCATCTCCCCCTCCGATTTACCCCAAATCACTTTTCCTTTCTTTCTCCTAAAGTCCTCCATTTTATTCCTTATATTCCACAAGTAAGTGAAACAATATGTTAATTGACTTTCTCGGCTTGGCTTATTTCACTCAGCATAATCTCTTCCAGACCTGTTCATGTTGATACAAAAGTTGGGCAATCATCCATTCTGATGGCTGAATAATATTCCATTATACATGGACCACATCTTCTTTATCCATTCGTCTGTTGAAGAGCATCTCAGCTCTTTCTACACCTTGGCAATTGTGGACACTGCTGCTATGAACATTGGGGTACATATGGCCCTTCTTTTCACTACCTCTCTATCTTTGGGGCAAATATCCAGTAGTGCAATAGCTGGGACATAGGGTAGCTCTACTTTTAATTTTTTGAGGAATCTCCACACTGTTTTCCAAAGTGACTACACCAACTTGCATTTCCACCAACAGTGTAAGAAGGTTCCCTATTCTCCACATCCCCTCCAACACTTATTTTCTGTCCTGTTGATTTTGGCTATTCTAACTGGTGTAAGGGGGTATCTCAATGTGGTTTTACTTTGAGTTTCCCCAATGGCTAGTGATGATGAACATTTTTTCCTGTGTCTGTTAGCTGTTTGTTTGTCGTCTTTGGAGAAGTGTCTGTTCATGTCTTCTGCCCATTTTTTTCACATAATTTTCTGTTTTTTGGGTGTTGAGATTGAGAAGTTCTTTATAGATCTTGGATATCAGCTCTTTCTCTATAGTGTCATTTGTGAATATCTTTTCCCATTACATGGGTTGCCTCTTTGTTTTGTTGACTGTTTCCTTTGCTGTGCAGAAGCTTTTTTCTTGATGAAGTCCCAGAAGTTCATTTTTGCTTTTGTTTCTTTTGCCTTTGGAGACATGTCTTGAAAGAAGTTGCTGTGGCCAGTGTCAAAGAGGTTACTGCCTATGTTCTCCTCTAGAATTTTGATAGATTCCTACCTCACCTTGAGGTCTTTCATCCATTTCGAGTTCATCATTGTGTATGGTGTGAAAGAATGGTCAAGATTCATTCTTCTATACATAGCTGTCCAATTTTCCCAGCACCATTTATTGAAGAGGCTATCTTTATTCTACTGCATATTTTTTCGTGCTTTTTCAAAGATTATTTGACCATAAACTTGAGGGTATATATCTATACTCTCCACTCTGTTCCATTGGTCTACGTGTATGTTTTTGTGCCAATACCATGCTGTCTTGGTGATCACAGCTTTGTAGTAAGTTTGAAATCAGGCAACATAATGCCTTCAGCTTTGTTTTTCTCTTTCAACATTTACTTAGCAATTTGGGGTCTTTTCTGGTTTCATACAAATTTTAGGATTATTTGTTCTAGCACTTTGAAGAATGCCAGTGGAATTTTGATCGGGATGGCATTGGAAGTATAGATTGTTCTGGGCAGTTTAGACATTTTAACAATGTTTATTCTTCCGATCCATGAGCATGGAATGCTTTTCCATCTTTTTCTATCTTCTTCAAGTTCTTTCATGAGTGTTCTGTAGTTCCTCGAGTACAGATCATTTACCTCTTTGGTTAGGTTTATTCCAAGGTATCCTATGGTTCTTCGTGCTATAATAAATGGAATCAATTCTCTAATTTCCCTTTCTATATCTTCATTGCTAGTGTATAAGAAAGAAACTGATTTCTGTGGATTGATTTTGTATTCTGCCACATTACTGAATAGCTAGATGAGTTCTAGTAGTTTGGGCGTGGAGTCTTTTGGGTTTTCCACCTAAAGTATAATGTCATCTGCAAAGAGAGAATTGACGTCTTCTTTACCAATTTGAATACCTTTTTATTTTTTATTTTTTTGTTGTCTGATTGCTGTTGCTAGGACTTTTAGTACTATGTTGAACAACAGTGGTGAGAGTGGGTATCCTTGCCGTGTTCCTGATCTCAATGGGAAGACTGTCAGTTTTTCCCCTTTGAGAATGATATTCGCTGTGGGTTTGTCATAGATAGATTTTATGAAGTTGAGGAATGTTCCCTCTATCCCTATACTTAAAAGAGTTTTAATCAGGAATGGATCCTGTATTTTGTCAAATGTTTTTTCTGCATCAATTGAGAGTATCGTGTGGTACTTCTCTCTTCTCTTATAGATTTGATCTATCACATTGATCAATTTGCAAAAGTTGAACCACTCTTGTAACCCAGGGATAAATCCCGCCTGGTCAGGGTGGATAATCTTTTTAATGTACTGTTGGATCCTATTAGCTAGGATCTTGTTGAGAATCTTGGCATCAATATCCATCAGGAGTATTTGGTCTGAAATTCTCCTTTTTGATGAGGTCTTTGCCGGGTTTGGGGGTCAAAGTAATGCTGGCTTCATAGAAAGAGTCTAGAAGATTTCCCTCTGTTTCTATTTTTTGAAACAGCTTCAGGAGAATAGGTATTACTTCTTTTTCGAATGTTCAGTAGAATTCCTCAGGAAATCTATCAAGTCCTGGACTCTCTTTTTTGGGGTGGGGGTTATTGATCACCATTTCAATCTCATTACTAGACATTGGTCTATTCAGGCTGTCAGTTTCTTCCACTTTCGGTCTTTGAAATTTGTAGGTTTTCAGGAATGTATCCATTTCTTCTAGGTTGCTTAACTTATTGGCATATAGCTGTTGATAATAGTTTCTAATGATTGATTCTATTTCCTTTCTGTTAGTCTTGACCTCTCCCCTTTCATTCATAATTTTATTATTTTGAGTCCTCTCTCTTTTATTTTGGATTAGTTTGGCCAGTGGTTTCTTGCTCTTATTAATTCTTTCATAGAACCAACTGCTAGTTTTGTTGATGTATTCTACTATATCACTAGTTTCTAACTCATTGATCTCTGCTCTAATCTTAATTATTTCCCTTCTTGTGCTTGGGGTTGGCTTAATTTTTTCTTGATTTTCTGGTTCCTGACGGTGTAAAGAGAGTTGGTGTATTCAGGATCTTTCAACTTTTTTACATGTGCGCTTGAGAAGAGGAAGTATTCTGTTTTTTTAGAGTGGAATGTTCTGTTTATACCTATGAGGTCCATCTGATCCAATATGTCATTCAAAGCTCTTATTTCTTTGTTGATTTTCTGTTTAGATATCTGTCTACTGCTGAGAGTGGCGTGTTAAGATCTCATACAATTAATATATTCATATTAGTATGACTCTTTATTTTGTTTAACAGTTGGCTTATGTAGTTGGCTGCTCCCATGTTGGGAGCATAAATATTTACAATTGTTAGATCTTCTTGGTGGATAGACCCTTTAAGAATGATGTAGTGTCCTTTTGTATCTCTGACTACAGTTTTTATGTTAAAATCTAATTTATCTGATTTGAGAATCACTACCCCAGCTTTCTTCTGAGGCCCATTGCCATGAAAGATGATTCTCCATTCCTTCACTTTCAGTCTGGATATATCTTTAGGTTGAAAATGTGTCTCTTGTAGACAGCATATGGACGGGTCCTGTCATTTTATCCAGTCTACAACCCTGTGCCTTTTTATGGGAGCATTTAGGCCATTCATGTTGAGAGTGATTTTTGAAAGGTAAGTTCTTATTGATATCATGTTGCCTGTGAAATCCTTGTTTCTATGCACTGTCTCTGTAAATTTCTGTTCCATGTCACTCTTGGTTTCTTTGTTCTTTTATAGAACCCCCTTAATATTTCTTGTAGTGCTGGCTTTTTGGTTACATAATCTTTTAGACCTTGCAAATCTTAGAAGCTCTTTACCTCTCCATCCATTCTGAATGTCAGCCTTGCTGGATAAAGTATTCTTGGCTGAATGTTCTTCTCATTTAGAGCACTGAATATGTATTGCCAGCCCTTTCTAGCTTGCCTGGTTTCTGGGGACAGGTCCGACCTTATTCTGATGGTCTTTTTCTATATAGAAGGAATCTCTTCTCCCTAGCTGCCCTTAAGACCTCCTGACTGAATTTATGATTCGTGAATCTCACAAAGTGTCTGGTAGTCTTTCTAGGCTCATTTATCTTGGGGGGGTGTCCTCTCTGCCTCTTGGATATGAACATTTTTTCCATTCCCAAGATTAGGGAATTTTTCATCCAGTATTTTGTCAAACACCTCTTTGAGTCTTCTCTCTTTCTCCTCTTCCTCAGGGATTCCAATAATTCTGACATTGGAACGTTTCATGGTGTCATTTATTTCCCTAATTCTATTTTCACGGCTTCTAAGTTGTTTGTTCCATGCTTCCTCCTGATCCTACTTCTCTATCAGCCTGTCTTCTAGATCACTAATTCGATCTTCTGCCTCAGTTACCTTAACTGTTAGAGTATTTATATTAGATTGGATCTCCTTGTTAGTATTTTCAACTTCCCCCAGTCAGCTCTCACTTCTGCCCTTGGAGAGTCTATGTTACCATTAATGGTCTTCTCCAATCTAGCCATTGCCTGGACAAATTTTACCCTGAATTCCATTTCCGACATATTGTTCATGTCCATATCCAATAATTCTGTGGCAGAGGTCATAGTCTCTGAATTTTTCCTCTGCCATGTGTTCCTCCTCCTAGTTATTTTTGTGGGAGTTGGTTGAGCAGATGAATAGCTGAATATATTAATCACGATCCAGCCAAGGTGCCCCTTGGAAAGTTTCAGAGCAATCAGAGGTCTCCACCAAAAAAAAAAGAGAGAAGAAAAAAAGAAAGAAAAAAAGAGAAGAAAAAAAAGAAAAAAAAACCCAGCCAAAATGAGTCCCAATAGTAAGATTTATAAGGTACATAAACCAAAAATGAACAAACAAAAAGACTGACAAATGTAAGAGACAAGAAAGAAAAACGAAGAAAAACCCAGCCAAAATGAACCCCACAAATAAGACTTATATGGTACAAAAACAAAAGCAAATGCACAGAAACACTGACAGAAAAATAAGATGGGAAGGTGGTTATAAACCCTCGATGTGGGCAAGGAGGATTATTTCAGTTCTTCCTGGGTGTATCTTGTTATCTTTGTTAAAGGACTCAACTTTCCAGAGATACAGGGAAATTAAAACTGATTTATATATGGTGTAGTATTGAATAGGGAAAAAGGATTATCTTGAAGCCTATAAATATATAAAGAAAAAAAGAAATCCAGGTATATGTATGAAAAAAGTTCAAGTTAAAAATTTATTATGAAATAATGTTGTATTAAATATCTAGTTTTAATGATAAGTAGGTTAAAAAGTAAAAGAAGTATCATGACAATGAATTTTTAGAAAAAGAAGTTGTATCTATGAAATATACAGGTTTGTGGCTGTACTGGGAGCTTAATATACTGTTTTCCCCTGTTGTTGGGGTTTTACAGTTTTATGGGTACCCTGTGGTTATTGTCCTCTTGTTCTTTTGGCTTGTCTTCTGGGGGAGGGGCCTGCCCAGTTGTTTTTTCAGTCAGTCTTGCTTGGGCTGAGTAGCCCTGCCCCCTATAGAGGGGCTGGGCTCTGAGGAAACCGGTTTTTCAGGTTTTTGTTCTCTGGAGGTTTTTGTTCTTGGACGGATTTTTGAGTCTTTTCTGAGGGCTATCGGAGAAAAAAAAAACAACACCAACTCTGCCCCCAGGGCTTTGCTGCAGAAAGAAGCCTCAGTGTTTTCCCCCCTGGATGGTCCAGAACCCACAGACTACCCTCTGCAAACTTTGCTGAACACTGCAACCTCCCACGGGCTGTGCACACTCCCAGCCACAGTCTCAGCTGAACACTGCAACCTCCCACAGGCTGTGCACACTCCCAGCCGCAGTCTCAGGGGTTGCCCGAGGCCCCCGCTTCCCTATGCACCCCTGTGCCACCAAGACTGCAAGCAATATTGGTTCCCAGGAGCCGGTCCTGGCAGCTGTCTGGACTGCTGTCTGGGGTCCACACTCATTACCCCACAGTGGTGGAAGTCGCGGATGGCTGTGGATTCAGAGAAAGTGGTGGATGGCTGCGGATTCAGAGTCTGCTGGCTGACCCCCACAATAAGTTCTCTCAAGAACGGGCAGCGGTGCACTCAGCCCAGTCGGCAGAGAGCCTCAGGCCCAGGGACCACAGACTGGGGCCCAGTCGGACTCTCTCAGGCACTGGTGGTCGCCAGCTGTGACTGTCCTGGGACCGTGGGCTTAGGATCCTGCCCGTGGCCACCTGATTCCACCCGATTTAAGTTGCCCCTTAAAACCTTTTGCTCTTTTTGAGTGCTTTTAACCAGGCTCCAAGTTAATGCTGGTCCCCAAGTATAGGGCTCTTTTGTTTTGGGGTATTATTTTCCAGTAAGTCTCTTCTGGTGACTCCCTCCCACTTTCATTTATCCTCAGATATCAGTCAGAGTGCTTCCACCTTGCTTTACCTCACTGGTGATGATCTTCTGCCCCAGTAGAGATCCAGAAGTATATAATCTTACTTCTCAGGCTAATTTCATGGGTGCTCAGAGTGTTCTGGTAGCTATTTAGCTCACTTAAGAGGACCTGTTGAAACAGGGACTCCCACTTCTCCGCCATCTTGCCACTCCTACGGATATCAGCCCTTTGTCTGTAGTGTCCTTTGCGAATATCTTCTCCCATTCCATGAGTTGCCTCAACTACATTATTTTGTCTTTTAGATCAATAATTCACTTTTCTCCTTCCATCTTGCTGTTCATTACATCAAGCTTATTTCTAATCTGGTTTATTGTACATTTCATCTCGGACTGATTCTTTTTTAACCTTTTTATCTCTGTGGTTATGGTTTCAGTGAGATCTTCTTTTTTCAAGCCCAGTAAGTATACTTATGATCATTGCTTTAAATTCTCCATCAGTCACAGTAGTTTTATATGTCTTGCTTAGATCTCTGGCCATAAATTTATCTTGTTCTTTCACTGATAAATTCCTATTTTTGTCATTTTGTCTAAGTCTCTGCCTTCTTCTCTGTTAGAAAAGCCAGTTTGTCTCTTGTTACTGAAAGTAATGGCCTTATGATAAAGGGGCTGTGTAATGTCCAGGGCCTGGCACTTCAGGGAGTATCCACTGGTGTGTGCTGCATGTGTCTTTTGGCTGCACTATCATTCAGACCAGTCATCTGCAAGGTTCTCCTCACCTGCTGTGGTTAAGTTTGGTCCCTGGACTGAAGGTAATGAGTTTTAACTTAGGGTGTTCTTATATTTTTTTGGATTGAGATCTGTCACCACCTCCATCAAAACTGAAGCCCTGCAGAACTCTCTGGTCTAGAGATGTCATGTGGGCAGGGGTTTTTGCCAGTCTTCTGGGGGGCAGGCCTGTCCTGTTGGGCCTGAGGCAAGCATGATTAGGAAGGGCAGTTTCACCTGAGTGCAGGAGGTTGGGTTTCAGTGTATGCAAGTTAGGCAGCCAGTTTTTTCTTATACTGCTTCCCACAGATGGTCGTGTGTTTATTATGAGGGGTGGGAAAATTAAATGGCACAGTCCAGCTCCTTTGGTCCCAGGAGGTGTCTTAATGAATACTGCCTAATAGTGACATGCTCTGAGAAGAGCAAATACTCTCCCCGGTTATGTGCCCCAAGTGCTCTTCATATCAGTTACCTTGGTTTCTTCCCAGATTGTTTGACTGCCTTCTCTCCAGGAGGAGCACAGTGCCCTCCATGCTCGATCTCAGCCAGACCCACTCACCATTTATATTCCAGGCTTAAACCCCTGTGGTTACAAGAACTAATGAAATTCAGTCACTCATGTTTTCTAAGGCAATGACTTTTGGGATACAATGTCCTTGAATGTATCTGTCTGTGCCTCCCCTCTCTCTTGCACTTCTCTAGGACCACAACTCCTTCTCATTCACAGTACCTGTGATCTATTTCTCCCTTAAACCACATATCTGTACTTCCTACCTATTCAATGTGTCTACTTTTCTCTCTTTAGTTGTGGAATTTGTTCTGCATGTCTTCAGGTTTTTATCTTGGATATTCAGGATGATTTGATAGTTATCTTGTGTTCATGGAGTGAGGTGAGCCTAGGTTCCTCCTACTCCTTCACCATCTTTCCCTTTCCCTATTGTTTCTTTTATTGATGTGAGGTACAACTTTGATTGATTTAGAAGTATTGAACCACAATTGCATCCAGAGAATAAATCCCATTTGAGCATAGTGAATGATTTTTTAATGTTTTGTTGTATTCTAATTTCCAGTATGTTGTTGAAGACTTTTGTAAATATATTCATCAGATATTGGGCCTTGGTCTCCTATTTTTGTGATGTTTTTATCTGGTTTTGGTATCAGGGTGACACTGGCCTCACAGAATGTATTTGAAAGTTTTCCTTCTTTTTTTATTTTTTAGAGTAGTTTGAGAAGAGTAGGTATTAACTCTTCTTTAAATGTTTCATAGAATATGTCTGTGAAGTTATCTGGTCCTGGGCTTTCATTTTGTTTTGATTACTGATCCTTTCTCCTTACTGGTAATCAACCTCTCCAAATTTTTATTTCTTCCTACTATAGTTTTAGTATGTTATATGTTTCTAGTAATTTATCCATTTATTTTCTAGTTTGTCTACTTTGGTGGTATACACTGTTACATAATATTATCTTATAATTGTATTTCTTTGGTGTTGTTTATTTCTACTCTGCCATTTGTGATTTAGTTATTTGAGTTCATTATCTTTCTATGACAATTCTGGCTATAGGTTTACCAATTTTGTTGACCTTTTCAAAGAACCAGCTCCTGATCTCCTTGATCTGTTATATTGCTGTTGTGTATGTGTGTGGGGGGGGAGGTTAGTGTCTATATTATTTATTTCTGCTGTAATCTTTATTACTTCCTTCATTATGTGGTTTTGGGTTTGTTTGTTGTTCTTATTCTTACTCCCTTGGGTGTGAGTTTGGATTATTAATTTAGATTCACTTCCTTCATGAGGAAGACCTGCATTGCTATAACCTCCCTCCTAGCTCCTCAAAAAGTTGAAAATAGAGCTACCCTATGACCCAGCAATCACACTACTGGGTATTTACCCTAAAGATACAAAGGTAGTGATCCTCAGGGGCACATGCACCCGAATGTTTATAGCAGCAACGTCCACAATAGCCAAACTATGGAAAGAACTTAGATGTCCATCAACAGATGAATGGATAAGGATGAGGTGGTATATATATACAATGGAATATTATGCAGCCATCAAAAGAAACGCACTCTTGCTGGATGGAACTAGAGGGTATTATGCTAGGCAAAATAAGTCAATCAGAGAAAAACAATTATATGATCTCTCTGATATGAGGAACTTGAGGAGCAGGGCAGGGGGTCGTGGGGGGTAAGGAGGGAAAAATAATGAAACAAGATGGGATTGGGAAGGAGACAAACCACAAGAGACTCTTAATCTCACAAAACAAACTGAGGGTTATTGGGGAGTGGGAGGGTAGGGATAGGGTTGATGGGTTATGGACATTGGGGAAGGCTTGTGCTATGGTGAGTGCTGTGAAAGGTGTAAGCCTGATGATTCACAGACCTGTACCCCTGGGGGAGAAAAAAATTATAAAATAAAATAAAATAAAATAAAATAAAATAAAATAAAATATAAAAATTAACTGCCCTCCTAGAACCGTTTTTGTTGCAGGCAAAGGTTTTCGGACTATATGTTTTCATTTTCTTTTGTTTCCATGCAATTTTTTATTTCTTCCTTTATTTCCTGTTTGACCTATTCATATTTTGTAACATGTTATTTAACCTCTATGCATTTGTGGGCTCTCAAGTTTCTCCTTGTGGTTGATTTCTAGTTTGACACTGCTGTGTTCAGAAAAGATGCATGATTTCCATCTTTTGAATTTGTTGAGATTATGGCCTAATAGGTGACCTATTCTGACAATGTTCCATGCACACTCGAAAAGTATGTGTATTATGCTGTTTAAGGATGGAATATTCTGAATATATCTGCTAAATCTATCTATTCCAGTGAGTCATTGAAAGCCAACTTTTCATTGTTGGTTTTTTGTTTAGATAATCTAATCCAGTGATGCAAGTGGGGTGTTAAAATCACTTACTATTATCATATTACTATTGGTTAGTTCCTTTACATTTGTTATTGTTTTAGGTACTTTGGTCCTCCCATGTTAGGTTAGATATTTATAATTGTTAGGTCTTGTTGGATTGTCCACTTTATAAATATAAATGGCTGTCCTCTTTGTGAATTTTTACACTCTTTATTCAAAGTCTATTTTGTCCAATATAAGTATTGTTACTCTGGCGTTCTTTTGACATACATTTGCATGATAAATATTTCTCTCTCCCCTCGCTTTCAATCTGCAGGTGTCTTTAGGTGTGAAATGAGTCTCTTGTAGGCAGCATATAGATGGTTCTTTTTTTAAAATACACTCATTCACCTTATGTCTTTTAATTGGAACATTTAGTCTATTTGTTGCTAATAGCTTTGCTACTAATAAATTATAAAAAAATAAATTTGCTACTAATAAATTTGCTACTAATAACTACTCAAAGTAGTTATTGATAGGGGTGCCGGGATGGCTTAGTCTGTTAAGCGCCTTCCTTTGACCCAGGTCATGATCTGGGAACCCTGGGATCAAACCCCTTGTCTTGTCTTCCTGCTCTCTGCTGAGTGGGAAGTCTGCTTTTCCTTCTCCTTCTGCTTGCAGCTCCCCCAGATTCTGTGCTCTCTCTCTCTCTCTCTCTCTCAATCTCAGTCAAATAAATAAATAGAATCTTTTTTAAAAAACCAAAGTAGTTAATGATAGATATGTAATTTTGTTAATATATTATGTTTTATGGTTGTTTTTGTAGTATTTCTCTCATCATTTCTTCTCTTCATCTCTTTAATGGTTTTTAACTTTCTTTACTGATATATTGGGGTTACTTTATTCTTTATATATCTATTAGTGGTTTTTTGTTACCATTAGGTTTGTATATGATAATTCCTGCATATGACAATCTATATTAAGTTGATGATTGCTTAAGTTCAACCCCATCCTTGACTCCTGTATCCCAACATTTCAGGTATATGTTGTCATATTTTACAGCTTTTTAAAAAATTTTACATTACTTAAATTCAATTAATTAACATATGGTGTATTATTAGCTTTAGAGGTAGAGTTCAGAGACTTATCAGTTGCATATAACATCCAGTGCTCATTATATCACATGCCCTCCTTAATGCCCATCACCCAGTTACCCTGTCCCCAACCCACCTCTCCTACAACAACCCTAAATTTTTTTTTATTTTTTCAGTGATCCAAGATTTATTGTTTATGCCTCAGTTTGTTTTTTTTAAAAAAAAAATATTTTATATTTTAAGTCAATTTCTACACCCAGCATGAGGTTTTAACTCACAACCCAGAGACCAAGAGCTGTATGCTCCATCAACTGAGCCAACCAGCACCACTAGCCATTTCGGTTCCCCCCCCCCGATTACAAGAAATTCCAAGAGTTTTGTTTTATTTATTTTCTTATCTTAATTGATCTAGTTTCTAATTGAAACATAGTTGATATATAATATTATATTAGTTTCAGGTGTAAAACATAGTGATTTAGCAACTGCATACATTACAAAATGTTCACTGTGATTAGGGAGTTACCATTTGTCACCATACAAAGTTATTACAATATTATTGACTATATCCCTTATGCTATACATTTCATACTCATGACCTATTATTTTATTTTATTCTATTTTATTTTTTCAGTGATCCAAGATTCATTGCTTATGCACCAGACCCAGTGCTCCATCCAATACATGCCCTCCTTAATACCCACCACCAGCCTCGGCCATCCCCCCTCCCCACACCCCTTCATAACCCTCAGTTTCTTTCTCAGAGTCCACAGTCTCTCATGGTTCATCTCCGTTTCTGATTTGCCCCAATTCACTATTCCTTCCCTTCCCCTAGAGTCCTCCATTTTATTCTTTATGTTCCACAAGTAAGTGAAACCATATGATAATTGATTTTCTCTGCTTGACTTATTTCACTCAGGGTAATCTCCTCCCAACCTGTCCATGTTGATACAAAAGTTGGATATTCATTTTTTCTGATGTCTGAGTAATATTCCATTGTATATATGGACCACATCTTCTTTATCCATTTGTCTGTTAAAGGGCATCTCAGCTGTTTCCACAGTTTGGCGATTATGGACATTACTGCTATGAACATGGGGTTACATATGGCACTTCTTTTCACTACATCTGCATGTTTGGGGCAAATACCCAGTAGTGCAATTGCAGGGTCATATGGGAGCTCTGTTTTTAATTTTTTGAGAAATCTCCACACTGTTTTCCAAAGTGGCGGCACCAATTTGCATTCCCACCAACAGTGTAAAAGGGCTCCCCTTTCTCCACATCCTCTCCAGCACTTATTGTTTCCTGTCTTGTTGATTTTGGCCATTCTAACTGGTTTAAGATGGTATCTCAATGTGGTTTTGAATTGAGTTTCTCTGATGGCTAGTGATGATGAACATTTTTTCATGTGTCAGTTGGCCATTTGTATGTCTTCTTATACTTACAAGTCTCTTATAGTTTGTCTACCTCTCTGATTTCATCTTATTTTGTGTTTCCCTCCCCCCCATGATTCTCTGATTTGTTTCTTAGATTCCACATATAACTGAAACCATATGATAATTGAATTTCCATGGTCAACTTACTTTGCTTACCATAATGCCCTCTAGTCCCATTCATGTCATTGCAGATGGTAAGATTCCATTTTTTTGGTGGCTGAGTAACATTCCATTATATATATATACCACCTTGTCTTTATTCATACATCTGTCAGTGGGCATCTGGGCTCATTCTATAGTTGACTATTATGGACATTGTTGCTCTAAACACTGGGGTGCATCTGTAACTTTGGATCATTATGAGTGTATCCTTTGGATAAATACCTTAGTGCAATTGCTGAGATGTAGGGTAGCTCGTTTTCTAACTTCTTGAGGAACCTCCATACTGTATTGCAGATTAACTATACAAACTTGCATTCTCACCAACAGTATAAGAGGGTTCCCTTTCTCCACAACCTCTCCAACATCCATTGTTTCCTGGCATGTTAATTTTAGCCATTCTGATTGGAGTGAGGGTGAAACTTATTGTGGTTTTGATGCTTATTTCTTTTTATTTTTTATGTTATATTAGTCACCATACAGTACATAAATAATTTTTGATGTAGTGTTCCATGATTCTTGTTTGTATATAAAACCCTGTGCTCCATACGATCCGTACCCTCCTTAATACCCATCACCAGGCCAAACCGTCACCCTACCTCCAGCCCCTCTAAAACCCTCAATTTGTTTCTCAGAGTCCACAGTCTCTCATGGTTATTCTTGTCCTCTCCGATTCCCGCCCCCCTTCATTTTTCCCTTCCTTCTCCTAATGTCCTCCATGCTACTCCTTATGTTACACAAGTAAGTGAAACCCCATGATAAATTACTTTCCTGCTTGACTTATTTGACTTATTTCACTTAATCTCCTCCAGTCCCGTCCATTTTGATGAAAAAGTTAGATATTCATACTTTCTGATGGATGACTAATGTTCCATTGTATATATGTACCACATCTTCTTTATCCATTCATCTGTTTAAGAGTATCTCAGCTCCTTCCACAGTTTGGCTATTGTGGACATTGCTGCTTTGAGCATTGTGGGGCATGTAACCCTTCTTTTCACTACATATATGTCTTTGGGGTAAATACCTAGTAATGCAAATATTGGGTCATAGGGTAGCTTTATATTTAACTTTTTGATGAATCTCAACACTGTTTTCCAGAGTGGCTGCACCAACTTGCATTCCCACCAACAGTGTAAGAGGGTTCCCCTTTCTCCACATGCTCTCCAACATATGTCATTTCTTGTCTTGTCAATTTTTGCATTCTAAATTGGATAAAGTGGTATCTCAATGTGGTATTGATTTAAATTTCACTGATGGCTACTGATGACAAACATTTTTTCATATTTCTTGGCCATATCTATGTCTTCTTTGGATAAGTGTCTGTTCATGTCTTCTGCCCATTTATTGACTTGTTTATTTGTCTTCTGGGTGTTGAGTTTGAGAAGTTCTTTATACATCTTGGATATTAGCCCTTTGTCTGTAGTATCATTTACAAATATCATCTCCCATCCCATGGGGTGCCTCTTAGTTTTGTTGACTGTTTCCCTTGCTGTGCAGAAAATTTTTATCTTGATGAAGTCCCAAAAGTTCACTTTTGCTTTTCTTTCCTTTGCCTTCGGAGAGGTGTCTTGAAAAAATTTGCTGTGGCCAGTGTTGAAGAGGTTCCTGCCTATGTTTTCTTCTATGACTTTGATGTATTCCTATCTCATATTGAGGTCTTGCATCCATTATTAGTTTATCTTTGTGGATTCTGTAAGAGAGTGGTCAAGTTTCATTCTTCTGTATATAGCTGACCAATTTCCCAACACCATTTATTGAAGAGACTATCTTTCTGCGATTGGCGATTTTTTCCTGCTTTTTGTTTTTTAATTTCCCCCAGGGGTACAGGTCTGTGAATAATCAGACTTACACCTTTCACAGCACTCACCATAGCACAAACCCTCCCCAATGTCCATAACCCATCCACCCTAACTCTACCCTACCTCGACCAATGACCTTCAGTTCCTTTCATGACATTAAGAATTTCTTATAGTTTGACTCCTTCCTGATACCATCTTGCTTCATTTTTTCCCACCCTACCCCTCATGATGCCCCACCCTGCCCCTCAAGTTCCTCATACAGAGAGATAATATAATTGTCTTTCTATGATTGACTTATTTTACTTAGCATAATACCCTCTAGTTCCATCCATGTCATTGCAAATAGCAAGATTTCGTTTCTTTTGATGACCAAATAGTCTTCCATTGTGTATATATACCACCTCTTCTTTATCCATTCATATGTTGATGGAGATCTAGGTTCTTTCCATAGTTCGGCTATTGTGGACATTGCTGCTATAAACATTTGGGAGCCTGTGTCGTTGAGGATCACTCCCTTTGTATCTTTAGGGTAAATACCCAGCAGTGTGATTGCTGGGTCATAGGGTAGCTCTATTTTCAGCATCTTGAGGAACTTCCATACTGTTTTCCAGAGTGGCTGCACCAGCTTGCATTCCCACCAACAGTGTGGGAAGGTTCCCCTTTCTTCACATCCTCGCCAACATCTGTTGATCCCTGACTTGTTAATTGTAGCCGTTCTGACTGGTGTGCGGTAGTATCTCATAGGGTTTTGATTTGTATTTCCCTGATGCCGAGTGATGTTGAACATTTTCTCATGTATCTGTTTGCCATTTGGTTGTCTTCCTTGGAGAAATGTACATTCATGCTCTCTGCCCATTTCTTGACTGGGTTATTTGTTTTATGGGTGTTGAATTTGATAAGTTTTTATAGATTTTGGATACAATCCTTTATCTCATATGTCGTTTGCAAATATCATCTGCCATTCAGTCAGTTGTTTTTGGGTTTTGCAGAATGTTTCCTTTGCTGTGCAAAAGCTTTTAATCTTGATGAAGTCCCAACAGTTCATTTTTGCCCTTGCTTCCCTTGCCTTTGGTGATGTTCCTAGGAAGAAGTTGCTGCGGCTGAGGTCGAAGAGGTTGCTGCCTGTGTACTCATAAGGATACTGATGGATTCCTTTCTCACATTGAGGTCTTTCATCCATTTCAAGTCTATTTTTGTGTGTGGTGTAAGGAAATGATCCAGTTTTATTTTTCTGCATGTGGCTGTCCAGTTTTCCCAACACCATTTGTTGAAGAGACTGTCTTTTTTCCATTGGACATTCTTTCCTGCTTTGTCGAAGATTAGTTGACCATAGAGTTGAGGGTTCATTTCTCAGTACTCCATTCTGTTCCACTGTTGTATACATCTCTTTCTGTGCCAGTACCACACTGTCTTGATGATGACAGCTTTGTAAAAGAGCTTGAAGTCTGGAATTGTGATGCCACAAACTTTGGTTTTCTTTTTCAACATTCCTTTGGCTATTCAGGGTCTTTTCTGGTTCCATATAAATTTTAGGGTTATTTGTTACATTTAATTGAAGTAAATTACTGGTATTTTGATGGGGATTGCATTAAATGTGTAGATTGTTCTAGGTAGCATAGAAATTTCCACAATATTTTTTCTTCCAATCCATGAGAATGGAAAGTTTTTCCATTTTTTTGTGTCTTCCTCAATTTCTTTCATGAGTACTTTATAGTATTCTGAGTACAGATTCTTTGCCTCTTCGGTTAGATTTATTCCTAGGTATCTTATGGCTTTGGGTGCAATTGTAAATGGGATTGACTCCTTAATTTCTCTTTCTTCTGTTTTGTTTTTGGTATATAGAAATGCAACTGACTTCAGTGCATTGATTTTATATCCTAACACTCTACTGAATTCCTCTATGAGTACTAGCAGTTTTGAAGTGGAGTCCTTTGGGTTTTCCACTTAAAGTTTCTTTTTTTATTATTTTTTTAATTTTTTTAAAGATTTTATTTATTTATTTGACAGAGAGAGATCACAAGTAGGCAGAGAGGCAGACAGAGAGAGAGGAGGAAGCAGGCTCCCTGATGAGCAGGGAGCCCGATGCGGGCCTTGATCCCAGGACCCTGAGATCATGACCTGAGCCGAAGGCAGAGGCTTTAACCCACTGAGCCACCCAGGCGCCCCACTTAAAGTTTCATATTGTCTGCAAAGACTGAGAGTTTGACTTCTTCCTTGCCTATTTGGATGCCTTTTATTTCTTTTTGTTGTCTGATTGCAGAGGCCAGGACTTCTAGTATTATGTTGAAATTCAGGGGTGATAGTGGAAAGCCCTGCCATGTTCCTGACTTTATGGGAAAAACTTTCAGTTTAACTCCATTGAGAATGATATTGGCTGTGGATTTTTCGTAGATGGCTTTGATGATATTGATGTATATACCATCTATGCCCACACTGTGAAGAGTTTTGATGAAGAAAGGATCCTGTACGTTTTCAAATGCTTTTTCAGCATCTATTGAGAGGATCATATGGTTCTTGTTCTTTTGTTTATTAATGTCTTGTATCACACTGATTGATTTGCAGATGTTAAGCCACCCTTGCAGCCTGGGAATAAATCCCACTTTGTTGAGGTAAATAATCCTTTTAATGTGCTGCTGGATCCTATTGGCTAGTATTTTGTTGAGGATTTTTGCATCCGAGTTCATCTAGGATATTGGTCTATTATTCACTTTTTGATGGGATCTTTGCCTGGTTTTGGAATCAAGGGAATGCTAGCATCATAAAATGAATTTGGAAGTTTTCCTTCCATTTCTATATTTTGGAACAGTTTCAGGAGAACAGGTATTATTACTTCTTAAATGTTTGGTAGAATTCCCCTGAGAAGCCGTAGGCCCCTGGGCTCTTGTTTGTTGGGAGATTTTTGATGACTGCTTCAATCTCCTTACTGGTTATGGGTCTATTCATGTTTTCAATTTCATCATGGTTCAGTTTGGGTAGTTTATATTTCTCTAGGTATACATCCATTTCTTCCAGACTGTCAAATTTGCTGGTGTAGGGTTGCTCATAATATGTTCTTGTAATTGTCTGTACTGCTTTGGAGTTGGTTATGATCTCTCCTCTTTCATTAATGATTTTATTAATTTGAGTCCTTTCTCTTTTCTTTTGGATAAGTCTGTCCATGGGTATATCAATCTTATTAACTCTTTCAAAGAACCAGCTCCTAGTTTTGTTGATTTGTACTACTGTTCTTTTGGTTTTTATTTCATTGATTTCTGCTCTGATCTTTATTATTTCTCTTATCCTCCTGGGTTTAGGCTTTCTGTGCTGTTCTTTCTCCAGCTGCTTTAGGGATAGGGTTAGTTTGTGTACCTGAGACCTTTCTTGTTTCTTGAGAAAGACTTGTATTGCTATGTACTTTCCTCTCACAACTGCTTTTGACGCATCCCAAAGATTTTGAACAGTTGTGTTCTCATTTTCATTTGTTTCCATGAAATTTTCAATTCTTTAATTTCCTGGTTGACCAATTCATTCTTTAGTAGGATGTTCTTTAGCCTCCATGTGTGTAAGTTCTTTGCAACTTTCCTCTTCTGGTTGAGTTCTAGTTTCAGAGCATTATGGTCTGAAAATATGCAGGGAATGATCCCAATCTTTTGGTACCTGTTGAGACCTGATTTGTGACCCAGAATACGGTCTATTCTGGAGAATGTTCCATGCGCACTAGAGAAGAATGTGTATTCTGTTGTTTGGGGATGGAATGTTCTGAATATATCTGTGATGTCCAAGTGGTCCAGGGTGTCATTTAAAGCCTTTATTTCCTTGTTGATCATTTGCTTTGATGATGTCCATTTCAGTAAGGGGGGGTGTTAAAGCCCCCTACTATTATTGTATCATTGTTGATGTGTTTCTTTGATTTTGTTATTTATTGGTTTATATAATTGGCTGCTCCCATATGCCAGGAATAGGTATTTAAAATTGTTAGATCTTATTGTTGGACAGACCCTTTAAGTATGATATAGTGTCTTTCCTCATCTCTTATGATAGTCTTTGGCTTAAAATCTAATTTATCTGATATTAGGATTGCCACTCCACCTTTCTTTTGATGTCCATTAACACAGTAAATTGTTTTCCACCCACTCACATTAAATCTGGAGGTGTCTTTGGGTCTAAAATGAGTTTCTTGTAGACAGCATTATCGATGGGTCTTGTTTTTTTATCCATTCTGATACCCTGTGTCTTTTAGTTGAGGCGTTTAGCCCATGTACATTCATGGTAACTATTGAAAGATATGAATTTAGTGCCATTATATTGCCCATAATGTGCCTGTTACTATATATTGTGTCTCTTACTTTCTGGTCTGTTTCTTTTAGGCTCTGTTTGCTTAGAGGACCCCCTTCAATATTTCCTGTAGGGCTGGCTTGGTGTTTGCAAATTCCTTTAGTTTTTGTTTGTCCTGGAAGATTTTTATCTCTCCTTCTATTTTCAATGACAGTCTAGCTAGATATAGTATTCTTGACTGCATATTTTTCTCCTTTAGTACTCTGAATATATCATGACATTTTTTTTCTGTCCTGTCAGGTCTCTGTGGATAGGTCTACTGTAGTCTAATATTTCTACCATTGTATGTTACAGACCACTTGTCCAGAGCTGCTTTCAGGATTTTCTCTTTGTCACTTAGACTTGTAAGTTATACTATGAGATGAAGGTGTGTGGACCTATATTTATTGATTTTGCGGGGGATTCTCTATGCCTCCTGGATTTTGATGCTTGTTCCCTTCGCCAAATTAGGGAAATTCTGTACTATAATTTGCTCCTATACCTTCTGCCCCTCTCTCTCTTTTTCTTCTGGGATCCCAATTATTCTAATATTGTTTCTTCTTATGGTATCATTTATCTATCGAATTCTCCCCTCATGGTTCAGTAGCTGTTTGTCCTTCTTTTCCTCCCCTTCTTTGTTGTCTGTCATTTGGTCTTCTATATCACTAATTCTCTCTTCTGCCTCACGTATCCTTGCAGTAAGAGCCTCCCATTTTGATTGCACCTCATTAATAGCTTTTTTGATTCCAACTTAGTTAGATTTTAGTTCTTTTATTTCTCGAGAAAGGGTTTTTATTTCTCTAGAGATGGATTCTCTATTATCTTCCATGCTTTTTTCAAGCCGAGCCAGCACCTTGATAATCGTCATTCTGAACTCTAGTTCTGTCATGTTACTAATGTCCTCATTGATTAGGTCCCTAGCCATCGTTACTGCCTCTTGTTCCTTTTTTTGTGGTGATTTTTTTCCGCTTTGTCATTTTATCCAGATAAGAATAGATGGATGAGAGAGGAAAATACTAAAGGGTAGCAAAGACCCCTGAAAAATATACACTAACCTAATCAGAAGACACCCAAACCTGGGGAGAGAAGAAAGGGGGGGGGAATAGAAACCTATATCTATATCTATATGTATTTCTATTTCTGTCTCTGTTTGCATATCTATATCTATTTCTCTGCCTATATCTATATCTATCTATATCTATCTATACTTATATCTATATCTATATCTATATCTTTATCTATTAGACTGGTGAATTGAACAGACCCCATATGTATGCAAAAAATAAGGTTAAATACGATGAAGGGATAAAATATGACTATAACAATAAAAATTTAAAAAGATTAAAAGAAGCCATTGATAAGATAAAATTGTTTTAAAAACGTTAAAATAGGAAAGAAAAAATTTAAAATAAAAGAGTAAGAAAAAAATAGAATTCAACGAATTTAACTTTGAAAGACTAAAGAACCATGGGGGGAAAGCCATGAATTCTATGTGTTGCTTTCCCCTAGCTCTGGAGTTCCACAATTCTCAGTGATCGGTGAACTTGGTCTTGGCTGGATGTTCTTGCTGATCTTCTGGGGGAGGGGCCTGTTGCTGTGATTCTCAAGTGCCTTTGCCCGAGGTAGAATTACACCTCCCTTGCCAGGGGCCAGGCTAAATAATTGGCTAGGGTTCGCTCTCAGGAGCTTTTGTTCCCTGAACGCTTTCCATACAGCTTGGGAGGATGGGAATGAAAATGGCAGCCTCCTAACCTCTGACCCGGAGGAGCAGAGAGCTCAGAACCTCTCCCCTTGGTGCGTCCTCAGAGACAAGCAGTCAGTCCCTCCTGTCTCCCTGGTCTCCAGCTGCACTCGGAGCTCATGCAGCCTGTGGCCTAGTGTTTCTAGCTCTGGCACATTACTCTGTTTGGAATCTCCAAACCCAGCAGATTCCTGCTGCACACTCCCGTGCTGCTTCTCCCGGACGAGGAAGGAGGGGGTGTCTCTGGATCCGCCACTTGTGAGGTCCCTGCTCAAAGAGCAGTGGCCCAACTGTGCTTTGGATCATGGTTTAAGTTAACACCAAGCTGAGAGACACCTCCTCAGCTTGGCTCCATCCCTCCAGTCGGCTTCTCCTCTCTGATACTTGGGAGCTCTGTTGCTCTCAGACACCCCTGGTCTTTTTGTGTCCCCATGGGTCTTGAGACCACACTGTTCCCACGAGGGCTTCACCCCCCAATTAGCCTCTGGGGCGATGTCCCTTGGTGGAACAGACTTCTAAAAGATCTGATTTTGTGCTCCGTTTCTTTCTCACTTGCTGGGAGCTGGACTCTCCCCCCAGGGTCTATATACTCCTTGCTTCAGATTCACTTCTCTGCATGTTCTACCTTCTGGAGCATGGTCGATTTTCTGTTCCTAGAATTGCTGCTGCTCTTCTTCTCTTTGGTCTCCTCTTGAATTTGTAGGTGTTCAGAATGGTTTGATAACTTTTTGGGTGAATTTCTGGGACCTGATGATAATCGGTCTCCTACTCCTTTGCCATCTTGCTTCTCCCTTTTTCCTGTTTTCTCAAAGATTACTTGACCATAGAGTTATGGGTTCATATATGGACTCGCTGTTCTGTTCCACTGACCTATGTGTCCTTTTTGTGCCACTACTATGTGGCCTTGGTGATCACAGTTTTGCAATAGAGCTTGTAATCAGGCAATGTGATGCTCCCAGCTTTGATTTTCTTTTTCAACATTTCCATGATGATTTGGGGACTTTTGTGGTTCTATACAAATTTTAGGATTATTTGTTCCAGCACTTTGAAAACTGCTCTAGGTACTTTGCTTAGGAAGGCATTGGAAGTATAAATTTCTGTGGGCAGCATAGACATTTTAACAATGTTTACTCCTCTGACCCATGAGCATGAAATATTTTCCACCTTTTTGTGTCTTCTTCAGTTTCTTTCATGAGTGTTCTGTAGTTCCTAGATTATAGATCTTTTACCTCTTTGGTTAGGTTTATTCCAAGGTAACTTACAGTTTTTGGTGCTACTGTAAATAGAACTGACTCTCTAATTTCCATTTCTACAGTATCCTTGTTTTTGTATAGGAAAGCAACTGATTTCTGTGCATTGGTTTTGTATCCTGCCACATTACTGAATTGATGTATGAGTTCTAGTGATTTGGGGATAGAGTCTTTTGGGTTTTCCATATAAACTATCATGTCATCTGTGAAGAGAGAGAATTTGACTTCTTCTTTGCCCATTTGAATACCTTTGATTTCTTTTTGTTGCCTGATTGTTGGTGCTAGGATTTCTAGAACTATGTTGAAAAACAGAGGTGAGAATGGGCATCCTTGTCATGTTCCTGATCTCAGTGGGAAGACTCTCAAATTTTACCCATTGAGAATGATATTCACTGTGGGCTTTTCATAGATCGATTTTATGAAGTTGAGGAATGTTCCCTCTATCCCTATACTTTGAAGAGTTTTAATCAGAAAAGGATGCTTTATTTTGTCAAATGATTTTTCTGCATCAATTGAGAGGACCATGTGGTTCTTCTCTCTTTGCTTATTGATTTTTTTCTATCACATTGTTTGATTTGCAAATGTTGAACGACCTTGCATCCCAGGGATAAATCCCACATGGTTATGGTGGATAATATTTTTAATGCACTGTTGGATCCCATTAGCTAGGATCTTTTTGAGAATCTTGGCATCCATATTCGCCAGGGATATTGCTCTGAAATTCTCCTTTATGATGGGGTGTTTGCCTGGTTTGGGGATCAAGGTAATGCTGGTCTCATAGAATGAGTTTGGAAGTTTTCCTTCTGTTTCTATTTTTTGAAACAGCTTCAGTAGAATATGTATTATTTCTTCTTTGAATGTTTGGAAGAATTCCCCAGGTAATCCACCAGGTCCTGGATTCTTGTTCTTTGGGAGGTTTTTGATCACTGCTTCAACCTTGTACTGGTTATTGGTATATTCGGATTGTCAGTTTCTTCCTGTTATAGTCTTGGTGGTTTAAAGGTTTGCAGGAATGCATCTATTTCTTCCAGGTTGCTTAATTTATTGTTACAAGGCTGTTGATACTAATTTCTGATGACTATTTCTATCTCTTTGCTGTCAGTCATGATCTCTCCCCTTTCACTCATAATTTTATTAATTTGGATTCTTTCTCTTTTCTTTTGGATAAGTCTGGCCAGTGATTTATCAATCATATTAATTCTTTCAAAGAACCAGCTTCTAGTTTCATTGATCTCCTCTACTCTATTTCTGGTTTCTAAGTCATTGATCTCTCCTCTAATCTTAGCGATTTCTCTTCTCGTGCATGGGTTAGGCTTAACTTATTGTTGATTCTCCAGTTCTTTAAGATGTAAAGAGAGTTTGTGTATTCGAGATGTTTCCATTTTTTTTAGTGAGGCTTGGATGGCTTTATATATTTCCCCTTTAGGACCGCCCTTGCTGTATCACATAGGTTTTGGACCGAGGTATCTTCATTCTCATTGGTTTCCGTGAATTGTTTAAGTTCTTCTTTGATTTCCTATTTGATCCAAACATTCTTGAGCAGGTTGGTCTTTAGCTTCCCAGTGTTTGAATTCCTTCCAAACTTTTTCTTGTGATTGAGTTCCAGATTCAAAGCACTGTGGTCTGAGAATATGCAGGGAATAATCTCAATCTTTTCGTATTGATTGAGCCCTGAATTGTGACCAAGTATGTGGTCTATTCTGGAGAAAGTTCCATGTGTGTTCAAGAAGAATGAGTATCCTCTTATTTTAGGGTAGATTCTTATGTATATATCTATGAGGTCTATCTGGTCCAATGTGTCATTCAAAGCTCTTGTTTCTTTGTTGATTTTCTGATTAGATGATCTGTCTATTGCTGAGAGTGGTGTGTTAAGATCCCCTAGAATTAACGTATTCTTATCAATATGTCTCTTTGTTTTGATTAACAGTTGGCTTATGTAGTTGCTGGCTACCATATTGGGGGCATAGATATTTACAATTATTAGATCTTCTTGTTGGATAGACCCTTTAAGAATGATGTCTTTCGTTGGGGCACCTGGATAGCTCACTGGGTTAAAGCCTCTGCCTTCAGCTCAGGTCATGATCCCAGGGTCCTGGAATCGAGGCCCGCATCGGGCTCCCTGCTCAGTGGGGAGCCTGCCTCCTCTTCTCTCTGCCTGCCTCTCTGCCTACTTGTGATCTCTCTCTCTGTCAAGTAAATAAGTAAAAAAATCTAAAAAAAACAAGAATGATGTCCTTCTTTATTTCTAACTACAGTCTTCGGCTTAAAATCTAATTTGTTTGATAGGAGAATCGCTACCCAGGCTTTCTTTTCAGGCCCATTGGCATGAAAGATGATTCTCCATCCCTTCACTTTCAGTCTGGATATTTCCTTAGGGTCAAAATGCGTTTCTTTTAGGCAGCATATGGGTTGGTTCTGTCTTTTTATCCAATCTGCAACCCTGTGCTGTTTCATGGGAGCATTTAGGCTATTCATGTTGTGATGGATTTTTGAAAGATATTATTTTATTGTCATCACATTACCTGTGATGTCCTTGTTTCTATAGATTGTCTCTGTAAATTTCTGTTCTATATGCCTCTTGGGGTCTTTCTCCTTTTATAGAACTCCCCCCTTAACATTTCTTGCAGGGCCACCTTACTGGTCACATACTCTTTCAGTCTATGCTCTTCTTTGAAGCTTTTTATCTCTCCATCAATTCTAAATGACACCCTTGCTGGATAAAGTATTCTTAGCCTCATGTTCTTCTCATTTAATATACTGAATGTGTGCTTTCAGTCCTTTCTTGCTTTTCAGTTCTCTGTGGACAAGTCCAAAGTTATTCTGATATTTCTCCCTCTGTACATAAGGAATCTCTTCCCCCTAGCTGCCCTTAAGATGGTTTCCTTAGTTTTAAGATTTGCAAGTTTCACCCTTACATGTCTAGGTGTTGGTCTGTTCTCCTTGATCTTGGGATGTGTCCTCTCTGTCTCTAGGACATGAATGCTTGTTTCATTCCTCAGATTAGGGAAATTCTCAGCTACAGTTTGCTCTAATATATCTTATACTCCCCCTTTCTCTCTCCAACCCCTCAAGAATCCCAATAATTCTGGCTTTGGAAGATTTCATGACCTCATTTATTTCTCTAATTCTGTTTTCAAGAATTTTAAGCTTGTTTGCTCCAGGCCTCCTCCTTTTCCTTCTTTTCTATTGGTTTTTCTTCTAGATCACTAACTTGTTCTTCTGCCTCGTTTACCTAGCTGTTAGAATATCTAGATTAGATTGCATCTCATTGACAGTATTTTTAAGTTCTGCCCTTAGAGAATCTATGTTGTCATTAATGATATTCTGTATCCTAGCTATTGTCTGCAGAACTGTTACCCAGCCACCCCTCCTTTCCACCTTAAGATGTCTGTAGTGCTGGTTTAGTAGTCATGAACTGCTTTAGTTTAGTTTAGTTTTGTTTTGTTTTATCTGAGAAACTCTTTTGCTGTCCTTCTATTCTGAATGATAGTCCTGCTTCATTGAGTACTCTTGACTGTAGATTTTTTCCTTTCACCACCTGAATATATTTTGCCATTTTTTTTATGGCTTGTAAAGTTTCTACTGAAAAATCAGCTGATGTCATCATGGGGTTTTCCTTGTATGTAACGCTCTTCTTTTCTCTTGCTTCTTCTAAAATACTTTCTTTATCAGAAATTTTTGCCATTTTGATAACTATGTGTCTTTTTGTGGAACTCTTTAGGTTCTTTTTTTTTTTTTTTGAGGGATCCCTGCCTCTTGGATCCAGACATCTCTTTCCTTCTGCAGATTCAGCTATTATTTTTTCACATAAATTTTCTGCCCCTTTTTCTTTCTCTTCAATCCAAATAATGCAAATGTTATTGCACATGATGGAGTCACTGACTTCCCTAAGTCTATTCTTATTCTGCATAATTCTTTTTTCTCATTTTTAATGTTTGATTACTTTCCATTTACTCTGTCTTCTATTCATTAATTTGTTACTCTGCTTCTTCCAGAGTGCTAATGATTCCATCAATGGATTCACAATTTTGTTTATTGTGTTCTTCTTCTCTGAGTCACTCTTTTTTGTTTTCTATCTCTTTCCTAAGGATCTTTCTGATATCCTACCCTCTTTTCTCAAGTCCAATGAGTATCATTATGATCACAAAAAAAGCCCAAAGATAAAGATGTGAGATATATATTACACATATATATGATATTTCATATATAGTAGAATATTACTTAGCCATAAAAAAGAATGAAGCCTGCCATTTAATACAAAATGAAAGGACATTAGAGGGTATTATGCTAAGTGAAATAAGTCAGATAAAGACAAATTGCATACAGTTGCATTTATATATGAATTACGGAAACAAAGCAAATAAAATAAAATAGAAATAGACTCATAGATATAGGAAATAAACTGCTGGTTACCAGAGAGGGAAGATTAGTGGCTGAAGAAATAGTTGAAGGTGATTAAGTGGTACAAATGTCCAGTTATAAAATAAATAAGCCATAAGTATGTAAAATACAGCATACAGTATATAGTAAATAATATTGTAATAACTGTGTGGTTACTGATGGTAATTAGACTTATCATGGGGATCATTTCATAATGTATAATACATCAAATAATATATATCATATATTACTATATGTTAACATATTGTATATTAATTATACTTCAATAAAAATATTGATAAATCTTTAGCTAGATATGCCATGAAGTGAAGAGACTCATATATATATATGAGGGGACATGACAACCAGTATCATGAAAATACTAAGAATGAAACTAACTACAGATGACCACCACTTTGAATTCTTTGTCAAGCATATTGCTTATCTCTTTAATTTATCTCTTTTGCTGTAATGGTCTCCTACTCTTTCATTTGGGGCATATTTTTCTGTCTCTTCATTTTGTCTAATTCTTTGTGTTTGTTTCTATATATTAGGAAAGTCTCCTACATCTCCTGAGCTTGAAAGTAGTAGCCTTATGAAGAAGAGATCCTCTCATGATATGTTGTGCAATGTTCCTTGTTTGTCAGAATCAGGCCCTTCAGGGGCATCTCCTATGTATATTGTGTGTGCCCTAATGTTGTGTTTGAGCCATATTTGCCTTCTATTCAGTCAACTGCAAAGTACACTTTGCCTGCTGTGGGCTAGGATGTTGCTGTTAAGGAGCCACTGTGGGGCAATCTTGAAATTGTAATCAGATCAGAGCAGATGCTTTCTCTCAGCCTGTTTGACAAGGGTGTGTTCATGACAACCTGCAGGTAGTCTTTTCTGTTTGCCACCGAAATGCTTTTGTTGATGGATAGCGTCAGCAGTAAGATCACATGCTTGCCCCGAGCCCACTCCTGGAACTGCAGTCATGTTGGTTTGTCTGGTTGTGTTCCCCTCTCCTCAAGGCAAGAACCATTTTGGAATGGCATTGATTACTGTTGTAGCTGTGTGCACAATGAGCCAAGTGTGGAGCTGCCTTATAGGAATTCCTCTCTAGTTGAGTGGGTTTGATGGAGCAATTCTGCAAAGGAACATAGGGGCAGGGCATGCCTCGTCGGCAAGCTAGGTGTGAGGTGTTTTCTCTTGTTCCCACAGATGTCTGTTATCTAATCTTATGGGGAAGAGAAATGGCTCCCACCAGATCTTTTGTTCTTGGAGAAGTACAAAGATCCCAGCTCCTTGGGCACTTGCTCACAGATTAGTAAATAAATCTCCTTCCCATATATCTGAGATTTGTCTTCCAAACTGCTGTTTCAATTCTGTATCTCTTCAGCATGATTTATTATGTTTTTGTCTTTTGAAGGGTGGGGCTCTATCATCTATTGTTCTCTGACTCCCACAGAGCTAATGCCACTGATTTTTAAAGTACCCAGAATTAAGCCCCACTGATTATAAAACCCTGTAAAGTTATGCCCTTGGTTTTCAAATCAAAATTATAGGGACACTCTTCCCAGTGCCAATTCTTCATGTCTTGAATGCCTGATGTGTGTTTCTATCCTCTTTCTTCTCTATGTTTGTGGAGTCCAGCTGTTTGTGGTTAGTCTCCTGGGAGTTTGGTTTCTGACTATGTCTCCACTTTTCCTACCCTTTTCAATGTAGCCTTTTTTACACAATTAAGTATGGAGAGTCTTTTCTGCCAGTTTTTAGCTTGTTTTCTGGGTTACTGCATTGGTGTGGCCATCATCTAGTTTTATTAGTGGGACAAGGTATGCTTAGGATCCTCCTACACTGCTATCTTTCTGGGTTCATCAATTTATTATTTTTAACAGTTTTTTTATTGCCTCTACAGTTTCATATATATAAAATCATGACACTTGCAAACAGAAACCATTTAATTTCTTTCTTTCCAAAGTGAATGAATTTCTTTTCTTTTCAATCGCTGTGTTTAGAACTTTCAATACTATGTGAACTACAAGTAAAGAGAGTAGACATTTTGTATTGTTCCTGATCCAGCACCTAATTTTTCAAGATTGAGTTGTGGTAAGCTATATTTAAAGAAAAAAATCAATTTCTTCTTGGCTATTCACTTTTTAGGCTTCTGAATATTAAAAAGTAGAATTATATGATCTTAGTATTTTCATGATACTGGTTGTCATTTCCCCTCTTGTAATATATATATATATATATATATATATATATGTGTGTGTGTGTGTGTGTGTGTACACACATATATATATTTGAGTCTCTTCACTTCATCTCATATCTAGCTAAAGATTTGTCAATATTTTTATTGAAGTATAATTAATATACAATATGTTAACATATATAATATATGATATATGTTATTTGATGTTATTATACATTATGAAATGATCCCCATGATAAGTCTAATTATCATCAGTAACCACACACAGTTATTACAATATTATTGACTATATACTGTATGCTATATAATACATACTTATGGCTTATTTATTTTATAACTGGATATTTGTACCACTTAATCACCTTCAACTATTTCTTCAGCGACTAATCTTCCCTCTCTGGTAACCAGCAGTTTATTTCCTATATAATAGGAAAGCAATCTGTTTCTGTTTTATTTTGTTTGCTTTGTTTCCATAGTTCACATATAAATGTAACTGTATGCAATTTGTCTTTGTCTGACTTATTTAACTTAGCATAATACCCACTAATGTGCGTTCATCTTGTATTAAATGGCAGGGCTTCATTCTTTTTATGGCTAAGTAATATTCCACTATATATGAAATATATATATGTGTAATGTATATCTCACATCTTTATCACTGACTTTTTTTAAAGTTTTAATTTTAATTTCAGTAAGCTAACATACAGTGTTATATTAGTTTCAAATCACTGGCTTCTTAAATTCCATATACAAGAGATATCATAACATATGTCTTTGTCTGACTTATCTCACTTGCTATAATGTGCACAATACCCATCTATGTTATTACAAATGGAAAGATGACCATCTTTCTCATGGATCAATAATATTTTACTTCATTTATATTTCATATTTTCTTTACCCCTTTATACTTAGATGGACATGTAGGTTGTTCCCATATTTTGGCTACTTGGAATAATGATGCAATAAACACGGGCATCTCTTTGATATTTGGTTTTCATTTTCTTTAGGTATATACCTAGAAGTGGAAATATTAGATCATATGTTATTTCTATTTTTAATTTTGGGGGGAACTTCCATACTGTTTTCCACAGTAGCTGTACCAATTTATTTTCTGAGAAACACTAAATGAATTCCTTTTTCTCTACTTCTCAACAACACTTATTTCTTCCCTTTTTTGATACTACCCGTCTGAATACGGTCAGGGGATATAACACTGTGGTTTTAATTTGTATTTCCCTGCTGAGTAGTGATATTGACAACCTTTATATATTTCTGTTGACCATTTGTCAGTGGAAAAACATCTACTAAGGTCCACCACCCATTTTGAAATTAAATTGCGTCTGTTATAGTGTATTATGGCATATAACTTTTAAAAATATTTTTCATATTAACCCTTTCTCAGGTAAATCATTTCAAATATCTTTTCCCATTCAATAGATTACCATGTCATTTTATTGAAGGCTCCCTTTGCTATTTAAAGTCTTTCATTTTGGTCAAGTCCCAATAGTATATTTTTGCTTTTGTATCCTTTGCCTAAGGAGACATAGCTAGAAAAATATCTTTCTATGACTGTTGTCAAAGAAATTACTGCCCATGATTTCTTCTAGGAATTTTATTAGTTCATGTCCCTCATTTAGTTCCTTAATTCATTTGAGTGCCATTTTTATGTATGGTGTAAGGAATTTCAGTTTCATTCTCTGACATGCAGTTGACCAGTTTTCCCACATATGCCCTTTATCATGGTGAGATATGTTCCCTATAAACACACTTTGTCAAAAGCTTTTATCACGAAAGGACATTGAATACTGTCAAATGCTTTTTCTGCATTTATTATGATAATCTTTCATTTTGTAAACATGTTTTATCATGTGAGTTGATTAGAAGATATGAATTCCCAGAATAAATCCAACATCATAGAGGTAAATAAACATGTTAAGGCATCATTAAATATGGTTTACTGATATTTGGTTGAGAATATTTGAAATAATGTTCATTAGGGATATTGTGGGGGGTTTTCTTTTTCTTTTCATTGTCTTTTTTCTGTAGTGTTTGTACGGTTTTGTTATCAGGGTAACGCTGGCCTTATACAATGTATTTAGAAGCTTTCCTTTCTCTTCTAAATTGTGGAACAGTTTTAGGGGAATAGGTATTAATACTTCATTGTTTAGTAGAATTGACCTGTGAAGCCATTTGGCTCTGGACTATTGTTTGTTAGTAATTTTTTTATTACAAATTCCATTTCATTGCTGTTTATCAGTCTGTTCAAATATTCTATTTCTCCTATTTTAGTTTTAGGAGGTTATAATGTTTCTGGGAATTTATCCTTTTCTAATATGTCAAATTTATTTGTATGCGGTTTTTCATAATATTCTGTTATAATCCTTTGTCTTTCTGTGGTATTCATTACTGTTTCTCTTCTAAGAGGGAAATTACAACAAAGCCAGATAAAAACACTGAAAAAGGAACTATAGACCAATACCTCTGATGAACATAGATTCAAATATCCTGACAAAATACTAATGAATTGAAACCAGCTATACATTAAAAAATCATTCCTAACGATAAGGTGGGATTTATCCCTGGGATGGAAGGGTAATTCAATATTCACAAATCAATCAACCTGATACATCATATCAATAAGAGAAAGAATAAAAACCATATGATCACTTCAATAAATGCAGAAAAAACATTTGACAAAGCACAAACTCAATTCATGCTAAAAAGCCTTCAATAAAGTTGGAGTGGAGAGAGTATATCTCAAAATAATAAAGGCCTTATATGAAAAACCCAGAGCTAACATGATACTCAATGGTGAAAAACTGAAAACTTTTCCCCTAAGGGCAGGAAAAAAGACATGAATGTCCAATCTCACCATATTTATTCGGCATAGTACTGGAAGTTCTAGCTACAGCATACATTCAAGAAAAATAAATATAAGGCATACAAATTGGTAAAGAAAAGGAAAACATTTACTATTTGCAGATGACATGATACTACATATAGAAAACCCTGAAGCGTCCAAAAAAAAAACTAGAAATGACAAATAAATTCAGTAATGTCACAGGCCACGCCTGGGTGGCTCAGTGGGTTAAAGCCTCTGCTTTCGGCTCAGGTCATGATCTCAGGGTCCTGGGATCGAGGCCCATATCGGGCTCTCTGCTCGACAGGGAGCCTGCTTCCTCCTCTCTCTCTGCCTCTCTGCCTACTTGTGATCTCTCTCTCTCTGTGTCAAATAAAGAAATAAAATCTTTAAAAAAAAAAAAAAGATACAGAGATCTGTTGCATTTCTATACAATAATAATTAAGAGAAAGAGAAATGAAGAAAACAATCCCATTTACAATTGCACACAAATAAAATGCCATGAATAAACTTAATGAAGGAGTTTTAAAAAAACTAGACTGGAAAAGTTAAAAGACTAGACTGAAACTAGAAAATATTAATGAAAGAGATTGAACATAATACAAAGAAATGGTAAGATATCCCATTGTTATGAATTGGGAGAGAAAATAATGCTAAAATATCCATAGAAGCAAAAGAAATCTACAGATTTAATGCAATTTCCACCAAACTATCAGCAGAGTTTTTTAACATAAGTAGAACAAATACTTGAAAAATTGTATGAGACTACAGATGGCCCTTAATAGTCAAAGTCATCTTGAAAAATAAGTACAAAAAATAAGTACAGAATTGTAATATCACAATCTCATATTTCAAGATGTACTAAAAAACAGTAGTAACCCAAACATGGTACTGGAACAAATATGTACACATAGTCCAGTGGAAAAGAATAGAGAGCCTAGAAATAAACACTTGATTATGTGTTCAATTAATCTACAATGAAGAAGGCAAGAATATGCAATAGGGGAAAAAAAGACAGTCTTTTTAAAAAATTCTTTTGAGGGCGCCTGGGTGGCTCAGTGGGTTAAAGCCTCTGCTTTCGGCTCAGGTCATGATCTCAGGGTCCTGGGATCGAGGCCCGTATCGGGCTCTCTGCTCAGCAGGGAGCCTGCTTCCTCCTCTCTCCTCTCTCTGCCTGCCTCTCTCCCTACTTGTAATCTCTCTCTCTGTGTCAAATAAATAAATAAATAAATAAATAAATAATCTTTAAAAAAAATTCTTTTGAGAAAACTGAAAAAAATGCAGAAGAGTGAAATTGGACCACTTTCTTACACCATACACAAAAATAAATTCCAAATATATTAAAGGCCTAAATGTGAGATCTGAAATCATAAAATTTTTAGAAGAAAACGTGGGCAGTAATTTATCTGACATTGGTCATAGCAACATTTCTCAAAATATGTTCCTAAGACAACAAAAACAAAAGAGAAAATAAGCTATTTGAACCTCATCAAAATAAAGTTTTGCTTGAGTTGTGAGAAGATGTCAGATTAGGAGGACCCTAAACTCACCTCTTCCCATATTTACAACTATATATCTCTCACATTTGAGAAAATAAGCAAGAGAATGATAGGTGGACCGGCAGAACAAACTCCACAATGAAATGCAGAGGAGTACATGCATGAGACATGTTAGGAAAGGCAGAAATAGTGGTCAAGAACAGACTGAAGGAAGGGGGGAGCTGCTGTCCTAGAGACTGGAAAGCACCAGTGACCCCAGACATGGAAAACAAATCCCCATAAGGTCTGACCATGAAACAAAAAAGGTCTCAATTCCGTGACTTTGTATAATCAGCAGGTCATAGAGCCTGGAGCATTAAAGTCAACTGATTCGGCACTGTGTGAGGCTGGAGGACAAGTGCTAGGTCCCTGCCTATAAGGAAACAACAGGCCAAGGAGAGTCAACATAGAAGTGATAGCTTGCACAGTGGGAGGGGGATCTGTTTATATTGATTTCAGAACTTATTTGGGGAGTTCTATGGGAACAAAGGAGCTGGCAGACACCATTTTCCTCTATGGAATACCAGTGTAAACACAGACCACCTCTGACAGGCCACGTCGCACAGACAGGGGCTACTTAACTTACTAGTAGTTTTCCCAAGGACTTGCCCACTCCAAGTCTGCTGCCTTGGCCTTGGGCTCAGCAGAAATTTTATTAATGCTGCACCTGCTATGCTGAGTTGCTGTATATATGTGCTTAGCCCCGTGAAGCCACCAGACCTAGGACTAGAGTCTCAGTGCAAATTTCACTAACAGGGCCACCCCACGCCAACGGCCATCTGTGGTCTTACCCACTCAGAGTCAGCCTGTCTGGGTCTCACTACCATCACAAATAGAACACACATAATAGGAACATAGTCAATGCATCTGTCTGGGGTGAAACTAAAAGCAATGAATACACACTAGTAGGGTGCAAATACACATAGGGGACTCCAGAGAGGTGCCAGACTTTGGTGAACAGGTGACACTGCACTGCAGGGGACTATAGGAAATCTTTCATAAAGCAATTCCTTTCAAGCAGAAGATGTAGCTGACTTTCCAAACAGAGAAAAAGGCACAAATAGGCAAAATGAGGAAACAGCAAAATGTGTCCAAAATTAAAGAAAAAGGCATAATCACAGCAGGGAATCAAAGATGAAAGAAATTTCATCAAATATGAAATTTAAAGTAATGATGATGAGTAGGAGGGAAGATGGCAGAAGAGTAGGGGGACCCTCGTTTAATCTGATGTCTTGAGTTCAGGGAAATATCTATCAGATAATTCTGAACACCTGTTAATTCAACCTGAGTTCTAAAAAAAGAACTGCTACAATTCTATAAATAGAAAAGTGACCAGTTTTTGCAAGGTAGGAGGTGTGGAAAGTGAATATGAGGGGATATATCACAAAATAAACCACAGAGGGAAGGAGCTTCTGCCAGCTGGCTACAGAAAAGAGAACAAAATCAAACTTTTAGAAGTCTTCTCCTTTGAGGGACTTCCCTGCTGAAAAGTTGCTCAGGTGCCAAAGAGGGGCAGAATTTTAGGTGGGAATGTGTGGTCTCAGGATCCCCAGGGACAAAGAAAGAACAGGGGTCCCAGACTGTAATTTAGTTTCCAAGCATTGGAGTGGGGAAGCAGGTTACAATCAGCAAGCCTATGAGTGGGTTCTCAGCTGGTGTTGCTATAAACCACCAACCAAGGCTCAATGGGGCTACTACTCTCCAAGCAGAGGCCCAGCTAGTGGCAGAACCACAGAGACCCTCCTCATTCTCCCAGGAAGATTGACATGGGTGTGCACCACAGGAGTCTGCAGAGTATGGCAAACACAAAAAGAAATGACTGTTTTTTGCTGAAGATGCACTGAAGAATGGGGGCCAGGATCATTCAGCTCCAGCACTGGAGATTGGGGCACCGCCATTTTTATTTTTATTTTTTCCATTCTCTAAAGTGGTTCAGAAAGCCATCAGGGAACAAAAGTCAAAAAGAGCAACCCAAAACAGATTACACTGAGCCCAGCACCCTGACAAGAAGTGCAACTCTGCTCAGGTAAAGATACCTAAGAATCAGATCAACAGGCCCCTCCCCAAGAAGACCAGCAGGAACATGAGGTGAGTAATAAGACTATGGATCACATAGAACTGAAAAACTCCTGCACTAGGGGAAAATAGTACATGGAATTTGAGACTTTTTTTCTTCATGAGTCTAGTCTTTCAGTTTAAAATTTTCTTTTACTTCTTTTTTTTTCCCCTTTCAACTAGTTTCTTATTTTATCAACTTGCTTTTAAGTCATTTTTTAATTTTCATTTTTACATTGTATAGAGATATACTTCATTTTTGGCTTCCTATCACAGTATTCAATTTATTTTTGTATATATATATATATATATATATGTATATATATATATATATATAAGGTTTTCTTTCTTTACAATACTGGGATTTAGTGTCTTGTAACAAAAGAACAAAACACACCTAAGACCAAGTGGATCACCCTATTTTGACCATCTGTGAAATTAAAACCTCTCTTTTTCCCCCCTTTTACTTTTTCTTTTTGTTTTTGATTTCAGATCTCTTCAGATTTTCCTAGTGCAGATTTCACTGGGTTTATGGTAGATACTTTTGTTTCTGTTCTCTCCCTCATCTATTTCTCTGGGCAAAATGACTAGAAGTGGAAATTCACAACAAAAGAAAGAACCAGAGGAAAACTATTTGCCATAGATTTAATTGATCTGGATATAAGTAAAATGTTGTACCTAGAATTCAGAAGAATGATTATAAAAATACTAGCTGGGCTTGGAAAAAACATAAAAGACACTGGAAAACCTCGTAGTACACAAATAAAAGAAGTAAAATCTAATCAGGCTGAAATAAAAATGCTGTAACTAAATGCAGCCTAAAATGGACATTCTAATGGCTAAGGTAAATGAGGCAAAAGAGAGAGTCAAGTATATAGAAGAAAAAATGATGGAAAGGAAAGAAGCTGAGGAAAAGAGAGAAAAACAGCTAATGGATAATGAGAGGAGGCTTCAGGAAATCAGTGATAACATAAAGTGAATTAACACTAGAATAATTAGGGTCCCAGAGGAAGGAGAGTCAGACAGACAGACAGACAGAAGGTTATTTGAGGAAATCATAGATAAGAACTTTCCTAACCAGAGAAATGAAACAGGCATTCAAGTCAAGGAGGCACACAGAACACCAATCAAAATCAATAAAAATAGGTCAACACCCTGACATATAATAGTGAAGCTTGCAAATTTCAAAGATAAAGAGTAAACTCAAAAGCAGCTCAAGAAAAGAGGTCCTTAACCTACAGGGGTAGAAACATTAGACTGGCAGAAGACCGCTCCACAGAGATCTGGCAGGTCAGAAATGGCTGGCATGATATATTCTGGGTACTAAATGAGAAAAACATGCAGCCAAGAAAACGTAATCCAGCAAGGCTGACATTCAGAATGGAAGGACAGGTAAAGAGCTTCCAGGAAAAAAAAAACACTAAAAGAATTTATGATCATTAAAGCAGCCCTGCAAGAAATATTTAAGAGGATCCTATAAGTGAAGAGAGAGCCCAAAAGTAACTTAGACCAAAAAGGAACAGAGACAATCTACGAAAGAAGTGATTTCACAGACACTAAATGCATATCTTCCAATAGTTCCTCTGAATGTAAATGGGCTAAATGCTTCAATCAAAAGACACAGGGTATCTGATTGGATAAAAAAGCAAGACCCATCCAAATGCTGTCTACAAGAGACTCATTTAAGACCCAAAGTCACCTCCAGATTGAAAGTAAGAGGGTGGAGAACAATTTATCATTCTAATGGACATCAAAAGAAAGCTGTTGTAGCAATTCTTGTATCAAACAAATTAAACTTTAAACCAAAGACTGTAATAACAGATGAAGAGGAAAGGATATCATAATTAAAGGGTCTATCCAACAAGAAGATCTAACAATTACAAATATTTGTGCTCCTAACATAGGAGCACCCAATGATATAAAACAATTAATAATGAAAGTAATAAAAAAAACACATTGATAATAATACAAATAGTAGCAGGGGATAAAGGGCCAAGTGGAATTTATCACCATGGCAAAGGGAAGTTCAACATCTCCAAGTCAAACAACGTGATACATCACATTAACAAAAGAAAGGACAAGATACATATGATCCTCTCAATTAATGTCGAAAAAGCATTTGACAAAATACAGCTTCCTTTCTTGATTAAAACTCTTTGGAAAAGTGCCTGTTCATGTGTTCTGCCGATTTTTTGACGTGATTATCTGTATTTTGGGTGCTGAGTTTGAGAAGTTCTTTATAGATCTTAGACATCAGCCCTTTGTCTGTAGTGTCATTTGCGAATATCTTCTCCCATTCTGTGGGTTGCCTCTTTGTTTTATTGACTGTTTCCTTTGCTGTGCAGAAGCTTTTTATCTTGATGAAGTCCCAAAAGTTCATTTTCTCTTTTGTTTCCTGTGCCTTTGGAGATGTGTCTTGAAAGAAGTTGCTGTGGACGATGTCGAAGAGACCTATGTTCTTCTCTAGGATGTTGATGGATTCCTGCCTCATGTTGAGGTCTTTCATCCACTTTGAGTTTATCTTTGTGTATGGGGTAAGAGAATGTACGAGTTTCATTCTTCTATACATAGCTGTCCAAATTTCCCAACACCATTTATTTATTGTCTTTTTTCCACTGGATATTTTTCTGCTCTGTTGAAGATTATTTGACCATAGAGTTGAGGGTCTATCTGGGCTCTCTACTCTGTTCCTTTGGTCTATGTATCTGTTCTTGAGATACTTCTCCAATGAAGATATACAAATGACTAACAGACACATGAAAAAATGTTCATCATCATTATCCATCAGGGAATTTCTAACCAAAACCACATTGAGATACCACCTTACACCAGCTAGAATGGCAACGATTAACAAAACAGGAAACAACAAATGTTGGAGAGGATGTGGAGAAAGGGGAATACAAATTGTTGGTGGGAATACAAATTGGTGCAGTCACTTTGGAAAACAGTGTGGAGATTCCTCAAAAAAATTAAAAATAGAGCTGTCCTGTACCCCAGCAATTGCACAACTGGGTATTTACCCCAAAGATGCAGATGTAGTGAAAAGAAGGGCCATATGTACCCCCATGTTCATAGCAACAATATGTGGAGCAGCCAAACTGTGGAAAGAGCCAACATGCCCTGCACTTCTCCAAAGAAGACATACAAATGGCCAACAGACACATGAAAAAATGTTCATCATCACTAGCCATCAGGGGAACTCAAATTAAAATCACATTGAGATACCACCTTACACCAGTTAGAATGGCCAAAATCAACAGGACAGGAAACAACAAGTGTTGGATAGGGTGTGGAGAAAGGGGAACCTCTTTCACTGTTGGTGGGAATGCAAGTTGGTGCAGCCACTTTGGAAAACAGTGTGGAGATTCCTCAAGAAATTAAAAATAGAGCTACCCTATGACCCAGCAATTGCACTACTGGGTATTTATCCCAAAGATAGAGAGGTAGGGGAAAGAAGGGCCATCTGTACCCTGATGTTCATAGCAGCAATGTCCACAATATCCAAACTGTGTAAGGAGGTGAGATGCAGTTCAACAGACGAATGGATAAAGAAGATGTGGTCCATATATACAATGGAATATTACTCAGCCATCAGAAAGCATGAATACCCAACTTTTGTATCAACATGGACAGGACTGGAGATTATGCTGTGTGAAATAAGTCAAGCAGAAATAGTCAATTATCATATGGTTTCATTTACTTGTAGAACATAAGGAATAACATGGAGGGCTTTAGGAGAAGGAAAGGAAAAGTGATTTTGGGGAAATTGGAGGGAGAAGAACCATGAGAGACTGTGGACTCCAAGAAACAAACTGAGGGCTTTAGAGGGGTGGAGGTGGGGGGATGGGTGAGCCTGGTGGTGGGTATTTAAGAGGGTATGTATTGCATGGAGCACTGGGTGTTGTACATAAACAGTGAATATTGGAACATTGCATCAAAACTAATGATATATTTTGGTGACTAATATAATACAATTTAAAAAATAATAACAAGTCATAAATAAAACTCTTCACAGTGTAGGGATAGAGGGGGAATACCTCAATATCATAAAGGTCATATACACAAGACCCATGGCAAATATCATCTTCAATAGGGAAAAACCGAGAGCATTTCCCCTAAGATCAGGAGCACAACATGTATGCGCACTATCACCACTGTTGTTCAACATAGTACTGGAAGTCCTAGCCTCAGCAATCAGAAAACAAAAAGAAATAAAAGGCGTTAAAATTGGCAAAGAAGTCAACCTCTCACTCTTTACAGATGACATGTTACTTTACGTGGACAACCCAAAAGACTCCACCCCAAAATTGCTAGAACTCATACAAGAATTCAGTAATGTGGCAGGACACAAAATCAACTCACAGAAATCAGTTGCATTCCTTTGCATTAACAAAAAGACAGAAGAAAGAGAAATTAAGGAATTGATCACATTTACAGTTGCACCCCAAACCTTTAGATACCTAGGAATAAACCTAACCAAAGATGTAAAGGATCTGTACTCTAGAAACTACAGAACACTCAGGAAAGAAATTGAGTAAGACACAAAGAGTTGGAAAGACAGTCCATGCTCATGGATCAAAAGAATTAATATTGGTAAAATGTCTATGCTGTCCAGAGCAATCTATACATTCAATGCAATCTCTATACAAATCCTATCAACATTTTCACAGTGCTGGAACAAATAATCCTAAAATTTGTATGTGACCAGAGAAAACCCTGAATAGCCAGAGGAATATTGAAAAAGAAAACCAAAGCTGTTGGCATCACAATGCCAGACATCAAGTTATATTTGAAAGCTATAATCATCAAGATAGTATGGTACTGGCACAAATACAAACACATAGGTCAACGTAACAGAATAGATTCCAGAAATGGACCCTCAACTCTATGGTCAACTAATCTTCAACAAAGTAGGAAAGAATATCCAATGGAAAAAAGACAGTCTCTTCTCCATCTAGGATTCCTGCAAGGCAAATATTATTACATTTGATGTAGTCACTGAATTATCTGTCTATTCTCATTATATAGTATTTGTTTGTCTCCCACCTATTTAAGTTGATTGTTTTCCATTACTCTATCCACCAAGTCACTGTTATGATTTTTTGTTTCTTGTAGCCTACTATTTATTCCATTTTTATATTTTTAACTTCATTTACTGAGTTCTTCAGCTCTGATATATTATCATTTCTCTTTGTCAAGGGATTCATTGATGTCCTGCACCCCTTTCTAAAGTCCAGTGAGTGTCATTATCCTCATTAATTGATTAATTATTTTAATTTTATCATTAGTTTCAGATGTAGAGTTCAATAATTCATCAGTTGCATATAACACCCACTCCTCATAATCACGTATCCTCTTTAATGCCTATCACCCAATTACCCCATACCCTCATCTACCTCCCCTCCAGCAATCCTTAGTTTGTTTCCTATAGTTAAGAGTCTCTCATGGTTTTTCTTCCTCTCTGATGAGTTTCTGTTCAGTTTTCCCTCCATTCCCCTATGATCGTTTGGACTGTTACTTATATTCCAAATATGAGTGAAACCATATAATTGTCTTTCACTGATTAAATTATATCTCTCACCAAAATACCCTCCAGTTCCCTCCAAGTAGATGTGAACAGTATGTATTCATCCTTCCTGATAGTTGAGTAATATTCCATTGTGTGTGTATATGTATATATATACATCTTTTTATCCATTCATCTGTTGATGGATATCCCAGCTTTTTCCATAATTTGGCTACATATATTATCCACAGACATTGCTGCTATAAACATTGGCATGCATGTGCCCCGTCAGATCATTACATTTGTATCTTTGGGATAATACCTCATAGTACAATTGCTTGGTCATAGGGTAGCTCTATTTTCAACTTTTGGAGGAACCAGTTTCATTTTTCTACATGTGGCTTTCCAATTTTCCCACATCATTTTTTGAAGAGACTATTCCAGAATAGATCACATTTTAGTTCACAAAACAAGCCTCAACAAATTCAAAACCATCAAAGTTATGTCATTCACCTTTTCTGACCACAATAACTATAAAACAAAATAAAGGACAAGAAATAATCTGGAAATATCACAGGTGTATGAAGAGACAGGAAGATAGTGGTGGAGTAGGACGATTCTAGGATCACATCATCCAAAGAATACAGCTAGATAGGCATCCTAAATACCTCAGAAATTGACTTAAGAACTCACAGAACAAACCCCACAAGAGGAGAGTCCATATCAAAGAAGGTAGTAAGGGCGCCTGGGTGGCTCAGTGAGTTAAAGCCTCTGCTTTCGGCTCAGGTCATGATCTCAGCGTCCTGGGATCGAGGCCCACATCGGGCTCTCTGCTCGGCGGGGAGCCTGCTTCCTCCTCTCTCTCTGCCTGCCTCTCTGCCTACTTGTAATCTCTCTCTCTCTGTGTCAAATGAATAAATAAATAAATCTTAAAAAAAAGAAGGTAGTAAGTTTAAGACATGGTTTATGGGAGAAACATATCTTGGCTACTGTGGAGAGGAGGAAGCCTTGGTCAAGAGGAAGGGCAAGAGAGGGAAGAACACATAAAGGAATCTGCAAGGAGAATGTTCCCCCATAATCATTGGTTTAGAAAGTGAGAGAGTCTGACTTTCCTGAGTTCTTTCAACCAGAGTGGCTTACCTAGTGGAGTATTAAAGGTCAGAGGCACCAGCTGGAATAGAGCCTGTACTAATCCTGGATAGAATGCAGGCAAACACCTAGGTGGCATATAACTGGTAAGCAGTGAATTGAACAGCACTTGGGGCACACACTTGATAGATTATTTACTCATCTCTGAGTAAGTCCCTGAGAAGAACCATTCATGGAGACACCTCTCTGGGAACAAAGGAGTTAGCAAGTGAGCTTTTCCTCCCCCACCTCTCGGAATAAACACAGAGGCACCTGCACAACACAGTGCAGATTGGACACTGATTACCAATTTGTTTCGCTAACTCTCAATCCCCTGCATGCCAGTAGAATTGTCACTTGTAGTCATAATTATTTGACTTCCGGTGCAGCAGACCGCTGCCCCAGAAGACCGGCATAAACCTTACCCATACCACCTCTCCTGACAAGAGAATTCCACAGTGCCTCAGTTCTGGTGGAGGTGGTAACAGGTCTCATTTCACAAGCCAACCAGAGCACACTAAGTTAAAACTGAGGACAGGGACCATTCATTGCCCACAGCAGGCAGGGAGAGCCTCTGCTGATGACTGCCCTGCAAGATAGACCAGCCAGAACACAATGGCAGAACACATGCAGCCCACACTGGAGCCAAACCCTGTACACTGCATGTCATCATTTTCATAAGGACATTATTTCAGGAACAGAGACATAAATGACTTTTCTAACACACAGAGGCAGGCAGAGACTTAGATACAAGAAAAAGACATAGAAAATTTCATTATTCCAAATGAAAAAACAAGAACAAAAACAGAGATCTAAGTGAAACAGACATAAATAACATGACCAATGAAGAATTTAATGCAACGATCATAAAGATACACACTGGGCTTAACAAAGAATAAAAGACATTACTGGCAGAGCAATAAAGGAGTTTTAAAAGAATCAATAAAAAATGAAGCATGCAATAAGGGAGATTTGAAATGCATTTGATGCAAACAACAGCAGACTGGAAGAAGTAGATGAATTAGTTAATGGTCTATAAGACAAAGTAATGGACAGCAATACAGGTGAACAAAACAGAGCAGAAGAATTATGCAAAATCAGAAAAGACTTAAGAAACTCAGGGAGGAGGGGGAGGTGGGAGTTAAGATGGTGGAGGAGTAGGGCAACCCTAACCTTGCATCCTCCCTAGAACACAGCTAGATAAATAACAAATCATTCTGAACACACAAGAAATTTATTAGTCTTTGAGGAAAAATAAGCTGCACATCTACAAACAGAGAAAACGACCCATGGAAGAAGAAGAATTCACTCCAAAAGAAAGAACAGGAAGAAATGAAGTCTAGGGGCTTAATCAATAAGGATGTAAGTAAGATGTTCGAAATAGAATTTAAAATAACAATTATAAGGTGGCGCCTGGGTGGCTCAGTTGGTTAAGCATTTGCCTTTGACTTAGGTCATTCTCCCAAGATCCTGGGATTGAAACCCACATTGGGCTCCCTTCTCAACAGGAGCCTACTTCCCCCTCTCTTTCCTGCTCATGCTCTCTTCTAGCTATCTCTGTCTCTCTCTCAAATAAATAAATAAAATATTTTAAAAAACAACGATAAGGATACTATCTAGGCTTGAAAAAAGCATAGAAGACACTAGAGAATCCCTTACTGCAGAGACAAATATGGTAAAATCTAGTCGGGCTGAAATAAAAAATACTATAACTGAGATGTATTCCCAAATGGATATCAAAACAACGAAGGTGATAGAATTAGAGGGATGAATCAGTGATATATAAGATAAAATTATGGAAATAAAGAAGCTGAAAAAAAAGAAGGAAGCAAAGGTAATGGATTATGAAAGTAGACATAGAGAATTCAGTGACTTATTAAAATGGAATAACATTCATATCATAGAAGTCCCAGAACATGAAGAGAGGGAAAAAAAAGTAGAAGGTACATTTGAGCAAATTACACCTGAAAACTTCCCTAATCTGGGGAAGAACACAGACATCAAAATCAAAAAACAGAGAACTCTCATTAAACTCAACAAAAACCAGCCACAACCAAGGCATATCATAGTCAAAATCATAAAATACACAGAAAAGGAAAGAATCCTGAAAGCAGAGGGGGGAAAAAGTCCTTAACCTACAAGGGAAGACAGATCAGTTTCACAGCAGATCTGTCCACAGAAACATGACAGGCCAGAAGAGAGTTGTAGGATATATTCAATGTGCTGAATGGGGAAAAATAGGCAAACAAAAATACTTTATACAGCAAATCTGTCATTTAGAAGAGGAGAAATGAAGAGTTTCCAAGACAAACAAAAACTAAAGGAGCTCATGACCACCAAGCCATTCCAGGAAGAAATATTATGGGGGGGGGGCTCTTTGAGTAGGGGAAACTGTCCAAAACCAGCAGAGGCTAGAAAGGAGCAAAGAACATCATCAGAAACACCAACTTTAACATGTAACACAAGGGCACTAAACACATTCATTCATTCATTCATTCATTCAGACATTTTCTACTTAGAACTGCTTTCACTGTACTTCTAGATTTTAGACTATTTTGTTTTCATTCTCTTTTGTCTCCATGCATTTTTTTTAAGTTTATTCTTTGACTAATCATTGACCCATTGGTTGTTCAGTAATATGTTGTTTAGCATTCACATGTTTGTGGGTTTTGTTCAGTTTGTTTTTCTTATAATTGATCTCTAATTTCATAAACTTAAGGTCAGATGCTTGATATTATTTCAAGATGCTGGATATTATTTCAATCTTCTTAAATTTTTAAGACTTGTTTTGTGGCCTAATACCTAATCTATCTTGGAGAATGTTTCATATGCACTTGAAAAGAATGTGTATGCTGTTGTTTCAGGATGAAATGTTTTGTGCATATCTATTTAGTCCATCTTTTCTATTGTTCCAATGTGTCATTCAAAGATAAGGTCTCTTATGAGAAAATAGCAAGTAGTCAATGTGCTGTGGTGGAAATAAAACAATTTCGTGATAGGAAAAAAAAAGATAAGGTCTCTTTATTGATTTTCTTCCTGGATGACCTATCAATAGATATAAGAGGGGTGTTCAATTACCTACTATTATTGTATTATTGTCAAAATTTCCCTTCATGTTTGTTAATATTTACTTTATGTATTTAGGTGTTCCAATGTTGTGTCCATAGAAATGCATAATTTTTTATCTTTTATAGACTGACCCCTTTATCATTATGTAATGCTCTTCTTTGTCTCTTACTAAAGTCTTTTTAAAGTCTATTTTGCCCGATATAAGTATTTCTACCTCTGTTTTTTTCCCTCCATTTGCATGGAATATATTTTTTTTCATCCATTCACTCTTAGTCTGGATGTATCCTTAGGTATAAAGTGAGTCTTTTGTAGGCAGCATGTAGGTGGGTTTTGGTTTTTATCCATTTGTCACCCCGTGTTTTGACTGGAGCATTTAGATCTTTTACATTTAAAGTGATTATTGATAGGTATACACTCATTGGCACTTTGGTAATTGTTTTCTAGTTCTTTTTATGTTCTTTTTTGTTCCTTCTTTTCTATTGCTCTATTTTCCATGACCAATGACTTTCTTTAGTGTTATGCTTGGCTTTCTTTTTATTTTTTGTGTATCTCTTACAGGTTTTGGACTTGTGCTTATTATGAGAATCATGTATAACATCCTAAGTATGGAAGTATATATTGATTGTCATTTAAGTTCAAAGATATTCTAAAGTTACTTTATTTTTACACCCTCACTCTGTGTTATGTACATATTGTCATATTCTATATGTTTTTATTTTGTGAGTCTGGTTAATTAACTTTTAAATGTAATTGATTTTATTTTCATATTTTAACCTTCATAATAACCTTATAAGTGATTTCTACACAATTTTTATTGTATGTTTGGTTTTACTCATGAAATTTTAACCATTTTATGATGCTTTTACTTCTAAATATGTCCTTTCCCCCCCTTTTAAGTTTCCTTCAACATCTCTGTAAGCTTAGTTTAGTAGTGATGAACTAATTTAACTTTTGTTTATTTGGGAAACTATTTCTCCTCTAATTTCAAGTGATAACATTTTCAGGTAGAGCTTTTTTGTTTTTGTTTTTTCCTTTCAGCTCTTTGAATATATCATGACACTTTCTTTTCACCTGCAAAGATTATGCTGAAAACTCAGCTCATATTCTTTTGTGATTTCCTTGGTACATAACTATTTTAACCTCTCTTTTTCTGCTTTGAAAATTCTAATTATTCTTTGAAATTTTAACTATTATGTGTCATGATATGGACATTTTTGGGTTCATCTTGTTTGGGACTTTCTGTGTGTCCTGAATTTAGATGTCTGCTTCTTTCCCCAGGTTACAGAAGTATTTAGCTCTTATTTTTTTCAAATATGTTTTCTTCCACTTTCCCTTCTTCTTTCTGGGACCCCCTACAGTGTGGATTCTTGTCACCCTGATGTTGTCAATGAGATCTCTTAACCTACCCTCTTTTTAAAAAATTCTGTTTAGCTTGGGTGTTTTCTATTACTTTGTCTTCCAAATCAATGATACATTCTTCTGCATTCTCTAATGTACTGTCAATTTCCTCTAGTGTATTTTTCATTTCATTCATTAAGTTCTTCAACTCTGCTTGATAATGTTTTTATATTTTCTATCCACTTGTTAACATACTCACTGAGTTTATCCACTTTTTCTCCAGTCAGGTGAGTAGATTTATGACTATTACATTGAACACTGCTATTTTTGTCCTGAGGTTTTGTCTTATTATTTCATTTAGGGCATATTCCTCTGAGTTCTCATTTTCTTGACTATGTTTCTTTCTATGGACTTTGCACAACAGCTACTTTTCCTAACCTTCAAGGATTGATATTGTGTATAGTCATCCCTCTGGCCAGACTATGTGTACCTGGTGACATTGGCTGACTGGAGCTGCAACTAGCCTGGTATAGAGTTCCCTGGGAACTGCTTGCTGGGATCACTCTGGTGGGATGACAGGAAATGAAGTGAGCATATGATGGGATGATCCTGGGGCTCTTCCTGAAGAAGGCATCTTGGGAAAAAGAGCTGAAGCTGAAGTGGCCATGTTCTTTGGTGGTCTTCAAGCTCTTGGTGCAGAGGGCCCTTTTATAGCATAGCTGAAGCTGAGGTTAGTGACAGCTGGGAATTCCCAGGATGTCTGGCTCAGATAGTACCATGGCAGTGTGGTTGGATCCAAAGTGGATGCATTCTCGGGTGTCATGGATTGTTCCAACTGGTGGCACCCTGACAGAGTAATCAGAGCCTAAGTGTATACATGCTGGTAGTTACATGAGTATTCTGTACTGGGGGAGACCTGGCAAGGTTTCTGTCACCAAAGTGGTACATTCCTGTGTTGTTCAGGGGTGCTTTGTGCCTCTGTCACATTGGTAAGATGGCTGGAGCTGTAGTGAGCACTGAACATGGGGCCCAATTTTTACCCTGCTAGGGTTGCCTTGGTGAGATGGCTGGGGCTAGTGTAGTCTAAAAAATCTCAGCATATTGAGTTTGCAGACTGGCTATGGCACCTGTTTCTTACTCCCATCTCTCCTATCAAGGTGGTGGGAGAAACTACACTGGAACATTTATTTCATTCTCATTTCAAAAATTATTAATAGATATGTAATTATTGCCATTTTGTTAATTGTTTTCTGTTTGTTTTTGTAGTTCTTCTCTCTTCCTTTTTCTTTCTTGTGGTCTCTCCCTTGTAGTTGATAGTTTTCTTCAGTATTGTAAGTGGGTATCTTTTTCATTTTTTGTATACATCTATTGTAGATTGTTGGTTTATAATTACCATGAAGTTCAACATTGACATATATGTCTATGTATATACATATATGATATACATATATATCATTCTATTTTCAGCTGACAGTCACTTAAGTTTAAATGCATTATAAAAACACATTTTTACTCCTTTAAGTTTTATTTTTCATGTCATATTTTACATTTTTAATTTTATGTATCCCTTAACTACTGATTGTAGTTATAGTTTAGTTACAGTTTATTTTACTGTTTTTATCTTTTAATGTTTCTACCAGCTTTTTGAGTGGCTAAACTACTGCCTTGGGATCATGACCTGAGCCAAAGGCAGATGCCTAACCAACTGAGACACCCAGGCATCCCAAGATTCTCCCTTTATATTTAATTTTTGCCACATTAACTATAATATAACTTTTTAAAAAGATTTTTATTTTTATTTATTTGACACAGAGAGAGAGAGCGAGAGAGAGAGAGAGAGAGAGAGAGAGAGAGAGAGAGAGAGAGATCACAAATAGGCAGAGAGGCAGGCAGAGAGAGAGAGAGAGGAGGAAGCAGGCTCCCTGTCAAGCAGAGAGCCTGATGCAGGCCTCAATCCCAGGACCCTGAGATCATGACCTGAGCTGAAAGCAGAGGCTTTAACCCACTGAGCCACCCAGGCACCCTTAACTATAATGTATCTTGATGTGATTCTTTTTGGGTTCATCTTATACAGGGCTTTCCGTGTTTCTTTCACATGGATGTCTGATTCTTTCTCCAGGTTAGGAAAGCTTGCTACCATTATTTCTTCAAATAAACTTTCTGCCCTTTAATCTCCATTAATTTTGGGGGCCTCCTCATGGGAATATTAATATACTTGATGTTAGTATACAGAGGGTCCTTAAACTATCTTAATTTTTTAATTATTATTGTTTTCTTTTTCTGTTCTGATGGGGTGATTTCTAATATTCTGTCTTTAAGTTCACTGATCTGTTCTTCTGTATTATCTAATCTGCTGGATTTTTTTCCAACTAGTGTATTTTTCATTTTAGTTATTGTATTTTTCAGTTCTGAGTGGTTTTTATATTTTCTGTATCTTCATTGAAGTTTTCACAGCATTCCTCCAGTTTTCTCTTGTGTTCAGAGAGCATTTTTATAGTAATTACTGTAAGCTCTTTTTAAGGTAAATTACTTATCTGTGTTTCATTAAGAATTATTTTTAAAGATTTTATTTATGTATTTGACAGAGAGGGAGCACAAGTAGGGGGAACAGTGAGTAGAGGGAAAGGGAGATGCAGGCTTCTTGCTGCATGAAGAGCTTAATGTGGGGCTCAATCTCAGACCCTAGAATCATGACCTGAGCCAAAAGCAGACTCTTTTTTTATTTTTTATTTTATTTTTTCAGTGATCCAAGATTCATTGTTTATGCACCACACCCAGTGCTCCATGCAATATGTGCCCTCCTTAATACTCACCACCAGGCTCATGCATCCCCCCTCCCCCCACCCCTCCATAACCCTCAGTTTGTTTCTCAGAGTCCACAGTCTCTCATGGGTCGTCTCCCCCTCCAGTCTACCCCAATTCACTTTTCCTTCCCTTCCCCTAGAGTCCTCCATTTTATTCCTTATGTTCCACAAGTAAGTGAAACCATATGATAATTNGTCCTCCATGTTATTCCTTATGTTCCACAAGTAAGTGAAACCATATGATAATTGACTTTCTCTGCTTGACTTATTTCACTCAGCAAAATCTCCTCCAGTCCCATCCATGTTGAAACAAAAGTTGGGTATTCATCCTTTCTGATGGCTGAGTAATATTCCATTGTATATATGGACCACATCTTCTTTATCCATTTGTCTGTTGAAGGGCATCTTGGCTCTTTCCACAGTTTGGAGATTTTGGACATTGCTGCTATGAACATTGGGATACATATGGCCCTTCTTTTCACTACATCTGTATCTTTGGGCTAAATACCCAGTAGTACAATTGCTGGGTCATAGGGTAGCTCTATTTTTAATTTTTTGATGAATCTCCACACTGTTTTCCAAAGTGGCTACACCAACTTGCATTCCCAGCAAGAGAGAAAGAGGGTTCCCCTTTCTCCACATCCTCTCCAACACTGTTGTTTCCTGTCTGGTTGATTTTTGCCATTCTAACTGGTGTAAGATGGTATCTCAACGTGGTTTTCATTTGAGTTTCCCTGATGGCTAGTGATGATGTAACAATTGAAACACCCGGGGGCCCCATCATTAGGGATTTTTTTTGGTGATATTTTATCTTGTTTTGTTTGAAACATATTCCTCTGTCTTTTCATTTTGCTTGATCTTCTGTGTTTATTTCTATGAATTAGGTGAAACAGCTAAATCCACCAGCCTAGAAGGAATGGCCTTGTGTAGGAGTGTCTCCTTCACAGAATGCATGTGCCTGGTGGCAGGTTTATTGGTGCTGGAGCAGGTGTGGGGTGAGGGTTTCCTGGGGCATGCCATATTGGGACTGCCTTGGTGTGGTGGCCTGAGATAGAGCAAATGTGGGCTGAGAAATTCCCGGGTGCATTGAACCAGGACTGCCTTGATGTGATGGATGGAACTGGAGCAAGCCAATAATGGGGTTCCTGGGATGCCATGCCAGGCCCACCCTGGCAAGATGGCTAGAGCTGGATCACTCATGTAAGGATAGTCCCAGAGCATGCCACACTTGTGCTACCCTGGCAGGGCATTGTAGTTGGAGCAAGCACATGTTGGTGGGCCCAGTATAGTCTGCCCAGGATCCCACTGACAGGACTGCTGGAGCGACAGCAAGCAACATCCAGGGGGATTCTGGTGCACTGTACCCTAGGGCTGCCTGGTGTAATTAACAGGCACATGATGGGCATTCCAGAACATACTGCACTAGGACCACCATGGGGTAATGGATGGAGATGTAACAGGTGTAAGCTGTGCTATTCCTAGGATATGCTTCCCAGTGATACCTTTGCAAGATGACTGGGACTAGAGAAGTTGCCAGCTAGGTGATTCATGGGGTATAGTGCATCAGGGCCACCCCGGTGGTATGGCTGAAACTAAAGCAGCCATGTGCCCAGGGTGTTCACTGCATACTGCCCTGGGTCAACCTTAGCGAGATTGTGGGGTTATGTACTGGCCCGGGGGATCTTGGACTATCCTGCACCATGTGTGCTGTGACTGGATCTGGGGTGAATGCAGTTGGGGGGTTCTGGATATACTGCCCTGGGGATGTTTTGGGGGACAGATGAAGTTCATGGGGCCAAAGGCATGGTGAACACTGGGGTGGTTTTAGCAGGCCAGCTATGGCACCTGGACCCTGCTCCTGCCCACATATTCAAGGTGGAGCATAACATTAAAAAATGGCACTTACCAGTGCTTTCAACCTTGGAGAGACTTCCAACAGTTTCCTATTTGGTTGGTACACTCTAGGGTTAGTAGATTGATTCCCTCCATTTATACCCTAGTTGCCCTTTAAACCACTGTTTTCTGTACTCCAGGACAAGTCTGTACTTGGACCCCTCAGTGATATCCCTCCATACTGCAGGGAACCCTACTACAGTGGAGTTCCATCATTACTGTGTCTTCACCTCTCCTACATCATCTATGTGGTCATTCCATCATTTTTTGTGCAGACACTGCTCAATCAGCCATCAGTTCTTCCTCAGGAGTAATTGGTCTAAATGTAGGTAAATATGAGGTGTGTCCATAGATGAGGCAATTTCAGGCTCTTCCTATGCCACCATTTTGGCCTGCATTCTCCTTGTGGTGGTCAATTTTTCTTTTCTCTTTCTTTCTTTCTTTCTTTCTTTCTTTCTTTCTTTCTTTCTTTCTTCCTTTCTTTCTTTCTTTTATTTTCTTTTTCTTTTTTTTTTCTTTAAAACACTCAGTGGGGTGGGCATCTGTCTTCAACTCAGCTCATGATCCCAAGGCCCTAGGCTCAGTCCTGCATTGGGCTCCATTCTCTGCCTGCTGCTCCTCCTGCTTGTGCTCTCTCTCTCCCTCTCTCTCTCTTTCATTCTCACAAATAAATAAATAAAGTCTTTAAAAAAAACTCAAAGAGGCACCTAGGTGACTCCATTGGTTAAGAGTTTACTCTTGGAAAGACAATTTTCATATGATCTTTCTGATATGAGGAATTTGAGAGGTAGGGTGGGGGTCAGGGGGGGAAGGGTGGGAAGAAAAAGCAAGATGGAAACAGGGAAGGAGACAAACCATAAGAGACTCTTAATCTCAGGAAACAGACTGAGAGTTGCTGGAGGGGAGAGGGGTGGGAAGGATGGGGTAGCTGGGTTATGGACATTGGGGAGGGTATGTGCTAAGGTGAGTGCTGTGAATTGTTTAGGACTGATGATTCATAGACCTGTATCCCTGAAACAAATATTACATTACATGTTAATAAAATTAAAATAATAAAAATAAAAGAGTTTGAGTCTTGGTATCAGCTCAGGTCATGATCCTGTGGGTAGTGAGAGCAAGCCCTGCATTGGGCTCCATGCCTAGCAGGAAGTCTGCTTGAAGATTCTCTCCCTTTGTCCCTCCTCCCCCACTCTCAATCTCTAAAATAAATTAATCTTTAAAAAAGACAACTCAAGGGAGGGTCAAGATGGTGGAGGAGTAGGAGACGCTATTTCAACCAGTCCCCTGAATTGAGCTAGATATCTACCAGAGCACTCTGAACACCCACGAAATCAGCCTGAGATGTAAGATTATATACATCTGGATCTCTACGGGGGCAGATCATCAGTGGAGAGGTACAGAGGAGTTGGGAGTGCATGGACAGATTTCTGAGGACAAACAGAAGGGGGAGGGAACCACAAGAAGCTAACCATTGGAAAGTAATATCCCAATGCAAAAGTGCCCTGTTGTTGGGGACCAGCAATAGCTTGAAGACCAGTGGCTGCGAGTCAGGAAAGGACTGATAACAGCACTCAAACAGAACAAAGAGACTTAAGGGACAATTGCAGGGACCAGGAGTGGGGGGCTGCAGGCATGGACCTAAGCCCACAGTCCCAGGACAGCCTCAGCTGATGCCCACCCGCACCTGAAAGAGACCATGTGGGCTTAAGTCAGCACTCCCTGAGGCAGGCAACTGTAGGGACCATCACAGCTACCTCCACTGCCTCCACCGCTGTCAGAGTGGAGCAGACCCTGTGTGGGATCCAGTCGGCAGTACCAAAATGGCAGTTTCTGGGACTGGGCTCACCCAGAACAGTATCACTCAAGTATTGGTGGCAAGGAGGTACAGAAACAAGTGGAGTCCTCGGGCGACAACTGAGACCGTGACCGTGGGTGCACACCACCTGTGGGAGGCTGCAATGTTCAATGCAGTTTGCAGAGGGGGAGTCTGTGTGTTCTGGACCACTCAGAGAGGAGCAGACTGTGACTTCTCTCTGAGGCGGAAGTATGGGCACCAAAAGTATACTTTGCTCTGATCTTCCAAAAAGGAACAAAAAGCCACAAGAGAAAAAAACATCCAGAGAACAAAAGCCTGAAAAATTGGTTTCCAAGGAGCCCAGCCCCTTGATAGCGGGCAGGGCAACTCCACCCAAGCAGGATTGACTTAAAAACAATGCAGCAGGCCCCTCCCCCAGAAGACAAGCCAAAAGAACATGAAGACAATAGCCACAGGGTTCCCATAAAACCGTAAACCCACAACACCAGGGGAAAACAATGTATTAAGCTCCCGATATTGCCTTACAGCCTGTATATTTCTTAGATACAAATTTTCTCTTTTTATTTTTTTAATTCCTTCTCATGATTCTTGTCATTTGATTTTTTTTACCTACTAACCATTTCAACTAGATGTTTAATATGACATATTCCATAGTAACTTTTTAAATTGAAGTTTTTTCATACATATACATTTTTTCCTTTTTTTTTTTTTTACTATACATAGACATAAGCTCCAAGGTGGTCCTTTTTTTCTCTACTCAATACTACCTCTCTATATATACCACTTTTAATTTTCCTGTATCTCACCTGGGTGGCTCAGTGGGTTAAAGCCTCTGTCTTCAGATCAGGTCATGATCTCAGGGTCCTGGGATCAAGCCCCCACGTCCGGCTATCTGATCAGCAGGGAGCCTGCTTCCTCCTCTCTCTCTGCCTGCCTCTCAGCCTACTTGTGATCTCTCTCTCTCTGTCAAATAATTTTCCCGTATCTCTGGAAAGTTGAGTCCTTTAACAAAGATGACAGGACATACCTAGGAAAGACTGAAATACCCTTTCTCACCCACATCAAGTGATTATAACCACCTTCCCATCACCGCCCCCTTTTAACTTTGTGGATTTTTTTTTCCTTTTGTCAGTCTTTCTGTGTATTTGTTTCTGTTTTTGTACTTTATAAATCCTATTCCTGGGGTTCATTTGGGCTGGGTTTTTCACGTTTTCTTTTCTTTATCTTTCTTTCTTTGGTTATTTTGTTTGTTCGTTTTTGGCTTTGTACTTGATAAATCTTACTCTAGCGGCTCATTTTGGCTGGGTTTTTTTTTTCTTGTTTCTTTCTTTTTGGTGGTGACTTCCAATTGCTTTGAAACTATCCAGAGTGCAACTTGCCTGGATAGAGGTTGATATTTTCAGTTATACATCCTCTCAACCAACTCTCACCAGAATGACTAGGAGGAGGAACCCCGAACAGAGGAAAAGTTCAGAGACTGTGACCTCTGCCACAGAACTATTAGATATGGACATAAGCAAGATGTCAGAAATAGAATTCAGGGTATCATTATCCAGACAAATGGGTAGGTTGGAGAAAACCATTATTGGAAACAAAATTCTCTAAGGGTAGAAATAAGAGCTGATATGGCAGAACTTAAAAATGCTATCAGTGAGATCAAACCTAATCAAAATTCTCTAACAGCTAGGGTAAATGAAGCAGAAGATTGAATTCATGATCTAGAAGACAAACTGATAGAAAAAAAGGATCAGGAGGAGGCCTCGAACAAAATGCTTACAAACAATGAAAACAGAATTAGAGAAATAAATGACGCCATGAAATGTCCCAATATCAGAATTATTAGGATCCCTGAGTGGGGAGAGAGAGAGAGAAAGGACTAGAGGATATTGTTGAGCAAATCCTAGCTAAGAATTTCCCTAATCTGGGGAATGGAACCAGTGTTCATGTCCTAGAGACAGAGAGAACACCCCCCAAAATCAACGAGGGTAGAGAGACCTCCAGGATGTGACTGTGAAATTTGTGAATCATAAATTCAGAGAAAATGTCTTAAGGACAGGTAGGGGAAAGAGATTCCTTACATACAGAGTGAAGAACATCAGAATAACATCAGACTGTCCACAAAACCTGGCAAGTCAGAAGGGGCTGGCAAGACATATTCAGGGCACTAAATGAGAAGAGCATCAAGCCAATAATAATTTATCTAGCAAGGCTGACATTCAGAATGGATGGAGAGATAAGAAGCTTCCAAGACTGGTGAAGACTAAAAGAACATGTGACCACCAAGCTGGCACTACAAGCAATATTAAGGGTGGGGGGGGTCCTGCTTTCTAAAAGAAGAAAAACCCTCAGAGTAATATAGAAGAGAAATATACAATCTATAGAAACAAGGTCATTAGAGGCAAAATAATGACAATAAAAACATAGCTTTCAATAATTACTCTCAAAATGAACAGCATAAATCCTCCCATTAAACAGCACAGGGTTATAGACTTGATAAAAAGACAGGACCCATTCATATTCTATCTAAAAGAGAGGCATTTGACCCTAAGGAAACATCCAGATTGAAAGTGAAAGGATTGAGAGCCATCTTTCATGCCAACGGGCCTCAAAAGAAAGCTGGGTAGCACTTCGTATATCAAATAAATTAGATTTTAAGCTAAAGAGTGTAGTCAGAGATACATAAGGACACTACATCATTTTTAAAGGGTCTATCCAGCAACATGATCTAAAAATTGTGAATATGTATGCTGCCAACATGGGAGCAGCCAACTACATAAACCAACTGTTAATCAAAAGAAAGAGACATATTGATAAGTATACGTCACTTGTAGGGAATCGTAACATGCCACTCCCAGCAATAGACAGATCACCTAAGCAGAAAATCAACAAAGAAACAAGAGCTTTGAATGACACATTGGATCAGATGGACCTCATAGATATATACAGAACACTCCACCCTAAAACAAATCAGGAGTCAACTGATACCAAAAGATTGAGATTATTCCTGGCATATTCTCAGACCACAATGCTTTGAAACCAGAACTCAATCACAAGAAAAAGTTTGGAAGGAATTCAAACACTTGGAAGCTAAAGACCATCCTGCTCAAGAATGTTTGGATCAACCAGGAAATCAAAGAAGAACTTAAATAATTCATGGAAATCAATGGGAATGAAGACACATCAATCCAAAACCTATGGGATACAGCAAAGGCAGTCCTAAGGGAAAATACATAGCCATCCAAGCCTCGCTCAAAAAAATTGAAAAATCCTGAATACACCAATTCTCTTTACACCTTAAGGAACCGGGAAATCAACAACAAATTAAGCCATGCATTAGAAGGGAAATAATTAAGATTAGAGCAGAGATCAATGAAATAGAAACCAGAGATACAGTAGAACACATCAATGAAACTAGAAGCTGGTTCCTTGGAAGAATTAATAAGATGGATAAGCCATTGGCCAAACTAATTCCATAGAAAAGAGAGAGGACCCAAATTAATAAAATTATGAATGAAAGGGGAGAGATCATGACTAACACCAAGGAAATAGAAACAGTCATCAGAAATTAGTATCAACATCCTTATGACAATAAATTAAGCAATCTGGAAGAAATGGAAACTATCATGAGGGTAACAGGAAGAACTTGTCAACCTGAATAGACCAATATCTAGTAACTAGATTGAGACAGTGATCAAAAATCTCCCAAAGAACAAGAGTCCAGGACCTGATGGATTCCTTGTAGAAATCTACCAAACATATTCAAAGAAGAAATAATACCTATTCTACTGAAGCTGTTTCAAAAAATAGAAACAGAAGGAAAACTTCCAAACTCATTCTATGAGGCCAGCATTACCTTGATCCTAGAACCAAGCAAAGACACCATCAAAAAGGAGAATTTCAGAGCAATATCCCTGATGAATATGGATGTCAAGATTCTCAATAAGATCCTAGCTAATAGGATCCAACAGTACATTAAAAAGATTATCCACCATAACCATGTGGGATTTATCCCTGGGATGCAAGTGTGCTTTAACATTTGCAAATAGATCAGTGTGATAGAACAGATCAATAAGAGAAGACTGAAGAACCACATGGTCCTCTCATTTGATGGAGAAAAAGCATTTGACAAAAGACAGCATCCTTGCCTGATTAAAACACTTCAGAGTATAGGGATAGAGGGAACATTCCTCAACTTCATAAAATCTACCTATGAAAAACCCACAAAAAATATCTTTCTTAATGGGGAAAAGCTGAGAGCCCTCCCACTGAGATCAGGAACACGACAAGGATGTCCACTCTCACCACTGTTGTTTAACATAGTTCTAGAAGTCCTAGCAACAGGAATGAGACAACAAAGAGAAATAAAGTGTGTTCTAATTGGCAAGAAGTTAAACTCTCTCTCTTTGCAGATGACATGATACTTTAGGTGGAAAACCCAAAAGACTCCATCCCCAAATTACTAGAACTCATACAGCAATTCAGTAATGTGGCAGGATACAAAATCAATCCATAGAAATCAGTTGCTTTCTTATATACTGACAATGAAATTGTAGAAATGGAAATTAGAGAATCTATTCCTTTTATAATAGCACCAAAAACATAAGATACCTTGGAATAAACCTAACCAAAGAGATAAAGGATCTGTACTCGAGGAACTACAGAACACTCATGAAAGAAACTGAAGAAGACATAAAAATATTGAAAAACATTCCATGCTTATGGATTGGAAGAATAAACATTGTTAAAATGTCTATGCTGCCCAGAGCAATGTAGACTTTCAACCCCATCCCAATTAAATTACCAATGGCATTTTTCAAAGTGCTGGAACAAACAATCCTAAAATTTGTATGGAACCAGAAAAGTCCCTGAATCACTAAGGAAATGTTCAAAAAGAAAAACAAAGCTGGGGGCATCATGTTGCCTGATTTCAAGCTGTATTGCAAAAGCGTGATTACCAAAATAGCATGGTACTGGCACAAAAACAGAAACAGAGGCCAATGGAACAGAGTAGAGAGTCCAGATATGGACCCTGAACACTATGGTGCTGGGAAAATTGGACAGCTATGTACAGAAGAATGAAACTTGACCATTCTCTTACACCATACACAAAGATAAATTCCAAATGGATGAAAGAATTCAACATGAGCAGTAATCCATCAAAATCCTAGAGGACAACATAGGTACTAACCCTTCGACAACAGCAACTTCTTTCAAGACACGTCTCCAAAGGCAAAGGAAACAAAAGCAAAAATGAACTTTTGGACTTCATCAAGATAAAAAGCTTCTGCACAGCAAAGGAAACAGTCAACAAAACAAAGAGGCAACCCACAGAATGGGAGAAGATATTCACAAATGACACTACAGAAAATGGGCTGATATCCAAATTTTATAATGAACTGCTCAAACTCAGCACCCAAAAAACAGATAATCATGTCAAAGAATGGGTAGAAGACATGAACAGACAGTTCTCCAAAGGAGACATACAAATGGCTAACAGACACATGAAGAAATGTTCATCATCACTATCCATTGGGGAAACTCAAAGTAAAACCACATTGAGATACCACCTTACACCAGTTAGAATAACCAAAATCAACAGGACAGGAAATAAGTGTTGGAGAGGATGTGGAGAAAGGGGAGCCCTCCTTCACTGTTGGTGGGAATGCAAGTTGGTTTAGCCACTTTGGAAAACAGTGTGGAGATTCCTCAAAAAAATAAAAATAGAGCTACCCTCTGACCCTGCAATTGCACTACTGGGTATTTAGCCCAAAGATACAGATGTAGTGAAAAGAAGGGCCATATGTACCCCAATGTCATAGCAGCAATGTCCACAATAGCCAAACTGTAGGACGAGCTGAGATGCCCTTCAACAGATGAATGGATAAAGATGTGGTCCATATATACAATGGAATATTACTCAGCCATCAGAAAGGATGAATACCCAACCTTTGTATCAATATGGATGGGACTGTAGGAGATCATGCTGAATGAAATAAGTCAAGCAGAGAGAGTCAATTATCATATGGTCTCACTTACTTGTGGAACATAAGGAATAACATGGAGGACATTAGGAGAAGGAAAGGAAAAGTGAAGGGGAGGAAATTAGAGGGGGAGTCGAAACATGAGAGATTCTGAGAAACAATGTGAGGGCTTTAGAGGGGTGGGGGTTGGGGGGATGTGTGAGTCTGGTGGTGGGTATTAAGGAAGGCAGTTATTGCATGGAGCACTGGGTATTATATGTGGACAATGAATCTTGGAACACTACATCAAAAATTAATGTTGTATTGTATGGTAACTACTGTAACAATACAAAAATAACAACATTTCATCATAAAAAATAATAAAAATTAAAAAATTAAAAAGACAAGTCAGGGGTCTTTTTTATATTTTCTATTTTTTTTTCCTATGCTCAATTTCCTTTATTTCTCTCTGATTTTTATTATCTCCTTTCTTCTGCAACTTTGGGCCGGGTTTGTTCTTTTGAGAGTTTTTTAGGTATAAAATTGGTTTTTTTTTTTATCTTTTTTCATTTCTTATAGGCATTTATTATTATAAACTTTTGTCTTAGAACTTCATTTACTTCATTCCACAAGTTGTTATGTTGTGCTTTTACTTTTGTTTGTATAAAAAATATTTTAGCTCTTTATTTTGATTTCTTTTTTGACTCATCCATTACTCAAGAATGTGTTGTTTACCTTCTACACATTTTTAACTTTCCAGGTTTCTTCTTATTCTTGATTTCTAGTTTAATACCATTTTGGTGAAAATACACTTGGTATGATTTAAATATTCTTAAAATTTGCAATGAGTTGTTCAGGACCTAACATATAATCTATCCTATGGAATGTTTTATGTGCATTTGAGAGGAATGTATGTTTTGCTGCTATGGCATGAAAAGTTTTGCATATAATGGTTAGGTCCCTTGATTCCTTAATGATTTTGTTTCTGAATAATCTAAACATTGTTGAAAATGAGGTATTAAAGTCTTCTGCTATTATTATATTGTTGTCTATTCCTCTCTTCCTATCTGTTAGATTTACTTATATGTTAAGTGATCCGATATTGGGTATATATGTATTTATAATTGTTGTATACTTTTAATGAATTTATCCCATGATCACTATATAATTACCTTGTTTGTATCTTGTTTTCTTTTTTTGGACTTAAGGTCTCTTTTGTCTGATACAAGTGTAGCTACACTTTTATTTCCCCACTTGCATGGAATATCTTTTTTCATCCTTCTACCATGAATTTATGTGTGTCCTTAAAGCTGAAGTCTCTCACAAACAGCATATAGCTGGGTCTTGTTTTTTATCCAGTCACCACTCAATGGCTTTTTACAGGAGAATTTCATTCATTTACATTTAAATAATTATTGATAGGTAAGGACTGAATAATTGTTTCCTGTTAATTCTTTTCCATCTCATTTGTAATTTACATGATCCTTTCTTCCTCTTGTCCTCTTCCTTTGTGAAAAAATGATTTTCTGTAGTGGTATGCTTTGATATCTTCCTTTTTATCTTTTATGAATTTACTGTAGGTTTTGCTTTGTGGTTACTATCAGGCTTACATAAATTATCTTCTAGCAGTCTACTTAATGCTATTAATAATTTTATGTTCAGTTGCATACAAACCTACTATTATTATTCCATTACATTTTATGTTTTGGTACCATAATTTACATCTTTTTATATTGTAAATACTCTAAAAAAATTGTAGCCATAGTTATTTTTAACACTTCTATTCTTTAACCATTATAATAGACTAAGTGCTTAACAAACGATCATATGACAGTATTAGAATGTTTTGAATTTGACTTACTTTTATGAGTGTGCTTTATATTTTCTTTATCTGGATTTATGCTAATAATCCAGGTGTTTTTTTAAGCTTAAAGAACTCCTTCTCATATTTCTTTTCTCCCCAAACCACATCTCCACACTTCTTACCTTCATTGATTTGTCCTCTTCTCTGCCTTGAGTTGTGGAGTTTGTTCTATCAATCTGCAGGTCAGTTTCTAGGGTATTTAGGATGATTTGATAGTTATCTACTTGTGTTCATGGGATGAGACTAGCCTAGGGTCCTCCTACTCCGCCACCAACTCCCTGAATCATCTTTAATTTTAGTATTTCTTGTAACAAAAAATTAGTGTAATGAATTTCCTCAAATTTTCATTGCGCTACAAAGTTTTTACTTCACTTTCATTTTTTAGAGACAGCTTTGCAGTATAAAGTGGACCTTGTTGACAATTTTTGCTTATTTCAGCAGTTTTACTGTAGCATTCTACTCTGTCCTGGCCTGTAAAGAGCCTGCTGAGAAATGTGCTGATAGTCTTAAAGACTTTCCCTTGTAACAAGTGCTTTTTTGCTTCTTATGTTCGAGATTCTCTTTGTCTTTGACTTTTGACAGTTTTATCATAATATATCTTAAAGAAGGTCTCTTTGTGTTCAATTGTTTGGTAAACTCTAAAGTTCATGAATATGGATGTTCTAATATTTCCCCAGATTTTGGTGTTCTTCACCATTATTTTTAAAATAATCTTTCTACCCCTCCCCCTTTGTTGTTTGCACGGGAGGCTAATAATGCATAGATTGTTTCTCTTAATGGTATTCTATAAATCCTGTAGGATTTTTTTTTTAGAGAGGAAGAGCAGGGGGAAGGGGAAGAGGAAGAAGGGGAGAGAGAGAATCTTAAGCTCTCATTTCTACACCATTGATTAGGATGTGAGTTTTTCATATATGACCTTTATTATGTTGAGATATATTCCCTTTAAACCTACTTCGTTGAGTGTTATTGTTATGAATGGATTATGTACTTTATCAAAAGATTTTTCTGCATTGATTGGAATGATTATATTTTTTAAAATCCATTCTCTTATTGATATAATGCATCACATTGATTGATTTGTGAAGATTGGACTACACATGCATCATGGGAATAAATGCCACTTAATTATGATGAATTATTTTTCTTTATGTGTTGTCAGATTCAGTTTGCTTATATTTTGTTGAAGATTTTGCATCTATGTTCATCAGAGTTTGGCTTGTTGTTCTCTTTTCCTGTAGTGTCTTTACTTGTTTTGGTATTGGTGTAGTGCTGCTCTTATAGAATTAATTTGAAAGCTTTATTTCCTCTTTTATATTTTGAAGTATTTTGAGAAAAATAGGTATTAGCTATTTTTTAATTGTTTGGTAAAATTCATCTGTGAAGCCATCTGGTCCTAGACTTTTGTTTTTTGGGAGATGATGATGATGATGATTGTTATTATTACTACTACTTTTGGTTCAATTTCATTGCCAGTAATCAGTCTATCCAAATTTCCTCTTTATTTCTGATTCAATTTTGAGAGGCTATATGTTTCGAGCAACTAATCCATGTCTACTAGGTTGTTCAAATTTGTGGGATGCAATTTTCACATTATTTTCATATTCCTTTTTATTTTTGTGTTACCAGTTATTTCTTATACTTCATTTCTGGTTTTATTTATTTGAGCTCTCTCTCTCTCTCACACACACACACACACACTCTCTCTCTCTCTCTCTCTCTCTTTCCTTTCATCCTCTTTAACCTTCTTCTGCTCCCTTTTTTTTTCTATGATGAGTGCAGCTAAATGTTTGTCATTTTGGTTTATGTTTTCGAAGAACTGGGTTCTGGTTTCACTGATTTGTTCTGTTTTATTTTTAGTCTATTTCATTTATGTCTGCTCTAATCTACATTATTTATTTCCTTCTATTGTCTTTTGCATTGTTTTTGTTTCTAGTTCCTTTAGGTGTAACGTTAGATTATTTACTTGGGACTTTTCTTGTCCCTTGTAGGCCTGTGCTGCTATAAACCTTCTTATTAGAACAGATGTCACTCACTGCATTCCCCAAATTTTGGACCATTGTATTTTCATTTTTATTTTTCTCCATGTATTTTTAAAATTTCTTTGAGTTCTTGGTTGACCCACTTATGGTTTAATATCATGTAATTTAACCTCCAGGTATTGATGCACTTTCCAGAATTTTTTTCTTGTAATTGATTTCTAGTTTCATACCATTCTGTTTAGAAGAGATGCATGATATTATTTCAATCTTCTTTAATTTCTTGAGACTTATTTTGCCGACCAATATGTGATCTGTTCTGGAGAACATACCATGTGCACTTCAAGGCAATGTGTAATCTGTTTTTGTTTTTGTTTTTAAGATGGTATATTCTGAATATAATTATTAGGTCCATTTGGTCTAATGTGTCATTAAAAGTCATTGTTCTTCGTTGATTGTCTCTCTGGGTGATCCATTCACTGATGTATGTGGGATGATAAAGCCACCTACTATTTTTGTATTACTGTTAATTTCTTTCTTTTTGCCTGTTAACTGTTGCTTTATGTATATAGGTGCTTCCATTATCAGTGTATAGGAATATATAATTCTTATATCCTTTTGTTCCCTTTATGATTATGTAGTGTAATTGTCTGTTGCTAGAATCTTTGTTTTTAAGTCTATTTTGCCTGACATAAGTATTGTTATGTCGCCTTTCTTTTTTATTATTATTATTATTTGCCCCAGGGGTACAGGTCTGTAAATCATCAGGCTTACACCTTTCACAGCATTCACCAAAGCACAAACCCTCATCAATGTCCATAACCCATCCACCCTATCCCTACCCTCCCACCCCCCAGTAACCCTCAGTTTGTTTTGTGAGATTAGGAGTCTCTTATGGTTTGTCTCCTTCCCCATCCCATCTTGTTTCATTAGTTATGTCACCTTTCTTTTCCCTTCCATTTGTATGGTAAATATTTTCCATCTCTTCATTTTAATATGCATGTTTCTTTAGGTTTGATGTAAGTCTCATACAGGCAGCATTCAGATAGGTATTTTTTTATTCATTGAATCATACTATGCCTTTAGACTCTATAGTCCATTTACATTCACAGCAATTATTCATGAGTATGAACTTACTGCCATTTTGTTACTTATTTTACTGTTCTTTTAATACTTATTTATTTCTTTCCTTACTTGCTCTCTTCTCTCTATACTCTGGCATTTTGATGACTTTATTTAGTGTTATTCTTGGATTCCTTTCTCCTTATTTTGTCTGCATTTATCATAGGTCTTTAATTTATGGTTGCCATTAGGTTCCTACATAACATCTTATATGTGTACCAGACCAAATTAACATGATGTTCTCTTGAGTTTTAATACATTCTAAAATCACTAAAGGTTTACTACTGCCCATGTTTTATGTATATAATGTCATACTTTCATCCTCTATTTTGTGAACCCCTTGAATGATTGTTGTAGGTATAATTGATTTTATGCTTTTGTACTTTAGAGGACATACTGGTTTAATGAGTGATTAATATATAAATTTACTAAATTTATTTACCATTGAAATTTTTTTCCTCTCGTAATTTTCTTATTCCTAAGAATTGTCATTTTGTTCCACTCAAAGAATTCCCTATAATGTTTCTTGTAAGTAAGCTTTCGTGGTAATGAAATTCCTTAATTTTTGCATCTGGGAAACTCTTAATCTATTTAAATTCCAGTTAACATACAGTGTAACATTAGTATCAGGTGTTGAATCTACTGATTCACCACTTATATACAACATCCAATGCTGATCATCACAAGTGCCCTTCTTAGTACCCATCACTCATTTAACCTATCCTCCTGCCCACCACCCACAAGCAAGCCTCAGTTTGCTCTCTATAGTTAAAAGTCTGTTTTCTGGTTTGCCCTTCTTTTTTATTTTTCCCCTCCCCCCCATGTCCAGCTGTTTAGTCCCTTAAATTCCACATACGAATGATATCATATGGCATTTGTCTTTCTCTGACTGAATTATTTCACTTAGTATAATACTGTTTAGCTCCAACCAACTTGTTGCAAATGGCAAGATATCATTCTTTTTGATGGCCAAGTAATATTCCATAATATATACATACACACCATATATCATATATATATATATATATATATCATTACTTATTTATCCATTTGTCAGTTGATGGATATTTGGACTCTTTCCATAATTTGGCTATTGTTGATAATGTTGCTATAAACATCAAGGTGAATGTGTCCTTCCAATCAGTATTTTTGTGTCCATTGGGTAAATATCTAGTAGGGGAGTTGCTGGGTTGTAAGGTAGCTCTATTTTTAACTTTTTTAGGAGATTCCATAGTGTTTTCCAAGTGAATGCACCAGTCTGAATTCTCACCAATAGTGCAGGAGTATACCCCTTTCTCCACATTCTCACCAACACCTATAGTTTCTGGTATTGTTAATGTTAGCCATTCTGACTGGTGTGAGTTGATATCTCATAGTTTTGCATTGTATTTCTCTGATGATGATTGATGCTGAGCACTTTTTCATATGTTTGTTACCCATCTGTATGTCTTCTTTGCAAAATGTCTACTCATGACTTCTGGATAAAATATTCTTGGCTGCAGATTTTTGCCCCACAGCACAATGAATATATAATGCCACTTTATTCTGGTTTGCCATGTTTCTGTGGAGAGATGTGCTGCTAATGTTATTGGTCTTACCTCATAATTTATGGACTTCTTTTTTCTTGCTGTGTTTTGGACTTTTTCTTTATCTCTATTATTTTCAAATTTGACTACAAAATGTCTTGGTGTTGGCTTATATTTGTTGATTTTGTTGTTTTGCTATTGATTTTAATGGGAGTTCTTGGTGCCTCCTGGATCCGGATGTCTGTTTTCTTTCCCAGTTTTGGGAAGTTTTCTGCTATAATTCCCTCAAAAAACCTTCTGCTTCATTTTATCTCTCTTCTTCTGTGACTCTTATAATACAATTGTTATTATGTTTCATGGAGTCACTGAGTTTCCATAAGTCTATTTTTGTCATCCAAAATTTTACTTTTGTTCAGCTTCATTATTTTCCATAATATTATCTTCTGTATCACTTATATGTTACTTCTTCCATCCTTGTGGTCATTACAACCAGCTGGTTTCAAATCTCAGTTATTGAATTTTCCATTTCAGCCTGCTTGATTTTTAGCCCTTTTATCTCTGTGCTAAGTATCTCCCTAATGTCTTCCATACTTTTCTCAAGCTCAGCTCAGCTAGTATCCTTATGATTGTTGTTCTAAATTCTGGATCAGGCATATTACTTATATCTGTTTCAATTAGATCCCTATGACCTTTTCTTGGGCTTTTCTTTGGAATGAATTCCTCCATCTTGTCATTTTGTCTAGGTCTATCTTCTTCTCTGTGTTATGTTTCCTGCTCCCAAAAGGAGTGGCTTTACAGTTCATATAGTATCCAGGGCCTGCACTCTAGTATGTGTTTCTTTCTTTTTTTTAAGATTTTATTTATTTATTTGACAGAGAGAGAGAGATTACAAGTAGGCAGAGAGGCAGGCAGAGAGAGAGGAGGTAGCAGGCTCCCTGCCGAGCAGGGAGCCCGATGCGGGCCTCAATCCCAGGACCCTGAGATCATGACCTGAGCCGAAAGCAGAGGCTTTAACCCACTGAGCCACCCAGGCGCCCTAGTATGTGTTTCTGGTGTGTGCTGCATGTACTCTGCTGCAGTGTCTTGCTGATCTATCCCTTAGGTCAGTTGTCTGAGGAGTTTTTCCTTGCCTGCAGTGGAGAGTGTTGGATGATAGGCAGAGTTGGCAAGTTTTAAGTTGGTGTGCTCTGGTCTGCTTATTAAAAGAGACCTGATTCTATTTCCATTAGAACTGAAGCTCTGCAGAACTGCATGGTTAGTGAGGTCCATCCAGGGATTTGTGCTGGTCTTCTGGGGTAGGGGCTCACTGCACTAGTCCTAAGTCACACTTGCCTGATACGATCAGTACCAGCAGAGTGCAAGGGGTGTGCAAGCAGGTTAGACAGCCAGTTTTGGCACTGCACTATTTGCTAAAGTTAGTTTATGCTGAAGGATGGGGGAGGAGAAATTGTGCCAGCCCACTTCTTTGTCCCTGGAGAGAGTAGTTTGTGCTTGCTGTTCTTAGTGAAGCACTTTCAGAAGAGTGAATGATTTCCCCTTGCGTGTTGCAGGCATTTTTCAGATTGCTGATTTCACACTGTCTGGATTGCTTGCCTGCCTGGAGCTCCAAGTGCCCCTTGACCTCTACCCAGCCAGGTTTGCTGACTTTTAAAATTTCAAACTTCAGGGACCTTGTGTGGCAGAATCTGTCCTGGTCCTCTGGGAAAAGGTCTTTGCCAAGCTGAGACTGATGCAGATTTGACCTAGAAGGGCAGTTGCACCAGAGTGTGGGGGCATGAGAGTTGGAGTAAGCAGACTAAATGGCCAGTGCCCTGGTTAGCTGCCCTCAGCAAGTGTCTCCGCACCTATGCTGAGTGGTGGGGGAGGGAAATGGTAACTGGTGGTTCTTTTTTTCCCATAGAGGCAATGCTACCTCTACAGATGCACTTCAAAAAGTACAGTCTCTCCCTATGCCCCTTAGGCAATCCTCATATAGAGCAATCTGCCCCAGGGTTGCTTGTTTGCCTACTCTTTAGGAGTAAGGCAGTGTCCTTAGATCTCTATCCCGGCCAAACCCAGGGACCTATAAAATTACAGTCTTAGAGCCACACTGTTTGTAAAACTCATAATATTCAGCCTTTCTCATTTTCCCAGCCAATGCCTTTAGGGAAGTGTTTTCCTTGTGCAATCCACTGTGCACTACTCTCTGTCTCTTTCCCTCTCACTCTCATTCTCACTTTTGCTTTCTCTCTCATCTCTCCATGACCACAGCTCCCTCCCCTCCACAGCAGCACCTACATTTAGTTTTACCACCAAAAAACATCTCCACACTTCCTACCTTCCTCAAAGTGGCCTTTGCTTTTGCTCCAGTTGTGCAGTTTGTTCTATCTGTCCTCAAGTAAATTTCTTGAGTATTCAGAATGATTTGATAGTTAACTAGTTGTGTTTGAGGGATGAGGAAAGTCTAGGATCCCCTACTATGCCACCTTCTTAGTTCCTCTAGTGCAACTGATTCTTTTTAAACTGTCTTTATCTTCCTACTATTTGAAAAAGCTTTGTATAGCCCAACTCAATTTGAAGACTTGCCTTAGACAATAGTGCTATCACTTCTGTATCTACTATCACAACCGATTTTTTTCTTATGATACATTTATTATTATTATTATTATTATTATTATTATTATTATTTGCCCCAGGGGTACAGGTCTGTAACATCAGGTTTACACCTTTCACAGCACTCACCATAGCAAAAACCCTCCCCAATGTCCATAATCCACCCACCCCATCCCTACCCTCCCAACCCCCAGTAACCCTCAGTTTGTTTCATGAGATTAAGAGTCTCTTATGACAACCGATTTTTTTTTCATTTTTAAAAAAATTTTAAAGATTTTATTTATCTATTTAAGAGAGAGAAAGTGAGAGAGACAGCACAAGTGAAGGGGTGGGGGCAGAAGGAGAAGCAGACTCCCCACTAGGCAAGGAGATCTATGTGGGGCTTGATCCCAGAACCCTGGGAACATGAGCTGAGCTAAAGGCAGATGCCTAACTGACTGAGCCACCCAGATGACCCTATCACAACTGATTTTTACTATCAACAATAGTCATTACCTTTGTAAGGTTTTGAAATTTCTTTGTCCTAGAACACAAGACTTTTAAAATAAATATCACATTCTCCTTCAGGTTTTTACTTGGGTATGTTCAATGTCTGGTAGATTGGACTGCAACATCACAATTTATCAATAGATGTCATCTGCAAATGCCAATTTGAAGACTCTGAACTACATAAAGTAATTACCAGCTGTTCTATTTATCTAATTTGGAAATTTGCCATGAAAGCTGTTATCCTGAAAGAGATTTGTTTTACAATTCAACTACAATACAGCTCTCTTTATTTTTCTCAAGTACCTTCTTCCTTTTTTATGATTTTTTCCACTGACACTAGTCTGTTGGAAATGCACTTGCAAATGCATATGGAAGAAGTAACTCCTCCCACTGCCTCCAGTTATATTTCTGTTGGCACCGATTTGCATTTAGGAATCAGTTTTTACATAAAATATTTCCAACGATGATGCATTCTTTGTTTTTCTATTATGTTCAATTAGCCAACATATAGTAAATCATTAGTTTTTGATGTAGTGTTCAATGATTCATTAGTTGCATATAACACCCAGTGCTCATCACAACACGTGCTCTCCTTAATACCCATCACCCAATTATCTCATCCCCCCCAACCCCCTCCCTTCTCTAACCCTCAGAATCTGGGAAACAATGGTGACACATTCCAATTTGACTATAATATAAATAACTTCAACCCTTAAACACGCTGTAAATTTAATTAAATTCATAAACTGTCATGGAAATTTAACCTCTACTTTATATAATCATTTGTATAATTATGTAAGCCCCAGAACATTTTTATTTCCTAAAATATCCTCTATGGCCAACATTCTATCCTTAAAGAGATTAAGCTTTGATGACCTCTAAAATGATAGGTTCACCTTCTTCTCACACTTTCACTTTGTCAATCAATTCTACCTATTGCTCTGATTGAAAGTAGCAGTTGTTCTACTCATTTCTACATTCTGATGAAACACCTACTATCTTGCTTTTTTCTATCTCCAGTCCTCCGTGTTATTTTTTTTAAAAGATTTTATTTATTTATTTGACACAGAGAGAGAGAGATCACAAGGAGGCAGAGAGGCAGGCAGAGAGAGAGCGGAAAGCAGGCTCCCTGCCGAGCAGAGAGCCCGATGCGGGCCTCAATCCCAGGACCCTGAGATCATGACCTGAGCCGAAGGCAGAGGCTTTAACCCACTGAGCCACCCAGGCGCCCCTCCGTGTTATTTTTAATTATACCTGAGTATTTTTCTCTTACCTCTCATTTTCATTTTCATTTTTCTTCTGTTGGTTTTATAAACCTAGATGGAATTTACTTATTCTAAATTCTTTTGTAAGATGTTCCTAAAATGCAACTTATTCCATAGTTTATAATTTAAAATCTCATTCTACTGAGCACTGTGAGACAAACTTTCACTCCCATGTCATATTCTTCTCAAGTCCCGGTTTTCAGTTGGAAGTCCCTCAAGATCATATAACACTGATTGTAAAACACATGGGAAGATTAATTGAAGGAAAATTATTATCTGTCATCATCATCATCAAGTGAGCAAGATCATTTGTTCCAATCCATACATATTTATACTTCCACTAGGATGAATACTCTACCTTCTAATAAAATAACCTAAGTGTGTTCTTGATCTTTTCTAACTCATGTCAGTGCTTCAGTACTTCCACTCTTCAGGAGACAAAGTGAAGGAAGGGAAAACTTGAACTCCTCCATAAACAGCCCCAAACTCCAATGCCTATGGGACCACCTTGATAAGAAAATGAATTAAATACACTTGGTAGAATCAAAATACATGGCTTATCTAAATGGGACAGTCATTACTCACCTCCAGTTCAATTGTATGAGTCCAGTGTAGTCAAGTCATCCAATTTTGAAAGAAAAGCTTGGAATATGGATTTGTATGGATGGGATTTGCCAAGTTTTAGGTGTTGGCAGGCTAATGCAGCCCATGAGTTGCCAGATCATAATTTGGGTCCTAGAAGTTAAAGTGGATATCTAATACCAGCATTTCTGGCACATTCAAGAAAACCTGACCTGCACATTCTTTCTCTATAGACAAACTAAATGAAAAATCAAAATTATTAGAAGATTTTAAGGAACATTCAGTCAAAAGAGAAATGACAGCTAATTTGAATATACATTCTTCAGAAGAGAATATATATCTGCCAGATCAGACTCTGTTCTGATATTTTTGTATTTCATAGTTTAAATTACCAAGGGCAAATTTATTTCATTTACTTCATTTTCAGAGTTGAAGGGGTGTCAGAACAATCAATGTTTCTTTTACTTATTTACTGCTTATAACTGCAAACCTGAAGTGTATGCATTGTAATTAAATTTTTGCTGATGAAGAAACTGAGGTTCAGAGAAATGAAATGAACTGCACAATGGCCATACAGCCATAAGTGAACAAGCCTGAGTTAAAATCCCGATGTTTTAAGCTTACTCTTTGCTCTTGTCACTATACCACACTATTGTCTCTGTAACTATGAGTGTATTATTTGCCCCATGTGCATCAAGAGGAGTGGGGAACAATCATGGGATTTTCTTTAAGTTCTATAGATACACTCCAGGAAGACAATACAATACTTAATAAGTAAAATAACCTCAAGACCTAAACAAGAAGAGTTTTACTTCCTCTGGATAAATACCCAAAAGAGAAATTGCTTAATAAAAATGTCTACATGTTTTACCAAGCTTTTGTTATTTATTAGAATATTGTCATTCAGATAAGTTGTACCTACCAAATAACCTAATTCCAACCAGACTATGAAGTATCTGTTTCCTTTAGTAACAATAATAATGTTACTCATATAGTGCTTACTATGAATAGTGCATGGTTTTAAATATTTGCTGTATGTTAATTTATTGGATTCCCAAATAACTCTTCCTTTCACAGATAAAGGATATCAAGGTACAGAGGCTAAATTACTCGCCCAACATCTTGCACCTAAGTGGAAATAGTGGAACAAGAATTTGCGCCTAGGCAGTCTTAGGACACCAATGTCAACACTAACTATTATCAGTTTCTTTTATTTTATAGACAAAAATATTTCAGTTATTTGAATTTATATTTTTTTATTTAAGTAGATAATCTAATTTTCTTTTTCAATTCTTCCTCCATTTCTTCCTTTCTTCTTCCCTCCCTCCCTCTCCTCTTTCCTCATTTCCTTCCTTGCAGTCTTCTTTTCTATCTGAACATACTTTTGCATTTTGTAACATTAACATATCAGTTAACATCCGTTGTCTATTTTTTTTCTTTGCACCTTCATTTTAAAATATTGACTTGTGAGAAGTCTGTTACATCATGGATACTAAGACCTGGTGTGCTATACATGTAAATATTTTAAATTGACTTTAACCTCTTTATTTTTATTGTATGTTTGACGTACAGAAATTTAAAAATCCTTATTTAATGAAATCTATGACTTTTTCCATTTATGTTTTTTTGTGGTGTAGAAATGCTATCACCATTCCAAAATTATAAAAATATTGCCTATAATACTTTTTGACAAAGTTTATTATTTAATTTTTTATCTAGAATTTATTTTGATATATGACATGAAGATTCAAGGAAGACAGTTTTTTTCACTTTGTAACACTGTTCTGGGCCCATTATTTTTCTTGTCTCATTTCCATCATATCAATGTGATTTGGTAAAGAGAAGAGGTTAAAAAAGCATAAGGTTAGCTGTCACCTTGAACAAGAAAGCTGATTTTTTTAAATATCTAATTATTACTTTTCTTATTTTTAATAGCCTTATTTTTGCTATTTTATATTTATTTTTTATTTTTTAATTTAAATTCAATTAATTAACATGTAATGTATTTTTAGTTTCAGAGATAGAGTACACTGATTCATCATTCTTGTATATACCCTGTGTCCATTCATTCTAGCATAGTAGTATGCTCTAGCCTCCATGTATTTGATTTATTTCCAAATTTCCTCTTGTGACTGAGTTCAAATTTCAAAGAATTGTGGTCTGAAAATATGCAGAAAATAATCCAAGTCTTTTGGTACTGTTTGAGACCTGATTTGTGACACAGTATGTGATCTATTCTGGAGAATGTTCCATGTGCATTCGAGAAGAATGTGTAGTCTGTTGCTTTAGGATGGAATACTCTGTATATATCTGTGAAGTCCATTTGGACCACTGTGTCATTCAAAGCCTTTGTTTCCTTGTTGATCTTCTGCTTAGATGATCTGCGCATTGGTGTGAGTGAGGTCTTAAAGTTCTCTACTATTATTATATTGTTATTGATGTTTTTTATTAATTTTGTTAATTGGTTTTTATAAATGACTGCTCCCATGATAGGAGCATAAATATTTACATTTGTTGGATCGTTTTCTTATTATGTTCAGTTAGCCAAGATATATTACATCATTAGTTTTTGATGTGGTTTTCAATGATTCATGAGTTGTGTACAACACTCACTGATCATTATAACATGTGCCCTCTTTATTATCCATCACTTGGTTATACTATCTACTCGACCCCCTCCCTTCTGTAACCCTCAGTTTGTTTCCCTGAGTCCAGAGACTCTCATGGTTTGTTTCCCTTTATGATTTCTTCCCATTCAGTTTTCCCACCCTTCCCCTGTGATCCTCCATGCTATTCCTTATATTCCACCAATGAGTGCAACCATATGATAAATGTCTTTCTCTGCTTGATTTATTTCACTTAACATAATACTTTTCAATTCCATCTATGTAGATGGAATGGGAGAAGATATTTGCAAATGAAATTTCAAATAAGGGGCTGTTATCAACATCTATAAAGAATTTACCAAGCTCAACACCCAAAAAACAAATAATCCAGTCAAGAAATGGGCAGAAGACATGAAAAGACACTTCTCCAAAGAAGACATACAAATGGCTAACAGACACATGAAAAAATGTTCAAAATCACTAGTCATGAGGGAAATGCACATCAAAACCACAATGAGATTCCACATCACACCAGTTAGAATGACAAAAATTAGCAAGAATGGAAACAACAATTGTTAGATATCTTGTTGATTAGACACTTTAATCATGATATACTGTCCTTCCTCATTTCTTATTACAGTCTTTGATTTAAAATCTAATTTGTCTGATATGAGGATTACTACTCCAGCTTTATTTTAAGGTCCATTAGAATAATAAAATGTTCTCCATCCCTTCACTTTCAGTCTGGAGGTGTCTTTGGATCTAAAATGAGTCTCTTATAGTCAACATATTGACAGGTCTTGCTTTTTTATCCAATCTGATACCCTTTGTCTTTTGATTGGGGCATTTAGCTCGTTTACATTCAGGGTAATTATTGAATGATATGTATTTAGTGCCATTGTATTACCTATAAAGTCAGTGTTGTATATTGCCTCTGTTCCATTCTGGTCTATGTTACTTTTGGGCTCTCTCTTAGCTTAAAGGGTCCCCTTTAATATTTCTTGCAGGGCTGGTTTAGTGGTCACATATTCTTTTAGTTTCTCTTTGCCCTGGAAGCTTTTTATCTCTCCTTTTTTAAAAGATTTTATTTATTCTTTTGACACAGAGAGAGAGATTACAAGTCGGCAGAGAGAGAGAGAGGAGAGAGAAGGAAGCAGGCTCCCTGCTGAGCAGAGAGCCCGACGTGGGCCTCGATCCCAGGACCCTGGGATCATGACCTGAGCCGAAGGCAGCGGCTTTAACCCACTGAGCCACCCAGGCGCCCCTCTCCTTTTTTAAATGAGAGCCTTGCTGGATAAAGTATTGGTGCCTGCATTTTTTTTTCATTTTTCACACTCAATTTATCTTTCCACCACTTTCTGGCCAGCAGGTCTGTGTGGATAGGTCTGCTGGAGTCTAATGTTTCAACCATTGTGGGTTGAGGACCTCTCGTCCCAAGCTGCTTTCAAGATGTTCTCTTTGTCTCTGAGGTTTGGAAGCTTGACTATTACGTGTTAAGGTGTTGACATATTTTTATTGATCTTGAAGGGGGTTGTCAGTGCTTTCTGGAACTGAATACCTGTTTCCTTCCCAGATTAGGGAACATCTAAGCTATAATTAGTTTCAATATAACTTCTGCCCATCTCTCTCTTTCCCCTTCTTCTGGGATCCTAATTATTTTAATATTATTTCACTTTATGGTATCACTAATCTCTGGAATTATTCATGATTCAGTAGTTGTTTATCTCTCTTTTTCTCAGCTTCTACATTCTCCATCATTTTGTCTTGTATATCACTAATTATGTCTTCAGCAGTTAGAGCCTCAATTTTTTATGAAATCATTAATAGCCTTTTTCATCTTGACTTTTTTATTACGTTATGTTAGTCACCATACACTACATAATTAGTTTTTGATGTAGTGTTCCAAAATTCACTGTTTGTGTTTAACACCAAGTGCTCCATGCAATATGTGCCCTCCTTTATACCCATCAGTGGGCTAACCCATCCCCCCAACTCCCTTCCCTCTAAAACCCTCGGTTTGTTTCTCAGAACCCATAGTCTCTCATGGTTTTTCTCTCCCTCCGATTCCCCCCCCCGCGCTTCATTTACCCCTTCTTTCTCCTAATGTTCTCCATGCTATTCCTTACATTCCACAAGTAAGTGAAACTATATGATAATTGACTTTCTCTGCTTGACTTGTTTCATTTATCATAATCTCCTCTAATCCTATCTATGTTGATGCAAAAGTTGGGTATTCATCCTTTCTGATGGCTAAGTAATATTTCGTTGTCTATATGGACCACATCTTCTTTATCCATTCGTCTATTGAAAGGCATCTCAGCTCCTTCCACAGCTTGGATATTATGAATATTGCTGTTTTGAACATTGGAGTGCTCATGCTCCTTCTTTTCACTACATCTGTGTCTTCGGGGTAAATACCCAGTAGTGGGCGCCTGGGTGGCTCAGTGGGTTAAAGCCTCTGCTTTCAGCTCAGGTCATGATCTCAGCGTCCTGGGATCGAGGCCCGCATCGGGCTCTCTGCTCAGCAGGGAGCCTGCTTCCTCTTCTCCCTGTCTCTCTGCCTGCCTCTCTGCCTACTTGTAATCTCTCTCTGTGTCAAATAAATAAATAAAATCTTTAAAAAAATATATAAATAAATAAATAAATAAATAAATACCCAGTAGTGCAATTGCTGGGTCATAAGGTAGCTCTATTTTTAACTTTCTGAGGAACCTCCACACTGTTTTCCAAAGTGGCTGTAACAACTTGCATTCCCACAAACAACATGCAAGGGTTCCTCCTTCTCCACAGCTTCTCCAACATTTCCTGTTTCTTGCCTTGTCAATTTTTGCCATTCTAACTGGTGTAAGGTGGTATCTCAATGTGGTTTTGATTTGAATTTCCCTGATGATTAATAATGATAAACATTTTTTCATGACTCTGTTAGGCACTGGTATGACTTCTTTGGAGAAGTGTCTGTTCATGTGTTCTGGACAATTTTGAACTTGATTATTTGTTTTTTGGATGTTGAGTTTGATAAGTTCTTTATAGATCTTGGATATCAGCCCTTTGTCTGTAATGTAATTTGCGAATATCTTCTTCCATTCTGTGGGTTGCCTCCTTGTTTTGTTGACTGTTTTCTTTACTGCGAAGAAGTTNTGCACTGATGGGTGCCTGGGTGGCTCAGTGGGTTAAAGCCTCTGCCTTTGGCTCAGGTCATGATCTCATGGTCCTGGGATCAAGGCCCGCATCAGGCTCCCTGCTCAGGGGGGAGCCTGCTTCCTCCTCTCTCTTTGCCTGCCTCTCTGCCTACTTGTGATCTCTCTCTCTCTCTGTGTCAAATAAATAAATAAAAATCTTTAAAATAAAAAAAAGAAGTTTTATCTTGATGAAGTCTCAGTAGTTCATTTTCGCTTTTGTTTCGCTTGTCTTTAGAGATGTGTCTTGAAAGAAGTTGCTGTGGTTGATGTCAAAGAGGTTACTGCCCTTGTTGTCCTCTAGGTTACTACTTCCTCTCCATCAAAATCTGATGGATTCCTGTCTCACATTGAAACCTTTCATCCATGTAGAGTTTACCTTTCTGTATGGTGTAAGAGAATGGTTGAGTTTCACTCTTCTGTAGATAGCTGTCCAATTTTCCCAGAACTATTTATTGAAGAGACTGTCTCTTTTCCAATGGATATTTATTCCCTGCTTTGTCCAAGATTATTTGACCATAGAGTTGAAGGTCTGGATCTGGGCTCTCTATTGTGTTCCATTAGTCTATGTGTCCATTTTTGCACCAGTACAATGCTGTCTTGGTGATCACAGCTCTGTAATAAAGCTTTAAATCAGGCAATATGATGCCCCCAGCTTCGTTTTTCTTTTTAAACATTTCCTCAATGATTCGGGGTCTTTTCTGGTTCCAAACAAATTTTAGGATTGTTTGTTCCAGCACTTTGAAAAATGCAGGTGGAATTTTGATAGGGATGGCATTGAAAGTATAGATTGCTCTGGGCAGCATAGACATTTTAACAATGTTTATTCTTCCAATCCACAAGCATGGAATTTTTTCCCATCTTTTTATGTCTTCTTCAGTTTCTTTCATGAGTGTTCTGTAGTTTCTGGAGTATAGATCCTTTATTTCTTTGGTTAGGTTTATTCCAAGGTATCTTATGGTTTTTGGTTCTATTGTAAATGGAACAAATTCTCTATTTTCCATTTCTACAGTTTCATTGTTAGTATATAAGAAAGCAACTGATTTCTGTGGATTGATTTTGTATCCTGCCACATTACTGAATTGCTGTATGAGTTCCAGTAATTTGGAGATGGAGTCTTTTGGATTTTCTACATAAAGTATCATGTCATCTGCGAAGAGAGAGAGTTTGACTTCTTCTTTGATAAGTCGAACACCTTTTATTTCTTTTTGTTGTCTGATTGCTGTTGTTAGTACTTCTAGAACTATGTTCAACAATAATGGAGAGAGTGGGCATCCTTGTCATATTCCTGATCTTATGGGAAAGGTTCTCATCTTTTCCCCATTGAGAAAGATATTCTCTGTGGGTTTTTCATAGATGGATTTTATGAAGTTGAAGAATATTACCTCTATCCTTATACTCTGAAGAGTTTTAATCAGTAAAGGATGCTGTATTTTGACTTGATTAGATTTTAGTTCTTTTGCCTCTCCAGAAAGGGATTCTCTCATGTCATCCATGCTGGTTTTTTTCAAGGTACTTTCAAGGTACTATCATTATAATCATTATTCTAAACTCTAGTTCCAGCATCTTACTTATATCCACACTGATTGATCCCTGCCTCTTGTTTCTTTTTTGAGGTGAGATTCCCATCTTCTCATTTTTTAAGAAAGTGGCCACTTTTCTATTTGTAGAATTCCAGCAATTATTTTGTTAGATGTCCCGTTGAGTTCACAGGTGTTCAGAAGGATTCGATAGGTATCTAGCTGAATGCCTGGGACCATACAAAACTAAGGTCTCCGACTCATTCACCATCTTCAAAAGTCTCTTATTCTTTTTCGTACTAGTTTCTTACCTGACCTGCTAAGATTTTCTATTTCTTGAATACATTTTGGTCATGTATATCTTTTTAGAAATATAGTACAGATGCCTAGTTTTCCTTGTTAATAGCAAAGAATTGTACAAAGTATTTCATCATTATTTCAAATGTATCCCCTTCACCTGTGATTAAATCTACTTAAACAATACAAATTTTATGTCTTAATATTGTTCTTGCCTTAGGTTTCAACTAAGTAATATGCTTCTCACTAACAAAGTCATATTCCTTCATTCACTGGGATGCTAATTTTATTTAGTTGTAAGTCATTTTAACAATAAACTGGATATTTTTGGAATAAAATGCAAAAAAAATCCTCACATGATCTATAAAGTAAGGGAAAAGAAATCAAGAAAATGTGCTTTTGGACAAACTCACAGAAACTGAGAGTAGACTGGTGGTCACCAGGGACAGAAGTAGTGGGAAATGTGGAAATGTTAGTTAAAGGTTATAAAATTCCAACAATAAAGATCACCAAAGTGTATAAAATTCCGACAATAAGATCACCAAGTCCCTGGGATCTAACATACATCATGGTGATTATAGTTAATAATATTGTATTATATACTTGAAAGTTGCTAAAAGAGGAGAGATTGGCAAGATGGCAGAGGAGTAGGGCACCCAATTTCAACTGGTCCCCTGAATTTAGCTGGATATCTATCAAACCATTTGAACACCAACAAAATCAGCCTGAGATTTAGGAATATATATCTGAATCTCTACAAGCAGGAAAGTAACTGATTTTTGCAAGGAAGGATGTGTGGAGTCATGAATCTATGGGGAGATGTCAGAAGATAAACTTTAGGGGGAGGGAGCCTCCATAAGCTGTCTTCTGGAAATTATGTGACATAACGCTGGAGCACTAAATCAGAACCTTTAGAAATCTGCTCTATTGAGAGACATCCCTCTCTGAAAGGGGCTCTGGAAATGAAAAGGCAGAATTCTAGGTAAGGCATTGTGGTCTCAGGATATGAGGAGCCACAGAAAAAAGGGGGGTGCCTGAATGGGTAGAGTGCCTGAGCAGTGTAGCCACGGAGCAGATTATGGTCAACTAGCTCAGGAAGGTACTCTCAGCTCCAATCGCCATAAACTACAAGCTGCACTGGTTGATAATAGCTCTTTTCCTGAGCAACCTGAAAAGGTATGGAACCTATACCCACAACTGGTCAAAAACTCATAGGGCAGTAGAGGTCCAGAAAGGACATTAGAGCAGTACCCGGACATGATCCAGGAGCTTTGGGTGCATGCATGTGTGAGCCCTTGGCTGTTGCGGTTTTAGAGTCACAAAGGGCAGTGGCACTCCCAGGCCCTAGGAACTACCTCTGAGAGAGTTGCAGTGGGCACACACCCAGGGAGGCTGCGGTTTTTGGCTGTCCATATAGAAGTAGAGACTGTCCTGGTGGGTTTATTAAAGAGGGCAGACTGCTAATTTTCTGCTCTGGTCCAGAGGTTTGAGTGAGGCCTTTTTTCCTCTGATCATCTGAAGATGCACAGAAAGCCTCCAGGGAATAAAAGCCACACAGAGAACCAGTTTCCCCTGAGCCCATCCCCCTGACAGGTGTTGAGGCAACTCTACTCAGGCAGGGGTACCTGAGAAACACCGTGGCATGCCCTTCCCCCAGAAGACAGTCTGGAAGAACAGGTGGATGAAAACCCTATGGATCCCACAAGACGGTAATATTCCAATGCCAGGGGAAAATAGTATATTGAACTCCAGGTATTGCATCACGACTTGTTTGTTTTTCGGATAGAATTCTCCTTTTCTTTTTTTCCATTTTTATGATTTTTCTCTTTTTTTCTTTTCATCTTTTTTCTCATTTCAACTAGATGTTTATTACATCAACTTGTATTTCTTTCTTTAAGATTTTATTTATCTATTTATTTCTCAGAAAGAAAGGGACAGAGAGAGACAGAGCGAGCACAGGCAGGGAGAGTGGCAGGCATAGGGAGAAGCAGGCTCTCCGCTGAGCAAGGGGCCTGATGTGGGACTCGATCCCAGGACCCTGGCACCAGGACCTGAGCCGATTGTAGACACTTAACTGATTGAGCCACCTAGGTGTTCCTCAACTCATATTTCATAGTCGCTTTATAACTTGTATTTTTTCACACCTGTATTCTGTATAAATATATGCTTCATTTTAGTCCGTTTTCACTCTATTCAACTTTATCTTTATAGATATACGATTTTTACCTTCCTTGGAATTTTGGGAGGTAGTGTCTTCTAACACAAACCAAAATTCCCCCAGGAACAAGTGGAACAACCTGCTTTCTCCACACTGAGAGATTATAGTCCCTATTCCCCTCCTTCTTTTTTCTGTCCTTTTAAAAAAATTTTAATGTTATTCTTGTGTTTCATTTTGGCTTTGTTTTTGTGGTGGCTTCCGATCACTCTGGATTTTGCTAGGGTACATCTTGCTTGGGTTGTGGTTGATATTTTGGACTATGCTCATTGGCTCAACCATTCTGCAACAGAATGACTAGGAGGAGGAACTCTCAACAAAGAAACAGAAACAATGTCCTCTGCCACAGAACTAATAGATATGGATAATATGCAAGTTTTCAGAGATAGAATTCAGGATAGCAATCATAAAGACAATACCTAGGCTTGAAAAAAGTGCTAGTGATAATATAGAATCTCCAAGGGCAGAAATGAGATGTACTCAGGCCAAATTTTAAAATGCTATGGATGAGATGCAGTCTAAAGCTAACACTCTAACAGCCAGGGTAAATAAGGCAGAAGAGTGAGTGAGTGATCTAGGAAGCTGAGGAAAACAGAGATAGACAGCTAGAAGGACATGAAAAAAAGCTTGGAAAGATTAATGATACCATTAAACGTTCCAATGTCAGAATTATTGGTATCCCGAAGGGGTTGGAGAGAAAGAAAGGGCTCGAGGAATTTTTGAACAAGTAATAGCTGAGAACTCCCCTAATCTGGGGGAAGGAAACAGACATTTATGTCCAAGAGGCAGAGAGGACCCCTCCCAAGTTCAATAAAAATAGATCAACACCCTGACATATAATAGTGAAGCTTGAAAACCTTAGAGAAAAAGAAACTATCCTGAGAACAGCCAGAGAGAGGAGGTTCCTTACATACAAAAGGAGGAACATCAGAATAACATCAGACCTGTCACAGAAATATGGCAAGCCAGAAATGGCTGGCAAGACATATTAAGGGTACTAAATGAGAAAAACATGCAGCCACGAATACTTTATCCAGCAAGGCTGTTATTGAGAATGGGTGGAGAGATAAAGAGCTTTCAGGACTGACAAAAACTGAAAGAATATGTGACCACCAAGCCAGCTCTGAAAGAAATATTAAGGGGGATACTGTGAGGGAAGAAGGACACCAAGAGTCACATAGACCAGGAAAAAAAAAAACACAGAAAATCTACAGAAACAAAGGCTTTGCAGGCAATACAATGGCACTAAATTCATATCTTTCAATAGGTTCTATGAATGTAAATGGGCTGAACGCTCCCGACAAAATACACAGGGCATCAGATTGGACAAAAAGCAGGACCCATCCATATGCTGTCTACAAGAGACTCGTTTGGAACCTAAATACACCTTCAGATTAAAAGAGATGGGATTTAGAAATATTTACCATGCCAACGGACCTCAAAAGAAAGATGGAGTAGCAATCCTTATAACAGAAAAATTAGATTTTAAAACAAAGACTTTAGTAAGAGAGGTAGAGGGACACTCTATTACACTTAAAGGATCTATCTAATAAGAAGATCTAACAATTGTAAGTATCTATGCCCCAACATGGGAGCAGTCAATTATATAAAACAATTAATAACCAAACTAAAGAAACATATTGATAATTATACTTTGATAGTGGGAGATTTCAACACCCCACTCACAACAATGGACAGATCATCTAAGCAGAAGATCAACAAAGAAGCAAGAGGTGTGAATGACATATTGGACCATACTGATATATCAATCATATCAATATTGATTTATATATTGTAGATATATAAAGAACATTCCACCCTAAAACAATAGAATACTCATTCTTCTCTAGTGCAGAAGAAACTTTCTCTAGAATAGATCACATATTGGGTCACAAATCAGGTCTCAAACCTTACCAAAAGATTGAGATTATTCCCTGCATAATTTCAGAAAACAATGCTTTGAAACTGGAAATCAACCACAAGAAGAAAATTGGAAGGACTGCAAACATTTGGAGGTTAAAGAGCATCCTGCTAAAAAATGAATGGGTCAACCAGGAAATTAAAGAAAGTTAAGCAATTCATGAAAACCAATGAAAATTAAAACATATCAGCTCAAAAGCTATGGGATAGTTCAAAGGCAGTCCTTAGAGGAACTACATAGCCATCCAAGCTTCTCTCAAAAAAGTAGAAAAATCCCAAATGCACAAGCTAACCTTACACCTAAAGGACCTGGAGAATGAATAGCCAAAAAATCCTAAACCAAGCAGGAAAAGAGAAATTGTAAAGATTAGAGCAGAAATCAATAAAATGGAAACTAGAAGAACAGTAGTACAGATCAATGAAACTACAAGCTGGTTCATTGAAAGAATTACTAAGATTAATAAACCTCTCGCCAGACTTATCCAAAAGAAGAGAGAAAGGACCCAAATTAATAAAATCATGAATGAATGGGGACAGATCACTACTAAGACCAAGGAAATAGAGGCAATTATTAGAACTTATTACCAGAAGCTATATGCCAACAAATTAGGCAATCTGGAAGAAATTGATGCATTCCTGGAAACTTATAAACTACCAAGACTGAAAGAGGAAGAAACAGACAAAGTGAACAGACCAAGGAAATCAATGAAACATTTATAGAAGAAACCATACCTATTCTACTGAAGCTGTTTCAAAAAATAGAAATGGAAGGAAAATTTCCAAACTCGTTCAATGAGGCCAGCATTACGCTGATCCCAAATCCAGACAAAGACCCCACCAAAAAGAGAATTACAGACCAATATCCCTGATGAACATGGATGTCCAACAACAAGATCCTAGATAATAGGATCCAACAGTACATTAAAAATATTATTCACCACGACCAAATGGGTTTTTTTCCTGGTCTGCAGGGGTGGTTCAACACTCACAAATCAGTCAACATGATATAGCACATTAATAAATGAAAAGACAAGAGGGCGCCTGGGTGGCTCAGTGGGTTAAAGCCGCTGCCTTCGGCTCAGGTCATGATCCCAGGGTCCTGGGATCAAGGCCCGCATCGGGCTCTCTGCTCAGCAGGGAGCCTGCTTCCTCCTCTCTCCTCTCTCCTGCCTTTCTGCCTACTTGTAATCTCTCTCTCTGTGTCAAATGAATAAATAAAATCTTAAAAAAAAAAAAAGACAAGAACTATATGACCCTCTCAATTGATGCAGAAATAGCATTAGACAAAATACAGCATCCTTTCTTAATTAAACATCTTCAACGTGTAGAGATAGAAGGAACATACTTCAATATCATAAAAGCCATCTATGAAAAGCCCACAGCAAATATCATTCTCAATGGGGAAAAGCTGAGAGCTTTTCCCTTAAGGTCAGGAACATGACAGGGATGCCCACTCTCACCACTATTGTCCAACATACTACTAGAAGTCCTAGCCTTATTAATCAGCCCTCAGAATGAATGAATACCCACCATTTTCATTGACATGGATGGAACTGGAGGGGATATGCTCAAGCAGAGAAAGACGATTATCATAGTTTTTCACTCACATATGGAACATAAGGAATAGCACAGAGGACCATAGGGGAAGGGAGGGAAAACTGAAGGGGAAGAAATCAGAGAAGGAGACAAACCATGAGAGACTCTGGACTTCAGGAAACAAACTGAAAGTTACAGAGGGGTGGGGGTTGGGCATAGGGTAACTTGGTGACAGGTATTAAGGAGAGCACGTGTTGTGATGAGCACTGAGTGTTATTTGCAAGTAATGAATCGTTGAACACTACATCAAAAACTAATGATGTAGTATATGTTGGCTAACTGAATATAATAATAAAAAATAATTTTTAAAAAAGTTGATAAGGGGCGTCTGGGTGGCTCAGATGGTTAAGCGTCTGCCTTGCCTCAGGTCCTGATCTCAGGATCCTGGGATCAAGCCCCGTGTCAGGCTCCCTGCTCAGCGGGAAACCTGCTTCCCTCTCTCCCTCTGCCTGCCTCTCTGCCTACTTGTGATCTCTCTCTGTCAAATAAATAAATAAAAATCTTTTTTAAAAATTGCTAAAACAGTAAATTTTAAATGTTTTCATCACAAAAGAAAAGGCAGTTTTGTGACAGGATGGAGGTGTTTGCTAATGCTATGGTGGTCATGTATTTTTTAGTATATAAGCATATGAAACCAATGAATTTTATACCTAATTTTACACAGTGTTACGTGTCAATTATATTTCAATAAAACTGGAGAAGTGGGGAAAACAGCAATGGCCAATACAACACTAAATCTCCATCTGCTCTGCCTGAACTGTTGTCCTTATGGGGGAGCCTCTCTTTGACAACGTCTTTATTTCAGTTTCTCAGAAACTATCCTTATATGGAAGGACTTCTGGATGACTCCTATTTATTGTTAATTCTTCTCTCTTAATAAAGAGTTTATGATAGAAAAAAATGTGCTTTAGGGAGACATCAGGAAGAGGATGAGTGTGCTTTTGCCCCTGCTCTGCTCTTTGGTAAGGGACTTGTAAGAGAATCACATGGTAATGGTTTATCTATTTGACTTCCTTCTTCAAAGAATGTCTTTTTTTCCTCAAATCTTTATTTAAATTACAGTTAGTTAACACACAGTGTAACATTATTTTCAGGTGTAGAATTTAATGATTCATCACTTACAAATAACACCCAGTGCTCATCACAAGTGCTCTCCTTAATACCCATCACCCATTTAACACATCCTTCCCACCCACCTCTCCTCCAGCAATCCTCAGTTTGTTCTCTATAGGCAAGAGTCTGTTTCATGGTTTGTATCTCTCCTTTTTTCCATTTTATTTCTCAAATTCCACATATGAATGAGATTATATGATATTTGTCTTTCTCTGTCTGACTTATTTCCCTTAGCATAATACTCTCTAGCTCCATCCACATCATTGCAAATGGCAATATTTCATTATTCTTTTGGCTGAGTAATATTGCATTGTATATGTATATATACTATATCTTCTTTTTATGTCTTTTTTGAATGTCCATTCATCAGTCAGTGGACATTTAGCCTCTCTGTATAGTTTTGTTCCTCTTACCTTCTGTATTCTATTAATCATACTATATTTTAAATTCCAGTTTTTATTTAAATCCCAGTTAGTTAACATTCAGGGTAATATTACTTTCAGGCATACAATATAGTGATTCAACGTTTCCATACAATACTGCACAAGCACACTCCTGAATCTCAGTCACCTATTTCATCCATCCTCCCACCCACCGCCCCTCCAGCAAGGATCAGCCTGTTCTCTACAGTTGAGTCTGTCTCCTGGTTTGCCTCTCTCTTTTTTCCCCCACCTTTGTTCATTTGATTCTCCCAAACTCCACCTATGAGTGAAATCATATGGCACTTGTCATTTACTGACTTAATTATTTTGCTTAGCATAATCTCTCTAGCTCCATCCACATCATTGCACATGGCAAGATTTCATTTTTTTCACTTCTTCTTTATCCATTCAACTATCAGTGGACACTTGGGCTATTTCCATAATTTGGCTATTGTACAGAGTGCTGCCATAAACACTGGAGTGCATGTATCCCTCTCAATTAGTATTTTTGTATTTGGGTAAACGCTCAGTAGTGAGATTGCTGAATCATAGGGCAGTTCCATTTTAACTTTTTGAGGAATCTTCATACCTTTTTCCACAGTGGTTGCACCAGTTTGCATTCCCAACAACAGTGTAAGAGGGTTTACCTTTTTTCACATGTTCACCAATACCTGTTGTTTATTGTGTTGTTGATGTGAGCCATTCTGGCAGGTGTGAGGTGATATATCATTATACTTTTGATTTGTATCTCCCTGATGATCAGTAATGTTCAGCATTTCTTTATGTGTCCGTTGGCAATCTATATGTCTTCTTTGGCAAAATGTCTATTCATGTCTTCTACCCATTTTTTTTAAATTTTATTTTTTTTTATTCTTTGCCCCAGGGGTACAGGTCTGTGAATCATCCGGCTTACATCTTTCACAGCATTTACCAAAGCACAAACCCTCCCCAATGTCCATAACCCATCCACACTATCCCTACCCTCCCACCCCCAAGTAACCCTCAGTTTGTTTTGTGAGATTAGGAGTCTCTTATGGTTTGTCTCCTTCCCCATCCCATCTTGTTTCATTATTTTTCCCTCCCTACCACCCACGACCCCCTACCCTGACTCTCAAGTTCCTCATATCAGAGAAATCATCATCAAAATACCAGCAATTTATTTCTACCCATTTTTTAATTGGATTGTTTAAAATGGACTAAAGACTTAAATGTGAGACCTGAAACCATTAAAATCCTTGAAGAGAAGGCGGGCAGTAACTTCATTGACATGGGCCATAGCAACTTCTTTCTAGATAGGTCTCCTGAGGCAAGGGAAACAAAAGTAAAAGTAAGCTATTGGAACTCCATCAAGATAAAAGCTTCTGCACAGCAAAGGAAACAATCAACAAAACTAAAAGACAACCTATGGAATGGGAGAAGATATTTACAAATGATATATCTGATAAAGGATTAGTATCTAGAATATATAAGGAACTTATAAAACTCAACACCAAAAAACCCAAATATTCCGGTTAATCATACTATATAAATCCATTCCCCTATTGCTAGACATCATACAGATGTATATTTTTTCTTATCTTGAGATTTATTAAGGTATTTGTAGCCTAATGACTTTTAAGTGCTGTTAAATGTTGGCTGGATACTGGAGGGAAAATGTATTTTATGTATGATATAAATTAGACTTAGAAACTTATATACTAATTTGAAATTATCTGTTCTATTTTTCCCGGGCTATGTCTATTTATTTCTCCTTCTTAATCCTAGTTAAATTAGGTAAAAATCTTAATGTCTGCCACCAAAATTGTGTTCTTATCAATTTCTACCTTTAGTATTCCCCCAAAATACCTTCTGATTTTTAAAAACTTATAAATGCACACCATTCTATAAAAGCTATCAGAAAATTTAAATTTCTATTTTAAAAGTGAAAGGAGTAGGTATTCATAATTTCAGCACTAAGTAATACCCACAATTAATATATCAGTGCATAGTATTCCAGATTTCTATTTGCACATACACTTAAAGATAATTTACTTATACAAACTGTTTAAAAATAGTTTTAAAATAAAAAATTTATTTATTGTATCTTTTGGTATTGAAACATACATCCTTGTATCATTTCTAAATATACAGAACTATACAAAGCTGAAAGTGAAAATACTGCGATTTCCCTGTAAGTGCTATTTATTTCATGCATACCTTTAAAGATACTTTATATCGGATGAATTAAACACTCTTTTTTTACACACAGTACATAGTATTTTATTGTATGGGAATACATTTCACCAATGTTGTGTAAACACACTAATTATCTTTAAAAATAATTTTAAGATGCTGCAGGGCATATATATTTTAAATATACATATTTTTGCATCCTTATCTAATTATCTCATAGGGGAGGTGTGTAAAGAAAGCATTTCTAAATAAAGGTGGAAATATTTAAATGATATATATTTTCAAATTGCCTTCTGATTATAATAATTTACACTTCGATGACATGAGAGTGCATTTTCTCAGCTCTCACATGACAATAAGGTTTATCATTATTTTTATCTTGACAGTTTGATAAAGCAGAATAAGAATCTCATTATTTTAATAGAATTTCTTTGATTACTAGTGAGCTTAAGCATCCATTTTTATGCCCACTGGCCATGGGCTTCTTTTGTAAACGCATGCTCTAGCCCAGTCTGCTCCCCTTCCCTCACTGGGGCTGTTAATCTTTTCCTTTTTGCTTAGTCAGAGTTCTTTTTCATTTTTCGTCTTTTACATGCGGTGAGTTTGATTCAGGCTTTCATCCTTTCTCGCCTAAGAGACTGCATATATATTTTTATATTTAATATATTCTCCATTGGTCTTTTAATGTCCTCAGAAGCTGGCTCCTTTTCTCTCTCCCTCCCACCTTTCCTCTCTTATCTCTTTGTTTCTTTCAGTCTTTATCTCTCTCTGTCTCTGTCTCTCTCTG
>LNAC01001024.1:152351-166449 GCA_002007465.1 Ailurus styani | reverse complement strand
TCTATCATTCTGGGCCTGGCGCCGCGTCAGCAGAGGGGGCGGGGAGGCGAGCGCGGAACTGGGGGAGGGGACGGGGCGGGGAGGAGCGGGCATAGCCGTTGCAGGAGTTGCTGGGAGCGCGCGCGGTGCGATCACTCGGCGGCGGAGGAGGCCCAGAGACCTGAACGCCGGCGCTTCTCCCGCGGCCTACAGAGCCTTCTCCCCACCGGAGGACCGGGAAACCGCAGTCTTCATCACAGAGGTACCGTGCTCTGCGCTCCCCGCCTGGCCCGGCCCAGCCTGCTGTGGCGGCGCCTCCTTCCTTCCTTCTTCCCTCGCTCTCTCTCTCGCCCGCCCGCGCCTTCCCTGTCTGCCTGCGTCACCGCGGCCGCCATGGCTGAGAACGGCGAGAGTAGCGGCCCCCCGCGCCCCTCCCGCGGCCCTGCTGCGGCCCAAGGCCCAGCTTCTGCCCCGGCCGAGCCCAAAATCATCAAAGTCACTGTGAAGACCCCTAAAGAGAAAGAGGAGTTCGCGGTGCCCGAAAATAGCTCAGTTCAGCAGTTTAAGGAAGCGATTTCGAAACGCTTCAAATCCCAAACCGATCAGCTAGTGTTGATTTTTGCCGGAAAAATTTTAAAAGATCAAGATACCTTGATCCAGCATGGCATCCATGATGGACTGACTGTTCATCTTGTAATTAAAAGCCAGAACCGACCTCAGGGCCAGTCCACACAGCCTAGTAATGCCGCGGGAACTAATACTACCTCCGCGTCGACTCCCAGGAGTAACTCCACATCTATTTCCACAAATAGCAACCCGTTTGGGCTGGGGAGCTTGGGAGGACTTGCAGGCCTTAGCAGCCTGGGCTTGAGCTCGACCAACTTCTCTGAGCTCCAGAACCAGATGCAGCAGCAGCTCCTGTCCAGCCCTGAGATGATGATCCAAATCATGGAAAATCCCTTTGTTCAGAGCATGCTTTCAAACCCCGATCTAATGAGGCAGCTCATTATGGCCAATCCACAGATGCAGCAATTGATTCAGAGAAACCCAGAAATCAGTCACCTGCTCAACAACCCAGATATAATGAGGCAGACCCTTGAAATTGCCAGGAATCCAGCCATGATGCAAGAGATGATGAGAAATCAAGATCTGGCTCTCAGCAATCTTGAAAGCATCCCAGGTGGCTACAATGCTCTACGACGCATGTACACTGACATTCAAGAACCCATGCTGAATGCTGCACAAGAGCAGTTTGGGGGTAATCCATTTGCTTCAGTGGGGAGCAGTTCCACCTCCGGGGAAGGTACACAGCCTTCCCGCACAGAAAATCGAGATCCACTACCCAATCCATGGGCACCACCACCGGCTACCCAGAGTCCTGCAACCACCAGCACAACCATGAGCAGTGGCAGTGGGTCTGGCAGTAGCTCCAGCAGTGCTACCGGAAACACCGTGGCTGCAGCCAACTATGTTGCCAGCATCTTCAGTACCCCAGGAATGCAGAGCTTGCTGCAACAGATAACTGAAAACCCTCAACTGATCCAGAATATGCTGTCTGCACCCTACATGAGAAGCATGATGCAGTCCCTGAGCCAGAATCCAGATTTGGCTGCACAGATGATGCTGAATAGCCCAGTATTTACTGCAAATCCTCAGTTGCAGGAGCAGATGCGTCCACAGCTCCCAGCTTTCCTGCAGCAGATGCAGAATCCAGACACACTGTCAGCCATGTCAAACCCAAGAGCAATGCAGGCTTTAATGCAGATCCAGCAGGGGCTACAGACATTAGCCACTGAAGCTCCTGGCCTCATTCCAAGCTTCACTCCAGGTGTGGGGGTAGGGGTGCTGGGAACCGCTATAGGCCCTGTAGGCCCAGTCACACCCATAGGCCCCATAGGCCCTATAGTCCCGTTCACTCCCATAGGCCCCATTGGGCCCATAGGACCCACCGGCCCTGCAGGCCCTGGCTCCACTGGCTCTGGTGGCCCCCCTGGGCCTACTGTTTCTAATTCTACACCCAGTGAAACCACTAGCCCAACATCAGAATCTGGACCCAACCAGCAGTTCATTCAGCAAATGGTGCAGGCTCTGGCTGGGGCAAGTCCTCCACAGCTGCCGAATCCAGAAGTCAGATTTCAGCAACAACTGGAACAACTCAACGCAATGGGGTTCTTAAACCGTGAGGCAAACTTGCAGGCTCTAATAGCAACAGGAGGCGACATCAATGCTGCCATTGAGAGGCTGCTGGGCTCTCAGCCATCGTAATTACATTTCTGTACCTTGAAAAAAATGTATCTTATTTTTGATAATGGCTCTTAAATCTTTAAACACACACAAAATCGTGTTTTACTTTCATTTTGATTCTTTCAGATCTGTCTAGTTCTAAGTCTAATATGCATTTTAAGGTGGAGTCCTTCCCTCTGTCCCTCCCTCCTGTATCTACCCATCCTTCCCCACTTCCCTCCCCTCTTCCTCCCTCCCTCCCTCCCTTCTTTCCTTCCTTCCTTCCTTCCTTCCTTCCTTCCTTCCTTCCTTCCTTCCTTCCTTCCCTCCTTCCCTGTTTTGAATGGTGGTAATCGTAATCAATGCTGTTTCACTCAAAGGTGTTGCATGCAAACACTTCTCTTTATTCTGCATTTATTGTGATTTTTGGAAACCGGTATCAACTTCACAATTGGGTGAATAAGTTTTGTCCTACAGATGTCCAATTTATTTGCATTTTAAACATTAGCCTATGATAGTAATTTAACGTAGAATGAAAATATTAAAAACAAGCAAATTATTTGAAGCTCTCTAATTTGTGGTACAATATTGCTTATTGTGACTTTGGCATGTATTTTTGCTAGCAAAATGCTGTAAGATTTATACCATTATTTGCTCATTTTTGCTATGTTTGTACACAGTACAGTAAGCACAATTGGAACTGTACATCTAGAATTATTACAACAGAATCTAAGGAGAATATGTGTAACCAAAATGAGAAAGAATATAAGAAATCTTTCTGGAACTAGGTATATCTCACAGTTTTGTAGAATCTTACAGCATCTTTAATAAAGTCAGTGAAAATGTTGGCTAGGCAAGTTCAGTTAAAATATAGTAGAAATGTTTATCCTGGTATTTCTAAGTATACATTTAATTGTACAGAAAACTTACAGTGTGACATTGTGTCAACATCAAATTAACTGTATATGAACTTAATTTTTGTGCAGCCTGAAGGATCAGTGTAGTAATGCCAGGAAAGTGCTTTTTACCTAAGACTTCCTTCTCAGCTTTTCCCATAAAGAGACCCTAATAAGCATTTTGATCTGTAATTGGAAATGTAACTTTCACTGAAAAGTGTCATGTGATGTTTGCATTACTTTTACTTGCTATGTATAAAGGAAACTGTATCTTTTGACTCTCAGTTATTTCTCTTGTGCACAGGGAAAAATGCATAAAAATGACTAAAAAAATAAAAAAATTTAAAAATGGATATATCTTTTCTTTTTTGCCTTCTGACTCTAGGATCATGTTTAGCAGAATTGCCCCACCCCAAGATTATATAAATCTTATCCTGTATTTCTCTAATTTTTATGGTTTTGTTAAAAGAATTCCTTTGCCCTATCTGGAACTTTTCTGATGTATGGGTTTAGGTATTCTAACTTTTTTTTTCCCCCAAAGGGTTAGTCAGTTGTTAGCCAATATTTGTTTCACTGCCCACCCCCCCATTTGATATGTCACATATATATACTTACATATAGATGTATTTACATATATATGGATATGGATACATATATACACACACGTGTGTGTGTGTATACAGACACAAACACTTCTGTGTTTAAATGCTCTTTAGTACCACCGCATATTGTAGTCCCAGTCCACCAGCCTATAGTTACTAAGTTAAAAATATGACTTCATATCTTTTTGGGTAAGTCCTCCTATTGATCTTTTTTATTTTTATTTTTCACAGTTTTCTGATGACTCTAACATGTTTATTTTACCAGAATAACTTTATAGTTAGTAGCTCCCCCAAAATAAAATTTGATTGGTATTATCTTAAATTGATGGTAAAAACTATAGAATTGCAATGCTTTCCAGAAACATGATAATGTTGTCTCATTTTTAAAAAGTTTTGTGTCCTTCAGCAAAGTTTTATGTTATTTATGTCCTAGATAATTTATGATAAATAAATTCCTAGGACAGACCTACAGGAAACAATACTATGATTGAGAGTTCTTATTCACTATGTTACCTATATGGTCGTTTTTGCTATATAGGGGAAGAATATATTTTCATAAATTAAATTGGCAGTTTACTGAAATTTATTAATTTTGGAGATATTCAGTTGATCCTTTGAATTATTCCTGGTAAGCAATCATGTCAATTATAATATGTTCTCCTTTTCAAAATTTATAAAATAGTTTCTGACCACATGGGTTAATTAACATTTTCAGGACAGTGCTAAATAAAAAAAGCGGCAGTGGCATTCTTGTTTGTCATTTTAACCATAGTTAAACATTTAAGTATGTTTACTGCAGCAATTCTAAATTGCATTTTTTTAAAAAAGCGTTCAGGTAGAAAATGGTCAAATAAGTTTACAAAATGCTTTATACTCTAGCCCCTCTTAGAAAGTCATTCTGCAATAAATACTGACTAGTATTGTTTTCTTTAAGGTGTATGTTCTTCAGTTTAAAAGAGTAAAAACTATTTAACTTTGTCTAATTCAACATTTCCCAAAGAAATACCTTTTTTTCTTTTAAACACACCTAATAACATTTGTCCTATCGGTGTTCCTCAGAACGCCAAATTAGGAAATGGTGATTTATTATTTCAGTGCTGTATGATATTGGGTGTTTGAGATAACTACAGAGACTGCCATAATAAATTTGATAATTTTAATGACATGGATGATTTTATAGGGAAATAAATGGCCAGAATTAAGACACTGGCATAGGAAATAGCAATAAATCAATAGCCATAGGAAAAAGATGTTGTCTGAGGCCTGGCTCAGACAGTTTGGCAGGTAAATTTCTTTAAAAACAGTCAAGGGATGGAATTCTTTAATTACTCTTGCCAAATGTTTGTCTATTTTTTACATTTGATCTTAACCAAAAAGCCGAGAAGCTATTTATCAATTTTTTAATACATTTCGTTTTCTCCCTGAAAAGATCCAGGTCTTTAAACTATTTTTTTTTCTTTCTAGTTCAATAATTGTTGTTTATAACATTTACTCTTTTTTAATTTTAATTGTTCTTTATCTCTTACATGTAATATTACAAGTTCTTTTTATGAATTCTTTTTTTGTTTGGGGTTTTCTTCATCTATTATTAATTCACAGTTCATCTACTTATTTAGTATTGAATCAAGAAAGGTGTATCCTGACCTGGTGTCTCTTTTCCTCCAGTAAAAGTGGGGCAATTTTTACATGACTTTACTGTTTACTTGGTTGTCGCTCCTTCCCTAAGTTTTTACTGGATGGCTAGATGGTGTAAGTGTACCTTGCTGGTTCTGTGATCCAGGAGGATGAGGTAATGGGGTGGAAAGTAGGGCCAGGGGCAATCCTAGCAGAAGTTCACCTCAAGACCTCTTCCTACATTTGCTCTTTTGGCCTCTACTTCAGATACATGATATCATATATACTCTCACCACTTCTGTGGGGCAGGTGAGTGGATGCACAGCATTGAAATAAGCCTTGCTAGTTATTAAAGAGGACTCTTGCATCAAGTCCGGCCCACTATGTTTATTGAGAAACCATTATCAGAGATTGAGCTTGCCCTTTGAGGGGCTATCCTGCTCCAAAATAGCAACAAATGGAGTAATTCCTGTCAGGGCCTAGCCTAAGGATTGGGGTTAGGGTTTCAGGAGAGCCATTTGGCCTGTATCTCATGTTCACAAAAGGAATTAAATTTAGAATTTTTACATTATCCTCAAATGAAATGATTATTCCATCCACAGAGCCAGACTGACAGTGATGGAAAATGTTCATCATACAGCTTAATTTACTAAATGTAAAAATTTTAAACTGCAGCAATTTTGATATTCCTAATTTGGTGTTATTTTATTTTACAAATACACTAGGGGACTTGAAAGTTACTCAGACTTCCCTCAGTTTACAAGGTTTTCATCCCAGTCTTTTTCACTGCCTGCTCCCACCTCCAGTTGTTGCTCTTTTAAACTACTTGGTATTAGTGGGTTTCTGTCAGGATTTTCTTGATTTGTTAGTATGTTACAGAACTTCTATAGATTGGTGATATTCTTCAATTTTGACCCATCAGCGTCATGTCTTAGAGAAGTTTCTTGAGAGTTCTGCTGCCTTCATTATACAGGTTTTCCTCAGTGTTTGTTTCTCTAGTCATTTTTGTTGATTTGTGGGAGGAAGGGCAAGAATTTGGGACTTATTCTAATCCTACCATCTTCCCAGAAGTCTCATAGGAGACTTAGGGGAAAATCAATTTTCTAAAAATAGAAAAGTACAATTTGACAGATACTAGGTAAGCAGCTTCATCAGATGGTGTACATGCTTACCTAGGCTTTAGACACTTCGGTGAAATAAAAACCTTGGCAAAAGCTACTCTAAGCCAACAAACTCAAAAGTGGGTAAGCTACCCTTAAAGAGATGTTTGTCCCAATATACATGGGCAACATTCATCAAATGGATATGTATTAAGGCATATAGCTCTAGCTGTATTGAGGTATCTGAACATAGATTTGGGCTTCCCAAGAGTACTTTCAAAATCTAACTTCATAACTTCTTGGCCCAATGTGTAGATTAGCATATGTAAGGTAATTTCAGAAAAGATTCTATAATTCATTATTAAAAGAATAGTTGATGAATGTGAAAAAAAGAAAAAAATGATTAGTTGGCCCTGGTATGCATTTCACAAGATTGTCTTAACAGACTAAATTTCTCTGTTAGACTGGGATAGCAATAATAGCAAATGTATTCATAGTAATGTTCAATTTCATAACTCCATAAGGTAGTACTATTATTTAATCTCCCCAATTTATAGATAAGGAAAAAAGCTAAAAGAATAAGTAATTTTACAGGGTCATATCACTATTAAATGACAGATTAAAAATTTGAACCTCTTTCTGAGATTCCAGAATGTGCATGTAACCAGTTCACTATTCTGCTTTCTCCTGAGACTGTTAAACTATACTGGTCTATTTATCATAGAGATATTATAATAAATACTAGCTGGCCTCGTTGGTGTTGTTGAGGAGACACATTAGCTGTTTTTATATAAATACATCTCTGCTGCTATTCACCCTGGAGCAGGTTACATAAAAATGCATGTGTGAGAATCAATAACTAGAAGTTGGATTTTTGCCTTCCTGACTTTTGCATTGTGGCTAATATTTGAAACTGTCCTTTAATCCTTCTGTCCACAGTGGCCTAATGCATATGGTATGTCTCCAAATTGGCAATCACATGGGCCACTTGTGCTTCAGCTGCTCTGGAGGATGCCTATCTTTTATTGAGCTGCCTTCTGAGACCTCAGAAGGCAATAAACATTGTGTACTTCACCACAGCATTTGACAGTTTCTCTAAATATCCTTGAGAATAAAATGGAGTTACATGGCTAGATGATAAAGACAGGACAGATGGGTTAGAAATTTAAATTGACTGTGTTCAGCAATGTGTCAATGTAGACAAGAAGTTTCCCATTTCAGTTCTATCCCATTGACATTATGTTTCCATGACTATCATGAAAGCATAAAATAGCCTGCTCATCCTACTGCAAATAGTATAGAATTAGTAGAATAAATGCACTGGATGTTGTTAGCAAGATCCCAAAACTCCTTAGTATACTGAAGAAAAAGCCAAATTTAGCGGGGTTAAATTGAATAGGATCAAATGTGAAGTCTTGTATCAAAAATTCAATTACCAAAGGTAAGTGATTATGTGGCTTAAAAATCGCATATGTGCCAAAGACTCAGTGGTTTTAATTTACCATGACTTCAACATGCACCAGCTATGTGAGAGATTCTAGTGCACACACACATATATAATGAAATTTTAGGTTCCATTAATAGAGGCATGGTGTCCAGAACAAAGAACTCCTTTGTGATGTTTTATTCTGTATTTGATAGCTTATTTGGGGAGATTTCAGTCATGTCGCAGTGCCACAATTAAGATGGACAGTAATGGAAAGTAATCAAGGTGGTGACTCATTTACAGACACACAACAGTTATTGAATAGGTCAAGAATGTTTTAGTCAAAGGACTGGGGTTTGTAGATACTTTATTCAAATAATTGAAAACTTTGTCAGAAGAAGGGTAACATTTACTTGTGTAGCTATAAAGGGCAGATCAATTCAAATGTTAAAAGAAGTCAGAATCTTGGCTTACTGTTAGGAACTTTCTACCCATTCATTGAAAATACCCTCCTTTCTGGAGCTCTTTAACCGAAGCCCTTTAACAGAAATGTTCAGGGTGCCTGGGTGGATCAGTTGTTAAGCATCTGCCCTTGGCTTAGGTCATGATCCCAGGGTCCTGGGAGCAAGCCCTGCATCCCAGGCATCGGGCTCCCTGCTTGGCAGGAAGCCTGCTTCTCCCTCACCCACTTCCCCTGGTTGTGTTCCCTCTCTTGCTTCTCTCTCTGTCAAATAAATAAATAAAATATTTTTTAAAAAACCAGAAATGTTCAAGGATGCTTTTATGCATCTGGTAGAATTTTGAATAAGAAGACCTCCAATATTCCTTCCAAAGTTAATGTTCTCCCACTGGATTTTAAAGGTTCTAACTAAAGTTACAAGGTCTGGGTTCAAAGTTGTACCAGAACGACGTTATATTACAGACTATCTTGCATTTCTTAGTTTAGTAAGCAGCAACTCGGAAGTAAAACTCATACCTTTGTTTACATAAAATCTGAGTGAATCTAATATTCATTTTATTTCTGGTTGCTACGCATGGGGAAAAGACTCAAACTGCAGGATCTTAAACTCTGTCACAAAGTGCTGACAGCCTGGAAAGAGGAAATAAGGGATGCCTGACGTCAAAGGACTCTGGTGTGAGGGTGAACGTGACAAGAGTACTCTGACCTGATTCTCCTGATAATATTTTCCTACCCTCTAACATTTAAAGTGGTGGAAGGAAGCTGAAAGTAGTAGTGGAATATAAGAGGTGATAGCAGTGTACATATATATTCTTTATTCCACACGTAATTCTCTAGTTAGAGTTATCCTTTTGAAGCAGGAAAAAAGTTTGTACTGTGTTTTCCATGATACCTTGGGTTTCATTATGCCAAAAAAATTAACTTATGACTTTTTAAAAATAAGCTCTAAGGCCTAACATGGGGCTTGAACTCACAACCCTGAGGTCAAGAGTCACATGCTATATGCCAGACACGCGTTAACATAGGATTTTGATTCATTATGCTATGTAATCTTTATAAGTTCTGATTTATTATGCTTTATATTCCTTACAAGTTGCTCATGGACTCCAAAGTGTCTGGAAATGAGTATCATGATACTGGGGACAGGATGAAGCACATCAATTTCTTTATTTCAGGAATGTGAATTGAATCTTAAATATGTAATATATAAATGTGTCTGTGTAACTTTGCTTTTGCCAGCTAAATCAAGATCCCCTTAACACACTCTTTTTATTAATATTTTAATTTTTTTGACAGAGAGAGATTACAAGTAGGCAGAGAGGCCGGCAGAGAGAGAGGAGGAAGCAGGCTCCCTGCCGAGCAGAGAGCCGATGTGGGCCTCAATCCCAGGACCCTGAGATCATGACCTGAGCCGAAGGCAGAGGCTTTAACCCACTGAGCCACCCAGGCGCCCCTCTTCACACACTCTTATACTGATGAACTGCCATCACGCATTCCTCATGTAGATGTTTGCCTTTTCCATGGGCCTTGACCTGGGTTAACCACATACCATGTGACCAGAAGCCTTGGCAAATTTTCTTAGCCTTCTTGCTTTACCTACACTCCTGCTTCCATTTCTGGATGTATTCCTATGTCTAGATGGCTTCGGCCACTTTGACCTATTTTTAAATAAACCTTTTATTTTTAACTAATTTTAAAGAAAAATTACAAAGACAGTAAAGAGTTCCCATATATGCCATACCATGTTTCCCCTATTTTTCATATCTTATATTAGTATGATATATGTTATAATTAATGAAACAGTATCGATAAGTTATTAAGTCCATACTTTATTAAAATTTCCTTAGTTTTTACCTAATGTTCTTCTGTTGCAGTATCCCATCCGGGATATCACCTTACATAGTCATCATGTTGTCTTAGGTTCCTTTTGGCTGTGATTGTTTCTCAGAATTTCCTTGTTTCTAATAATCTTTTTAGATTTGAGGAATTCTGGTCAAGTATTTTGTGGACTGTCCCTCGGGATTTATGTGATATTTTCTCATGATTAAACTGGAGTTATGGATTTGGGGGAGGAAGATTGCAGAGATTAATGAGCATTTTCATCACATAGTATCAAGCATACATATTACTGACATGACTAATTACTGTTGATTTTCACCTTATCTGCTGTAAAGTTACTTTTTCCCTTTTTTCAATACTGTACACTTTGGAAAGAGTTACTGTGTGCAATCCACACTTACGAGGAGTTATGCTTTACCTCCTTGAGGGTAAAGTATCTACATAATTTATTAGGGATTTTTCCACACAAGAGATTTGTATCTCCCCCATTTTTCATTTACTAATATATTTATATCAGTATAAACTCATGGTATATTTTGGATTATAATTCAGTACTGTATTTAATTTGTTCAGATTGTTTCATGTTTGACCATTGGGTGCTTTCAGGTTGATTCCCAAGGACTTTTATAAAAAAGTTTTGCACTGGGTGTTATATTCAACGAATGAATCATTGGACATTATATAAAAAACGAATGATGTACTATACCTTGGTTAATTGAATTTAAATAAAATTAAAAAACAAAAAGTTTTTATTCAATTCCAGCTAGTTAACATACAATGTTATGTTAGTTTCAGGTATACAATAGAGTAATTCAATAGTTCCATATATCACCCAGTGCTCATCACAAGTGAACTCCTTAATTTCCATCACCAATTTAACCCATTCCCCATGGGCGCCTGGGTGGCTCAGTGGGCTAAAGCCTCTACCTTCAACTCAGGTCATAATCTCAGGGTCCTGGAATTGAGGCCCGCATAGGGTTCCCTGCTCAGCAAGGAGCCTGCTTTCTCCTCTCTCTCTGCCTGCTTCTCTGCCTACTTGTGATCTCTCTCTCTCTCTCTCTCTCTCTCTCTCTCTCTCTCTCTCTCTCTCTCTCTGTCAAATAAATAAATAGATTAAAAATAAATAAATAAATAAATAAATAAATAAATAATAAATCTTAACCCATTCCCCAACCCACCTCCCTTCTGGTAACCATCAGTTTGTTCTCTATAGTTCGGAATCTGTTTCTTGGTTTACCTCTCTGTATCTCTTTTTCCCCCTTGCTCCTTTGTTTCTTTTTTTTTAAGATTTTATATATTTATTTAAGAGAGAGCACAAGCAGAGGGAGGGAAGGGCAGAGGGAGAAGGAGACTCCTCGCTGAGCAGGGAGCAGAGTAGGGGCTTGATTCTCGGACCCTGGTATCATGACCTGAGACAAAGGCAGACACATAACTGACTAAGCCACCCAGGAACCCCTCATTTGTTTTGTTTCTTAAATTCCACATATAAGTGAAATCATATGACATTTGTCTTTCTCTGATGGACTTATTTTGCTTAGTGTAATACTCTCTAACTCTGTCCATGTCCTAGCAAATAGCAAGATTTCATTCTTTTTTAGGACTGAGTAATATTCCATTTTTGTGTGTGTACATCTTCTTTATCCATTCATCAGCAGTGGACACTTGGGCTGTTTCCATAATTTGGCTATGGTAATAATGAGGCTATAAACATCTGGGTGCATGTATCCTTTTGAATTAATGTTTTTCTATTCTTTGGGTAAATACATACTACTGTAATGGCTGGATTTTAAAATGCTTCTAGTTTTAACTTTTTGAGGAACCTTGAAACTGTTTTCCACAGTGGCTGCACTACTTTGTATTCCTTTTTTTTAAGATTTTCTTTTCTGTATTTTTTTATTTACTTGACAGAGAGAGAGATCACAAGTAGGCAGAGAGGCAGGCAGAGAGAGGAGGAAACAGGCTCCCCACTGAGCAGGGAGCCCGATGTGGGCCTCGATCCCAGGATCCTGGGATCATGACCTGAGCCTAAGGCAGTGGCTTTAACCCACTGAGTCACCCAGGCGCCCTCTACTTTGCATTCCTAACAATGGTGCAGGAGTGTTCCTTTTTCTCTACGTGCTCACCAACCTATGGTTTCTTGTGTTGTTGATTTTAGCCATTCTGACAGATTCATGTTTACATCTCATTGTAGTTTTGATTTGTATTTCCCTGTTGATAACTGATGATGAGCATCTTTTCATGTGTCTATTGGCTATCTGTATGTCTTTGGAGAAATATTCTTGTTTTCTGCCCATTTTTTAGTTAGCATCTTGGTTTTTAGGACACTGAGTTTTGTAAGTTCTTTATATATTTTTGGATAGTAGCCCTTTATTGGATACATCATTTGCAAATATCTTGTCCCATTTTGTAGGTTGCCTTTTAGTATTGTTGAACTGTGCAGAAGCTTTTTACTTTGTTAAGTCCCAATAGTTTATTTTTGCTTTTGTTTTCCTTGCCTCAGGAAAAATATCTAGAAAAAAGTTGTTATGGCTAATGTCAAGTTAATGCCTGTGTTCTCTTCGAGGAATTGTATGTTTTTGGGTCTCATCTTTAGGTATCCATTCCATTTTGAATTTATTTTTATGTTGTAAGAAAGTGGTCCAGATTCATTCTTTTGCATGTAGCTGACCAATTTTCCCAACACGATTTGTTGAAAAGACAACCTATTTCCCACTGGATATTTTTTCCAGCTTTGTCAAAGATTAAATGACCAGATAGTTGTGGGTTCATTTCTGGGTTTTCTGTTCTGTTCCACTGACCTATGTGTCTATTTCTTTGCCAGTACCATACTGTTTTGATTACTACAGCTACTACAGCTTTGTAATATAACTTGAAGTCTGGAGTGGTGATGTCTCTAACTTTGCTTTTTTTTTCAAGATTGCTTTTGCTATGTGTTGACTCCTGAAAACTTTTGACAATTTCCTTACTTTGTGGTACCACAAAATGCTTACAGTCCATTTGTGTATTTCATGGCTCTCTTTTCCTGGGGACTATGGTTCCACTAACTGGAGAATGGTATTAGAAACCAAGACCTGGGTCCTAGATATGCTTTTTACCCCTGGACTATATTGCTTCTAAGCCCTCTCAGCTGACAGAGCAAGGAAATAAGTGTGCATACTACTCTATGTATCTATCTATATATTTATAAGTATTTCTAGCATATATAATCATCTGTATCTAAATTAAGCTAAACATGAGATTTTGGTGATGTCTCCAATTCTAATTCATTACAAAAGGACCATTATAATTCATATGTTTCGATAATTCAAGTCTCCTCTCCTTACTTATATGTAACATCCCACTACAAAAGTGAATAACTTGGCTTCCATTACCTGCCATGCATTTACTCAATTGTTCAATTCTAGCATACATGTACAGCAGTATCTGAATTGTTAACCCCTACCACTGTGGGAAACAACATTATCAACTAAAGTATAGTGCTTATATATGATTTATTTTGCTTTTAGTCTTAGAGACTATACTCATTTCCAAAGTTATTTAAGTCAGCACTGTTATCCCCATACCCTTCAGTGAAGTTGTTTCATACATTTATAATGTAGTTATATTGTTTTATCATATTCTACATTCCATCCTGGCATCCCCTAACCTCCTAAATAATTTTTTTAAGTTGCTTACATTAAGAAGTACCATTACAATAAAATTTATTTTTTTAATTTTATTTTTATTCTTTGCCCAAGGGGTACAGGTCTGTGAATCATCAGGCTTACATCTTTCACAGCATTCACCAAAGCACAAACCTTCCCCAATGTCCATAACCCATCCACCCTATCCCTACCCTCCCACCCCCCAGTAACCCTCAGTTTGTTTTGTGAGATTAGGAGTCTCTTATGGTTTGTCACCTTCCCCATCCCATCTTGTTTCATTATTTTTCCCTCCCTACCCCCACGACCCCCCACCCT
>LNAC01001024.1:69458-134039 GCA_002007465.1 Ailurus styani | reverse complement strand
CACTGATCTATGTGTCTGTTTTTGTGCCAGTACCATACTGTCTTGATGATGACAGCTTTGTAATAGACCTTGAAGTCTGGAATTGTGATGCCACAAACCATGATTTTCTTTTTCAACATTCCTTTGGCTATTCGGGGTATTTTCTGGTTGCCTATAAATTTTAGGATTATTTGTTCCATTTCTTTAAAATAAATTACTGGTATTTTGATGGAGATTGCATTAAATGTGTAGATTGCTCTAGGTAGCATAGATATTTTCACAATATTTCTTCTTCCAATCCATGAACACGGAATGTTTTTCCACTTCTTTGTGTCTTCCTCAATGTCTTTCATGAGTACTTTATAGTGTTCTGAGTACAGAATTTTTGCCTCTTTGGTTAGGTTTATTCCTGGGTATCTTATGGTTTTGGGTGCAATTGTAAATGGGATACACTCATTAATTTCTCTTTTTCTGTTTTGTTGTTGGTATATAGAAATGCAACTGATTTATGTGCATTGATTTATATCCTGACACTTTACTGAATTCCTGTATAACTTTTAGCAGTTATGGAGTGGAATCCTTTGGGATTTCCACATAAAGTGTCATATAATCTGCAGAGTGAGAGTTTGACTTCTTCTTTGCCAATTTGGATGCCTTTTATTTCTTTTTGTTCTCTGATTGCTGAGGCTAGGACTTCTAGTACTATGTAGAATAGCAGTGGTGATAGTGAACAGCCTTGCCATGTTCCTGACTTTTGGGGGAAAGCTCTCAGTTTTTCTCCATTTAGAATGATATTTGCTGTGGGTTTTTCATAGATGGCTTTGATGATATTGAGTTATGTACCATCTATGCCTCCACTGTGAAGAGTTTTGATCAAGAAAGGTGCTATACTAAGGGTCAAATGCTTTTTCAGCATCTATTGAGAGGATCATATGATATTTGTTCTTTCTTTTATTAATGTCTTTTATCACATTGATTGATATGGGAATGGTAAACCAACCTTGCAGGCCTGGAATAAATCCCACTTGGTGATGGTGAATAAATCTTTTAATGTGCTGTTGGATCCTATTGGCTAGTATTTTGTTGAGGATTTTTGCATTTGTGTTCATCAAAGATATTGGTCTGTAGTTCTCCTTTTTGATGGGGTCCTTGCCTGCTTTTGGGACCAAGGTAATGCTGCCCTCATAAAATGAGTTTGGAAGTTTTCCTTCCGTTTCTATTCTTTGGAGCAGTTTCAGAAGAATAGGTATTAATTCTTCTTTAAATGTTTGGTAGAATTCCTATGGGAAGCCGTCTGGCCCTGGGCTCTAGTTTGGTGGGAAATTTTTGATGACTGCTTCAATCTCCTTACTGGTTATGGCTCTATTCAGGTTTTCAGTTTCTTCCTGGTTCAGTTTTGGTAGTTTATATGTCTCTAGGAATGCATCCATTTCTTCCAGATTGTCAAATTTGCTGGTGTAGAGTTGCTCATAATAGGTTCTTATAATTGTTTGTATATCTTTGGTTTTGGTTGTGATCTCCCCTCTTTCATTCGTGATTTTATTACTTTGAGTCCTTTCCCTTTTCTTTTGGATAAGTGTGACCCGGGGTTTATCAATCTTATTAATTCTTTCAAGGGACCAGCTCCTAATTTCATTGATTTGTTCTGCTATTCTTTTGGTTTCTATTTCATTGATTACTGCTCTGATCTTTATGATTTCTTTTCTCCTAATGGGTGTAGGCTTTCTTTGCTGTTCTTTCTCCAGCTCCCTTAGGTGTAGGGTAAGGTTGTGTACTTGAGACCTTTCTAGTTTCTTGAGAAAGGCTTGTATTGCTATATACTTTCCTCTCAGGACTGCTTTTGCTGTGTGCCAAAAATTTTGAACAGTTGTGTTTTCATTTTCATTTGTTTCCATGAATTTTTTAAGTTCTTCTTAAGTTCTTGGTTGACCCATTCATTCTTTAGTAGGATGTTCTTTGGCCTCCACGTATTTGAGGTCTTTCCAACGTTCCTCTTGTGTTTGAGTTCTAGTTTCAGAGCATTATGGTCTCAAAATATGCAGGGAATCATCCCAGTTGATATCCCGGTTGAGACCTGATTTCTGACCCAAAATGTGGTCTATTCTGGAGAATGTTGCATGTGCACTAGAGAAGAATGTGTATTCTGTTGTTTTGGGATGGAATGTTCTGAACATATCTGTGATTTCCCACTGGTCCAGTGTGTCATTTAAAGCCTTTTTTTCCTTGTTGATCTTTTGCTTCAATGATCTGTCCATTTCAGTAAGGGAGGTGTTAAAGTCCTCTACTATTATTGTATTATTGTCCATGTGTTTCTTTGATTTTGTTAGTAATTGTTTTATATAATTGGCTGCTCCCATATTAGGGGCGTAGATATTTATAATTGTTAGATCTTCTTGTTGGACAGATCCTTTAAGTATGATATAGTATCCTTCCTCATCTCTTATTATAGTCTTTGGCTTAAAATCTAAATTATCTGATATATGGATTGCCAATCCAGCTTTCTTCTGATGTTCCTTTGGCATGATAAATTGTTTTCCACCCCCTCGCTTTAAATCTGGAGGTGTCTTTGCATGTAAAATGAGTTTCTTTTTAACAGCACATCGATGGGTCTTGTTTTTTTTTTATCCATTCTGATAACCTGTGTCTTTTAGTTGGGGCATTTAGTCCATTTATATTCAAGGTAACTATTGAGAGATATGAATTTAGAGCCATTGTGTTGCCTGTAAGGTGCCTGTTACTGTATATTGTGTCTCATACATCCTGGTCTATGTTTCTTTTAGGCTCTCTCTGCTTAGAGGACCCCTTTCAATATTTCCTGTAGGGCTGGCTTGGCGTTTGCAAATTCTTTTAGTTTTTGTTTGTCCTGGAAGCTTTCTTTATCTCTCCTTCTATTTTCAATGACAGCCTAGCTGGATATAGTATTCTTGGCTGCATATTTTTCTCATTTAGTGCTCTGAATATATCATGCCAGTTCTTTCTGGCCTGCCAGGTCTGTATCGATAGGTCTTCTGTCAGTCTAATATTTCTACCATTGTATGTGACAGATCTCTTGTCCCGAGCTGCTTTCAGGATTTTCTCTTTGTCACTACGACTTGTAAGTTTTACTATTAGAGGACAGGGTGTGGACTTATTTTTATTGATTTTGAGAGGGGTTCTCTGTCCCTCCTGGATTTTGATGCTTGTTCCCTTTCTAAATTAGGGAAATTCTGTACTATAATTTGCTCCAAAGTAACTTCTGCCTTCCCCCCTCTCTCTGTCTTCCTCTTCTGGGATCGCAATTATTCTAATATTGTTTCCTTATGGTATCACTTATCTCTCAAATTCTCCCCTCATTGTCCAGTAGTTGTTTGTCTCTCTTTTCCTCTGCTTCTTTATTCTCTGTCATTTTGTCTTCTAAATCACTAATTCTGTCTTCTGCCTCATTTATCCTAGCAGTAAGAGGCTCCATTTTTTATTGTACCTCATTAATAGGTTTTTTTTTATTTCAACTTGGTTAGATTATAGTTCTTTTATTTCTCCAGAAAGGGTTTTTATTTCCCTAGAGAGGGATTCTCCATTATCTTCCATGCTTTTTTCAAGCCCAGCCAGCACCTTGATAATCATCCTTCTGAACTCTAGTTCTGTCATGTTACTAATGTCCACAGTGATTAGGTCCCTAGCCATCGTTACTGCCTGTTGTTTTTTTTTTTTTTTTTGGTGATATTTTCCACTTTGTCATTTTATGCAGATAAGAAGAGATGGATGAAAGAACAAAATACCAAAGGGTAGCAATGACCCCAGAGAAATATACACTAATCTAATAAGAAGAGACCTGGTACTGTGGAGGAGAAAAAAGAGGGAAAAAAACCATGAAACAAAACAAAACAAAAAACCAAAATCAAACAAAAACAAAAAAGTAAAATAAAATAAAACCCAATACCTATATCTGTATCTATATTATCTATTTGTTTCTATATCTATCTCTGTTTCTGACTCTATCTCTATGTCTATATCTATCTCTATCTATATCTATTAGACTGGTGAATTAAATAGACCCTATATTTATACAAAAATATGGTTAAATACAATGAAGCGAAAAATATGGCTATAACAATGAAAGTTAAAATAGATTAAAAGTGTTGATAAGATATAATACTTAAAAAACTTTGAAATAGGAAAAAGTTAAAAATTTTTTAAGAAGAGTAAGAAAAAATAAAAGTTAAAGAATTTAACTTGGAAGGACTAAAGAATCATGGGGAAAGGCCATTAATTCTCTGCGTTGCTTTCCCCTCGCTCTGGAGTTCCACAATTCTCAGCTATCTGTGAACTTGTCATTGACTGCATGTTCTTTCTGATCTTCTGGGGAAGGGGCCTGTTGCTGTGATTCTCAAGTGTCTTTGCCCAAGGCGGATTGCACCTCCCTTGCCAGGGGCCAGGCTAAGTAATTAGCCTGGGTTCGTTCTCAGGAGCTTTTGTTCCCTGAACGCTTTCCGTAGAGCTTTGGAGGACAGAAATGAAAATGGCAGCCTCCCAATCTTTGACCTGGAGTAGCCAATAGCTCAGGGCCTCACTCCTCAGTGCATCCCCCTCAGAGAAAAGCAGTCAGTCCCTCCCATCTCCCTGGTCTCTGGCCCGCACTCTGTGCTCACCCGGCACGTGACCGAGCATTTCTATCTCTAGTGGACAACCCCATTTAGAATCTCCAAACCCAGCAGATTCCTGCAGCACGCTCCCGTGCCGCTCATCCTGGAGGAGGAAGGAGGGGGTCTCTCCAGGTCTGCCACCCGTGGGGTGTCCACTCATAGAGCAGTGGCCCGACTGTGCTTTGGATCATGGCCCAAGGTAACACCGAGCTGAGAGACACCTTCTCAGTTTGGCTCCGTCTCCAGTCAACTTATCTTCTCTGATACCTGGGAGCTCTGTCATGCTCAGACACCTCTGGTCTTTTTGTGTCCCCGTGGGTCCTGAGACCACACTGTCCCAGCAAGGGCTTCAGTCCCCACTTATCCTCTGGGCAAAGTCCCTCAGTGGAGCAGACTTCTAAAAGTTCCAAGTTTGTGCTCCGCTTCTCTCACTTGCTGGGAGCCAGCCCCTCCCCCGGGGTCTATCTTCCCGTCTCTTCAGATTCACTTCTCCGCACCTCCTACCTTCCGGAAAGTGGTCGATTTTCTGTTCCTAGAATTGTTGCTCTTTTCTTCAATCTTCTGTAGAATTTGTCAGTGTTCAGAGTAGTTCGATAACTCTGGGTGAATTTCTGGGATCTGATGATAATTGCTCTCCTACTCCTCCACCCTATTGCTCCTCCTGATCTCTCATAATGGTTTTCATTTGTAGTTCCCTGATGATGAGTGATGTTGAGCAACTTTTCATGTGTCTGTTAGCCACCTGTATGTCTTTCAAAAAATGTTCAATCATGTCTTCTGCCCATTTCCTAACTATAATATTAATTTTGAAGGTGGTGCATTTGATAAGTTCTTTATAGATTTTGGATACTAACCCTTTATCAGACATGTCACTTACAAATATTTTCTGCCATTTTGTAACTTGCCTTGTAGTTTTATGGACTGTTTCCTTCACTGTACAGAGGCTTTTCATTTTGATGAAGTTCCCACTAGTACATTTTTGCTTTTGTTTCCCTTGCCTTTGGAGACGTTTCTTGCAAGATGTTGCTGTGACCAAGGTCAAAGAGGTTGTTGCCTTTGTTCTCCTTTGGAATTCTGGTGTATTCCTGTCTCACATTTAGGTCGTCCATCCATTTTGAATTTACTCATGGTATAATAAAGTTGTCCAGTGTCATTCTTCTGTATATTGCTGTCCAAATTTCCCAATACTATTTTTTGAAGAGACTGTCATTTTTTCCATTGGATATTCTTTTCTGCTTTATCAGAGATTAGTTGACCATATAGTTGTGGGTCCATTTCTACATTTTCTGTTCTGTTTCTTTGATCCGTATCTGTTTTTGTGTCAGTACCATACTATATTGATGATTAGATCTTTGTAATACAGCTTGAAGACCTGAATCATGATGCCTACAGCTTTGATTTTCTTTTTCAGGGTTTCGTTTGCAATTTGGGCTCTTTTGGGTTCCATATAAGTTTTAGGATTCTTTCTTCTACTAAGTAAAAAATGCTGTTGATATTTTGATAGGGATTACATTAAATATGTAGATTGCTTTGAGTACTATAGGCATTTTAACAATGTTTGTTCTTCCAATCCATGAGCATGGAATGCTTTTCCACTTCCTTATGTCTTCTTCAAGTTCTTTCACAAGTGTTTTATAGTTTTCAGAGTACAGATCTTCTCCCTCTTTTTTTTAGGTTTATTCCCAGGAATCTTACTGTTTTGGTACAATTGTAAATGAGATTGTTTCCTTCATTTCTTTTTCTGCTATTTTGTTATTGTATAAAAATGCAACTGATTTCTGTACATTGATTTTATGTCCTAGGACTTTACCAAATTCTTGTATCAGTTCTTCCAATTTTTGGTGGAGTCTGCCAGATTTCCTACATGTAGTATTATGTCATCTGCAAATACTGAAAGTTTGACTTCTCCCTTGCCAATTTTGATGTCTTTTATTTCTATCTGTTCTCTGATTGCTGAGTCTAAGACTTACAGTACTGTGTTAAGTAAAACCTGTGAGAGTAGATATCTGTATCTTCTTCCTGACTATAGAATAAAAGTTTTCAGTTTTTCCCTCATTGAGGATGCTATTCACTGTGGGTCTTTCATATATGGCTTTAATGATGTTGAGGTATAGTTCATCTATCCCTACTTTTTTGAGGATTTTTATCAAGAATGGATGCTATGCTTTGTGAAATGCTTTTTCTGCAACTATTGCGAGGATTGTGTGGTTCTTATCCTTTAATTTATTAATGTGGTTTCTCCAGTTGATTGATTAGTGAATATTGAACTAACCTTGCACCCCAGGTATAAATCCCACTTGACTGTGGTGAATAATTCATTTAATGTACTGTTGGATTTGATTTTCTAGAATCTTGTTGAGAATTTTTTCATGTATGTTCATCAGGGATATTCCCTGCAATTCTCCTTTTTGGTGGGATCTTTGTCTGGTTTCAGAATCAAAGTAATACTGTCCTCACAGAATGAGTTTGGAAGTTTTCCTTCCATTTCTACTTTTTGGAACACTTTGAGAAGACTAGGTATTAACTCTTTTTTAAATGTCTGGAAAAATTCCCCTGGGAAGCCATCTGACCCTGGGCTTTTATTTGTTGGGAGATTTTTGGTGTTTTTTTTAAGATTTTATTTATTTATTTCACAGAGGGAGATAGATCACAAGGAGGCAGACAGGCAGGCGGGGGGGGAAGCAGGCTCCCCGCTGAGCAGGGACCCTGAAGCGGGCCTCGATCCCAGGACCCTGAGATCATGACCTGAGCCGAAAGCAGAGGCTTTAAACCACTGAGACACCCAGGCACCCAAGATTTTTGATTACTGATTCAATTTCTTTCCTTTTTATGGTTCTGCTCAAATTTTCTATTTCGTACCGTTTCACCTTTGTAGTTTGTATGTTTCTAGGAATTTGTCCATTTCTTCCAGATAGCTCTGTTTGATGGCACTTAATTTTTCATAATACTCACTTTTTGTTTATATTTTTGTATTTTTGTGATGTTGGTTGTTATATCTCCTCTCTCATTTGTGATTTTATTTTTTTGGTTCCTTTCTCTTTTCTTTTAGATAAGTCTGGCTAGGGGTTGAAAGAACCAGCTCTTAGTTTCATTGATATCTGATTGTTTATTTCTGATCTAGTCTTTATTATTTCACCTTTTCTCCTGACTTTTGGCTTTATTTGCTGTTCCTGTTCTAGCTCCATTAAGTGTAGGTTTAGCTTGTGTATTTGAGACTTCTTGGTTCTTGAGGTAGGACTGTATTTCTACATTCTTCCCTCTTAGGACCACCTTTGCTGAATCCCAAAGAATTGGACTGTTGCCTTTTCATTTTAATTTGCTTCCATATATATAAATACAGATTATATATAGATACATATGCTTCCATATATATACTCATATACACTTTAATTTGCTGGTTAAGCCATTCATTCTTTAGTAGGATGTTCTTTAACCTTTATGAAAATTTGGTCTTTCCGATGTTCTTTAACCTTTATGAAATTTTGTTTTTTCTGATATTTTCTTATGATTGACTTCCAGTCATAGAGTTTAGGGCTGAATATATACATGGTATGATCTCAGTCTTTTTGTACTAGTTGAGTCCTGATTTGTGACCCAGAATGTAATCTATTCTGGAGTATGTACCATGTGCACTTAGATAGAATGTGTATTCTACTGTTTTAGGATGAAATATTCTGAATATATCTATTAAATCCATCTCATTCAGGGTGTCATTCAAATTCATTGTTTCCTTGCTGATTTTCTGTTTAGGTGATCTGTCAGTTGCTGTGAGTCGGGTGTTATAGTCCCCTACTATATTGTATTATTATCAACGGATTCCTTTATGTTTGTTTTTAATTGATTTATATATTTGAATGCTGCCAAGTTGGGGCCATAAATATTTACAATTGTTAGATCTCCTTGAGGAATAGACCCCTTTATTTTGACATAGTGCCCTTCTTCATTCTTGGTACAGTCTTTGGTTTACACTGTGGTTTGTCTGATATAAGAATGGCTACTCTAGGCCAGACAGCTACCCAGGGAAATTCTACCAAACACTTAAAGAAGAATTAATACCTATTCTCCTGAAACTGTTCCAGAAAATAGAAATGGAGGGAAAACTTCCAAACTCATTTTATGAGTCCAGCATTACCTTCATCCCCAAACCAGGCAAAGACCCCATCAAAAAGGGAGAATTACAGACCAATATCTTTGATGAACACGGATGCAAAAATCCTCAACAAAATACTAGCCAATAGGATCCAACAGCACATTAAAAGGATTATTCACCACGACCAAGTGGGATTTATTCCTGGGATGCAAGGTTGGTTTAACATTCGCAAATCAATCAATGTGATACAAGACATTAATAAAAGAAAGAACAAGAACCATATGATCCTCTCAATAGATGCTGAAAAAGCATTTGACAAAGTACAGCACCCTTTCTTAATCAAAACTCTTCATAGTGTAGGCATAGAGGGTACATACCTCAATATCATCAAAGCCATCTACGAAAAACCCACAGCGAATATCATTCTCAATGGAGAAAAACNCTTTCCCCTAAAGTCAGGAACATGGCAGGGCTGTCCACTATCACCACTGCTATTCAACATAGTACTTGAAGCCCTAGCCTAAGCAATCAGACAACAAAAAGAAATAAAAGGCATGCAAATTGGCAAGAACGAAGTCAAACTCTCACTCTTTGCAGATGATATGATACTTTATGTGGAAAAGCCAAAGGAGTCCACGCCAAAACTGCGAGAACTCATACAGGAATTGAGGAAAGTTTCAGGATATAAAATCAATGCACAGAAATCAGTTGCATTTCTATATACCAACAACAAAACAGAAGAAAGAGAAATTAAAGAGTCAATCCCATTTACAATTGCACCCAAAACCATAAGATACCTAGGAATAAACCTAACCAAAGAGGCAAAGAATCTGTATTCAGAAAACTATAAAGTACTCATGAAAGAAATTGAGGAAGACACAAAGAAGTGGAAAAACATTCCATGCTCATGGATTGGAAGAACAAATATTGTGAAAATGTCTATGCTACCTAGAGCAATCTACACATTTAATGCAATCCCCATCAAAATACCAGCAATTTATTTCAAAGAAATGGAACAAATAATCCTAAAATTTATATGGAACCAGAAAAGACCCCGAATAGCCAAAGGAATGTTGGGGTGGGGGAAAAGCAACATTGGTGGCATCACAACTCCAGACTTCAAGCTCTATTACCCCGTCATCATCAAGACAGTATGGTACTGGCACAAAAACAGACACATAGACCAGTGGAACAGAATAGAGAACCCAAAAATGGACCCTCAACTCTATNCTAATCTTAGACAAAGCAGGAAAGAATGTCCAGTGGGAAAAAGGCAGTCTCTTCAACAAATGGTGTTGGGAAAACTGGTCAGCCACATGCAGAAAAATCAAGCTGGATCATTTCCTTACACCACACACAAAAATAGACTCAAAATGGATAAAAGAACTCAATGTGAGAAAGGAACCCATCAAAATACTTTAGTAGAACACAGGAAGCAACCTCTAAGACCTCAGCCACAGCAACTTCTTCCTAGGAACATCACCAAAGGCAAGGGAATCCAGGGCAAAAATGAACTCTTGGGACTTCATCAAGATTAAAAGCTTTTGCATAGCAAAGGAAACAGTCAACAAAACCAAAAGACACCTGACAGAATGGGAGAAGATATTTGCAAATGACATATCAGATAAAGGGCTTGTATCCAAAATCTATAAAGAGCTCTTCAAACCCAACACCCATAAAACAAATAACCGAGTCAAGAAATGGGCAGAAGACATGAACAGACATTTCTCCAAAGAAGACATCCAAATGGCCAACAGACACATGAGAAAGTGCTCAACATCACTCGGCATCAGAGAAATACAAATTAAAACCACAGCGAGATACCACCTTACACCAGTCAGAATGGCTAAAATCAACAAGTCAGGAAATGACAGATGTTGGCGAGGTTGCGGAGAAAGGGGAACCNGCCTACTTGTAATCTCTCTCTGTGTGTCAAATAAATAAATAAAATCTTAAAAAAAAAAAGAAAGTGCTCCACATCACTCGGCATCAGGGAAATACAAATCAAAACCACAGTGAGATACCACCTTACACCAGTCAGAATGGCTAAAATCAACAAGTCAGGAAATGACCGATGTTGGCGAGGATGTGGAGAAAGGGGAATCTTCCTACACTGTTGGTGGGAATGCAAGCTGGTGCAGCCACTCTGGAAAACAGTATGGAGGTTCCTCAAAAAGTTGAAAATAGAGCTACTGTACCACCCAGCAATCACACTACTGGGTATTTACCCTAAAGATACAAAGGTAGTGATTCTCAGGGGCACATGCACCCGAATGTTTATAGCAGCAATGCCCACAATAGCCAAACTATGGAAAGAATCTAGATGTCCATCAACAGATGAATGGAAAGAGAAGAGGTGGTATATATACACAATGGAATACTGTGCAGCCATCAAAAGAAATGAAATCTTGCCGTTTGCAATGATGTGAATGGAACTAGAGGGTATTATGCTGAGCAAAATAAGTCAATCAGAGAAAGACAATTATCTTATGATCTCTCTGATATGATGAAATTGAGGGGCAGGGTGGAGGGTTGTGGGGGGTAGGGAGGGAAAAATAATGAAAGAAGATGGGATGGGGAAGGAGACAAACCATAGGAGACTCCTAATCTCACCGAACAAACAGGGTTACTGGGGGTGGGAGGGTAGGGATAGGGTGGATCGGTTATGGACATTGTTAAGTGTTTGTGCTTTGGTGAATGCTGTGAAAGGTGTAAGCCTGATGATTCACAGACCTGTACCCCTGGGGCAAAAAAAAAAAAAGAATGGCTACTCTAGCTTTCTTTTGATGGCATTAGCATGAGAGATGGTTCTCCATCCCCTCACTTTCAATATACAGCTGTTATTAGGTCTAAAATTAGTCTCCTGGCGCACCTGGGTGGCTCAGGTGGTTAAGTGTTTGACTCTTGATCTCAGCTCAGTTCTTGATTTCAGGTTTGAGTTCGAGTGCTGTGTTGGGCTCCATGCCCCATGTGGATCCTACTTTAAATAAATTTAAAAATAAATAAAAAGAATAAAATGAGCCTCTTGGAGGCAACATATAGGTGCGTCTTGCTCTTTTATCCATTCTGATACCATACATGTTTTGATTGGAGCACTTAGTCCATTTACATTCCAAGTGATTATTGATAGGTAGGAATTTAGTGCCATTGTGTTACCTGTAATGGTGTTTCTGGTGATGTTCTCTGTTCCTCTCTAGTCTTTCTTGCTTTTGATCTTTCTTTCCCACTGAAACAGTCCCCTTTAATATTTCTTGCAGGGCAGGTTTAATGGTCACCACCTCGTCTAGTTTTTGTGTGGCTGGGAAACTCTTTATCTATCCTTATATTTTGAATGACAGCCTTGTTGGATAAAATGTTCTTGGGTATGTATTTTTCCTATTAAGCACCTTGAATATATCATGGAACTCTCTTCTGCCTGTGAAGTTTCTGTGGACAGATGTGCTGTGAATCTGATTTGTATTCCCTTTTAGGTTAAGGATTTTTTTTCCCTTGCTACTTTCAGGATTCTTTTCTCCTGTAATTAACTCAAATAAACTTTCTTCCTCTTTTATCCCACTCTTCTTCTTCTGGGGCTCCAATGATACAAATATTCTTATGGCATAAGGAGTCACTGAGTTCCATATGTCTATATTCATGATCGAATACTTTCATTTCCTTTTTTAAATTTCATTATTTTCCACAATTTATTCTGTTACTGATTCATTCCTCTGCTTTGTCCATCCTAGTGATTACATCCAGTAAGTTTTGCATATGGGTTATAGCATTTTTTTTCTTTCAGCCTGACTCATTTTTAGTTTTTTTATCCTTGTAACAAGGGGTTCTCTAGTGTCTTCTATGTTTTGTTTTGTTTTTTGCAAGTCCAGCTGATATTCATAGGACTGTTGTTTTACATTCTGATTTAGGCATTTTACTTATATCTGTTTTGATTAAGTCCCTGGCTGTGACTTCTTCCTGTTCTTTCTTTTGGGGTGAATTCCTCCATCTTGTTATTTTTCTTAGGTCACGGTTGTGTGTGTGTGTGTGTGTGTGTGTGTGTGTGTGTTAGGAAAGCCTGTTACATTTCCTGCTCCTGAGAGTAATGACTATGTTATGAAGAAGTACTGTCCTGTCTTGGGGCTAGTGCTTCCGAGTGTGCACTCTGGTGTTGTGTTTTAGTTGCTCCTTCCTTCAGGTTAATCCACTGCAAAATTTCTCCTTGCTTGCAATGAGGTGTTTGGACCTCGTTCACTGTGTGGCAAGTTTTAACTAGGTGTATTCTGTTCCATTTGTTAAAAGAATCTCAATCCAGGGGCACCTGTGTGGCTGTCATTAGCGTCTGCCTTCTGCTCAGGTCATGATCCCCGGGTCCTCGGATCAAGCCCCACATCAGGCTCCCTACTCAGGGGGAAGTCTGCTTCTCCCTCTCCCACTCTCCCTGCTTCTGTTTCTTCTCGCTGTGTCTCTCTGTGTCTCTCTCTGTTTATTTATTTTAAAATAAAATCTTTTAAAAATAAAAATAAAAGAATCTTGATCCTATTTCCCCTACAGCTGAAGCTTTGCAGCACTCTATGATCAGTAGACTTGGTGCATGCAAGTGGTTTGTGTTGGTCTCTGGAGGAGGGGCCTGCTGGATTGGTCGTCAGGTGTATTTGCCCTAGCAAAAATGAACCTGATGGGCATGTGGTGGGGGGAGGTTTGTTGTAAATGGCTCCAGCCTCTACTAGAGGCACTGTGTTGTTCACTGAAGTCGGTCAGTGCTGCTAGGCAGGGAGATAAAAATGGTGTCATCCCACTCTCTTGTCCTTGGAGTGGGGAGTTTGTGCCTGCCACTCTTCAGGAGAACCCTCACAGAAGAGCAAAAAAATTCCCTTTTCTATGTTTCACTTCTTTTGGAGCCTTGCCTTCACTCTTTCTGTGTCTAAGCTGTCTACCTTCCAGGTGGCATAGTTCACCAGTGTTTAATGTCAGGTGTGCAGCTGGGTTTCAAGACTCTAAGTTTTAGGGACTCTACATGGTCTGTACCCACACTGATCCTCTGGGGGATGGTCTCACTGTACTGTGGCTGTTGCCCGTTTGTCTCAAAAAAGCAGTCATACAACCACACAACAGTTCAGAGTTTATAGTAAAGCACAGCAAAAGGCAGGCACCAAGGTTGCTGCCCTCAACAGGTGTCTCTGTTTCTATGCTAATGGACAGGGCAACACATTGGTGCCTGTCAACTCTTTTTTCCCAGACAGGCCATGCCATCTCTCCCAAATGTACTCCAAGAAGGGAATTGTTTTTTTCCCATGCAACACACGGGATCCTCAGACACACTGTCTGCTCCAGGCCATCGCCCCCTTCCCCACAGTAACACTGCTAAGCCTGCAGGGCATGACTACAGCAATGGCGTGGACTTCTAAAACTTCAGACTTTGATCTCCACTGTTTATAAATAGCTGTGGTAGCCAGGCCCACTCCTCTTCCCAGTCAATGTTTTTGGGGAAGAATTTTTCTTGTGCAATCCCCTGTGTATGCAATGCTTTCTCTCTGTCTCTCTCTATCTATCTCTCTATCTCTCTCTCTCCCCTCTCTGTCTCTCTTTCTCTCTCCATGATCAGGACTTCCTCCGCTCTGCAGAACTCACCATTCTTTTGTTCCCCAAATCAACTCTCTTTGGCTCCTATCTTCCACGAGATGGCTGTTTTTCTTCCTCCAAATATGCAGTTTGCTCTCCCAGTCCTCAGATCAATCTTGGATGTTCAGAATGATTTGATCTTTATCTGGCTGTGTTTAAGGGACAAGAGAGCATAGGTCCCCCTAGTACTCTGCCATCTGAACTCCAAGGTTAAGAGTATTCTATACGTTCAATGACCATGTGTATTTCTCCTTATATGAATAAGCTGTTTATATTGAACCCATTTTCATGTTAGGGCATTTTTTTCCTGTTGAAAAAAAATGATCTTCATATATTAAATATACTAATTCATTGTCTCCGATGCTAGCTTCATCTCTTCTTATCCCCATCTACCATTTGACTGCTTACTTTGTTGAAATATATCATTCTTTTTTGTTTTAATTTCCTCCTGTAGAGCATGTGGGTCTTAGATCACATTTTTAGTTCTATTTTGTTGGTTTTTAAGCCCTTCGCATGACAAGTTGTATAGTCATAATACATTTTAGTTTAGAGGTTTTTATGTTTAAATTTTTACTGTATTATGTGTGTGTGTGTATATATGTGTGTGTTGAGAGAGGTGGGAAGTTAATATTTGTTCTAAATGGATAACCAGTTTTCCTTACATCAATTATTGGACAACTTATCTTTTCTCTACTGATTTGAAATCCCATATTAATCTTATATTGAATTCGTGTGTGTGTGTGTGTGTCTGTCTGTCTGTCTGTTTTTGGAGTTTCTATTGTCGTCTACTGATTTTGGTCCATTTTCCTCCCAGTTGAAGACTTTTTTTATTATTGTGGTACTAATTTTAATATCTGGTAAGGGAAGTCCCCTCTCAGTAGTAGCTCTGCTAAATCTTGACCATGCTGCATTTTTTTCTTCCAGAGGAATTTTGGAGCAAACGTATATATGGAAAACATCCCATTGGATTTTCAGAGGAATTACATTAAATGTGTAGATTAATGTAGGGAAAACTGACATTTTTGCAGAATTGGGTTTTCTCTTAAGGAATGCATCATGTTTCTCCACTTATTTTATGTCACTCAGTTAAATTTTATAATGTTCTTTATGTACTTATTGTACTTTTATTGGTAGGTTTGAACACTCAGAACAATGTTGAATAATAGTGGGAATAGAAGACACTGGCCTTGCTCCTGATTTTCTTAGAAATGGATTTCCTGTTTCATCTTTAAACATATGTGCATTTGGCTTCTTATAAATGTTATTTATCAAGTAATGGAATTTGCTTCTTAACATGAGTTACCTTTTTTCAAGTCAGGTAAAGTATATGAATTTTATTAAATGTGTCTTTTGGGACCTATCAGAATAATCATGTATTCCCTTTTTTCTAAATACTAATATGTAGAATAACATTATTAGTATTTTGACTCATCCTTGTGCTTTTTACCTAAATTGTACTTCACCATGGTATATTATTCTTGAAGTATGCTCCAAGATTTGTTTCACTACTGTTTCACTTAGAATTTGTGCATTTAGAATTGTTTGTTTAGTTCTTAATAAATTCTCAAACGTCTAGTGAGTTTTAATCAACTGCTTATATTTACACATCCAGATTAATCAGCATTTAGCTAGTTTGGGGAACTCAGAAATCATGAAGGTCAATGTTCAGTACACTCTTCCCTCATTCTCTGGAATCCACCCAATTGATCTAGGAAGAAATATCCAGCAACAAACCTCACTTAAATAATTGAGACCAAATTAAGCATACTGTGATCTGCTGCTCTACATACCTAGTCATCACCGTTTTTAAAGAACTAAAATACTAGGAGCAGGTAAAAGAGTGACAGACAATAATGATATTTTGCAAATGCACAAAGTATTTTCACATTGGAAGTAATGAAAGCTTGAATACTATTATGCCAATTTTTAATATAATGCAATTTACACTAAACCAGTTAAGTGACATTTGGGTACATAGACAATGGAAATGGGCCAAATTTAAAAAAAAAATATGTGCAACAGGGGCGTTTAGTTGAGTCCACGTAATGTAAATAAATGGTAATGTTGCCAAAGGTTAATGTTATCATAAGTTACTTTAATAAATCTACTAGAAGGTCCCCTTCTGCTTATCAACCATATCTGGAGTATTATGTTCCATTCTTTCAGATGTCACTCCTAAGAAAAAGCAGAGGAGAACAAACTAGATAGAAATATATTTGAAACTATGGCACTGGGAGTAACTGTGAAAACAACTGGAATCTGTCAAGCCTACAAAGTAAACATTTTACCATGGACATAATCACAGACCTCACAAATCAGAAGAAATGCCAGCCAAAAGGAAAAAAATGAGATTTATTTTACGTTATTACCTAAGTAAAAGAACAGGAATAAACTATGGCAATTACTAAACCTACTTAAGCTTAACCTGAGAAAGCATTTACCAGTAATTAAAAAGGCAGTAAATTCCAGGGAGGTAATGTTGCCAAAATAGAGTAACACAATAACAATTAATAAACTGAAAAGAAACTGTCAACATCAACTTTTCCACAACTTTGGGATCTAGCCAAAAATTTACAAGAACTAGGAGAAAGCATACTGAAGATAGAGGGAGGTGCATTGTGGTAAGAAATCATTTTGGTGTTTTAAATTGCTTGTCTACCATCCTTCAACCTCAGATTGGTGATGCCTATGGAGTTCATGGGGAAATAAAGGCTTTTAAAAGTTCGTTTGTATACTGGGGGAAGGGAACTCTGTGAAAATACTGACAGCGAAGGTAAAGAAATACAGGCTTCAAAGGCCACATAACAGATAATACAAACATTGTTGAGAATTTAGAAAGCCAAACACATGTCAAGGCAAGAGGGACAATGAGAAAAGTCCTGAAAATGACTTAAACTTTGAACTCATGATGATTTCTGTACTCATACATACAAGTTTACCTAGTCAGTGAAGGACTGGCCCAGCACAGAGCCAATCTGCAAAATCGTAGAGAAATGTTTACTTTCTGTTTTACATTTTTGGGTTTATTTATTTATTTATTTCTGAGTTTTAACTACTGACAAATATGGGAATCTCTGTCAAAACATTATGGGGAGAAAAAATTAGCTGAGAATGACCTAAAGGAAGAGAGTCTTAGTCTCTTCAATAAGTGCTGATGGGCAGCAAAGGAAACACTCAGCAAAACAAAGAGGAAACCCACAGAATGGGAGAAGATATTTGCAAATGACACTACACACAAAGGGCTGATATCCAAGATCTATAAAGAACTTCCCAAGCTTAATGCCCAAAAAGCAGATAATCATGTCAAAAAATGGGCAGAAGACATGAACAGACACTTCTTCAAAGAAGACATACAAATGGCCAACAGACACATGAAAAAATGTTCATCATCACTAGCCATCAGGGAAATTCAAATCAAAACCACATTGAGATACCATCTTACACCAGTTAGAATGGCCAAAATCAACACGACAGGAAACAACAAGTGTTGGAGAGGATGTGGAGAAAGGGGAACGCTCTTACACTGTTGGTGGGAATGCAAGTTGGTACAGCCACTTTGGAAAACAATGTGGGGATTCCTCAAAAAATTAAAAATAGAGCTACCCTATGACCCTGCAATTTCGCTATTAGGCATTTACCCCAAAGTTACAGATCTAGTGAAAAGAAGGGCCACATGTACCCCAATGTTCATAGCAGCAGCGGCCACAATTGCCAAACTGTGGAAAGACCTGAGATGTCCCTCAACATACGAATGGATAAAGAAGATGTGGTCCATATATTCAATGGAATATTACTCAGCCATCAGAAAGGATGAATACCCAACTTTTGTACCAACATGGATGGGTCTGGAGGAGATTATGCTGAGTGAAATAAGTCAAGCAGGGAAAGTCAATTATCATATGGTTTCACTTACCTCCAACAAAATGGAGGACTTTAGGAGAAGGAAAGGAAAAGTGAATTGGGGTAAATCTGAGGGGGAGACGAATTATGAGAGACTGTGAAATCTGAGAAACAAACTGAGGGTTATGGAGGGGATGGGAAGGGGGATGGGTGTGCCTGTTGGTTAAGGAGGGCACGTATTGCATGGAGGACTGGGTATGGTGCAGAAACAATGAATCTTGGATAACAAAAAAATAAAGTTAAAAAAATAAAATAATAAAAACGTAAGTAGTGCTGGGAATATTGGACAGCTACGTATACAAGAATGAAACTGGACCATTCCATTACACCATCAACAAAGATCAACTCTAAGTGGATGAAAGACTTCAATGTGAGACATGACTCCATCAAAATCCTAAAGGAGAACAGAGGTGGTAACCTATTCAACATCAGCCACAGCAACTTCTTTCAAGACACGTCTCCAAATGCAAGAGAAACAAAAGCAAAAATGAACTTTTGGGATTTCATGAAGACAAAAAACTTATTACCAGCAATGGAAACAGTCAACAAAACTAAGGGGCAACCCACAGAATGGGAGAAGATATTTGCAAACGGAATTACAGATAAAGGGCTGATATCTAAGATCTATAAAGAACTCAAAGTCAACACTCAAAAAACAAATAACCCAATCAAAAATTGGGCACAGGACATGAACAGACATTTCTCCAAAGAAAACATACAAATGGCTAACTGACACATGAAAAAATGCTCAACATCATTAGCCAGCAGGGAAATACAAATCAAAACCACCTTGAGATACTACCTTACACCAGTGAGAATGGCAAAAATTAAGGCAGGACATGACACATGTTGGTGACCATATTGAGGAAGTGGAACCCTCTTACACTGCTCGAATGCAAGCTGGACAGTCATTCTGGAAAACAGTATGGGTGTTCCTCAAGATGTTAAAAATAGAGCAACTGTATCACCCAGTAATTCCACTACTAGTTATTTACCCCACAGGTACTGATGTACTGAAAAGAAGGACCACATGCACCCCAGTGTTCATAACAGCAATGTCCACAGTAGCCAAACTGTGGAAGGAGCCAAGATGTCCTTCAACAAATGAATGGATAAAGAAGAAGTGGTCCATATATTCAGTAGAATATTATTCAGCCATCAGAAAGAATGAATACCCACCATGTGCATTGACATGGATGGAACTGGAAGGAATTATGCTAAATGAAGTAAGTCAAGCAGAGAAAGACAATTATCATATGATTTCATTCATATGTAGAACATAAGCAATAGCACAGAGGACCATAGGGAAATGGAAGGAAATCTGAAGGGGAAGAAATCAGAGAGGTAGATGAACCATGAGAAACTATGCACCCTGGGAAACGAACTAAGGGTCTTAGAGGGGAGGAGGTTGGGGGAAGGAGGTAAAGGGGTGATGGTTATTAAGGAGGGCATGTGTTGTGATGTGCACTGGATGTTAAACCTAACTAATGAATCATTTAACACTACATCAGAAACTAATGATGTACTATACAGGCGCTAACTGAGCATAATAAAAATAAATAAATAAAAGCCAATTAGGAAAGTAAAAAACAGAAAAAAAAGAAGAGAGTCTTCACTGAGTACATACAAATAATATTTGTAAACATAATTTTTAAAATGCTCAAAATAGACTACTGCAGCCTTCAACAATCAATCAATGAATAAACAGCAAATCATGGAAAGGGTAAACATCTGATATCTATAGTTACTACACTATAATATTTCCAATTTCCAAAAAAATTTACAAGGCATACAAGGAAAAAAGAAAAACAAAATAATGGCTCAACCAAAAAGAATAAGAAACATCTTGGAGGAAGCTCAGCCACTGTACTTACTGGATAAAATATTTAATATAACTGACTTAGTATACTCAAAAAGACATGGGGAAACATGAATCGAGAAATAAACAAATCAGAAACATTATAGATGAAAAAATAAAAATATCAACAAAAGAAAAGGGAATTATAAAAAATTTGTCAAAGTGAGCAGTATGAAAATTAAAATTGAAATTTTACTAGAGGGGATTGAAAACACATTTCAGCAAGGTGAAGAAAGAATCAAAGAACTAGAAGATAAGTCAATTAAAATTGTCAAGTGTGAGAAGAAAGTCAATGATTTTTTTAATATCTTAATTTTATTTTTTTCAGTGTTTCAAGATTCATTGTTTATGCACCACACCGAGTGCTCCATGCAATAAGTGCCCTCCTTAATACCCACCACCAAACTAACCCCTCCTCTTTTCCATAGCCCTCAGGTTGTTTCTCAGTGTCCACAGTCTCTCAAGCTTGGTCTCCCCTCTGATTTACCTGAATTCACTTTACCTTTTTCTTCCCTAATGTCCTACATGTTATTCCATATATTCAACAAGTAAGTGAAACCATATCATAACTGACTTTCTCTGCTTGACTTGTTTGACTCAGCATAATCTCCACCAGTCCTGTCCATGTTGATACAAAACTTGGGTATTCATCCATTCTAATGGCTGCGTAATATTCCATTGTTTATATGGACAATATTTTCTTGATCCATTCATCTTTTAAAGGGCATCTTGTCTTGTTCCACAGTTCGGTGATTGTGGCCATTGCTGCTATGAACATTGGGGTACATATGGACCTTCTTTTCACTACAACTGTATCCTTGGGGTAAATACCCAGTAGTGCAATTGCAGGGTCATAGGGTAGCTCTATTTTTAATTTCTTGAGGAATCTCCACACCGTTTTCCAAAGTGGCCGCACCAACTTGCATTCCACCAACAGTGTAAGAGGGTTCCCCATTCTCCACATCCTCTCCAACACTTGTTGTTTCCTGTCGTGTTGATTTTGGCCATTCTAACTGGTGTAAGGTGGTATCTCAATGTGGTTTTGATTTGAATATCCCTGATGGCTAATGATGATGAACATTTTCTCATATGTCTGCTGGCCATTTGTATGTCTTAATTGGAGAAGTGTCCGTTCATGTCTTTTGCCCATTCTTTGACAAGATTATCTGTTTTTTGGGGTGTTGAGTTTGAGGAGTTCTTTATAGATCTTGGATATCAGCCCTTTGCAGTGTCATATGTTAGTATCTTCTCCCATTCAGTGAGTTGCCTCTTTGTTTTGTTGACTGTTTCATTTGCTGTGCAGAAGCTTTTTATCTTGATGGAGTCCCAAAAGTTTCCTTTCACTTCTGGCTCCAGTGTCTTTGGAGACATTTCTTGAAAGAAGTTGCTGTGGCCAATGTCACAGAGGTTACTGCCTATGCTCTCCTCTAGGGTTTTGATGGATTCCTGTCTCACATTGAGGTCTTTTATCCATTTTGAGTTTATCTTTGTGTATGGTGTGAGGGAATGGTCGAGTTTCATTCTTCTATATATAGCTGTCCAAATGTCCCAGCACCATTTATTGAAGAGACTGTCTTTTTTCCACTGGATATTTTTTCCTGCTTTGTAGAAGATTATTTGACCATAGAGTTGTGGGTCCATATCTGGACTATCTATTCTGTTCCATTGGTCTATGTGTCTGTTTTTGTGCCAGTACCATGCTGTCCTGGTGATCACAGCTTTGTAGTAAAGCTTGAAATCAGGAAACATGATGCCCCCAGCTTTTTTTTTTAAGATTTTATTTATTTATTTGACAGAGAGAGATTTCACAAGCAGGCAGAGAGGCAGGCAGAGAGAGAGGAGGAAGCAGGGTTCCTGCTGAGCAGAGAGCCCAATGTGGGGCTCGATCCCAGGACCCTGAGATCATGACCTGAGCTGAAGGCAGAGGCTTAACCCACTGAGCCACCCAGGTGCTCCCCAGCTTTGTTTTTCTTTTTCAACATTTCCTTGGCGATTTGGGGTCTTTTCTGGTTCCAAATGAATTTTAGGATTCTTTTTCCAGCACTTTGAAAAATGCTGGGGGGATTTTGACTGGGTTGGCATTGAAAGTAGAGATTGCTCCGGGCAGTATAGACATTTTAACAATGTTTATTCTTCTGATCCATGAGCATAGAATGGTTTTCCATCTTTTTGTGTCCTCTTCAATTTCTTTTATGATTGTTCTGTAATTCCTCGAGTACAGATCCTTTACCTCTTTGGTTAGGTTTATTCCAAGGTATCTTATGATTCTTGGTGCTATAGTAAATGGAATCGAATCTCTAATTTCCCTTTCTATACTTTCATTGTAAATATATAAGAAAACAGCTGATTTCTGTGGATTGTATCCTGCCACAATACTGAATTGCTTTATGAGTTCTAGTAGTTTGGGGGTGGAGACTTTTGGTTTTTCCATATAAAGTATCGTGTCATCTGCAAACAGAGAGTTAGACTTCTTCTTTGCCCATTTGAATACCTTTTATTTCTTTTTTTGTCTGATTGCTGTTTCTAGGACTTCTAGTACTATGTTGAACAATAGTGGCAAGAGTGGGCATCCTTGTCGTGTTCCTGATCTCAGTGGGAAGGCTGTTGGTTTTTCCCCATTCAGCATGATATTCACTGTGGGTTTTTCATAGATAGATTTTATGAAGTTGAGGAATGTTCCCTGTATCTCTGTACTTTGAAGAGTTTTAATCAGGAAAGAATGCTGTATTTTGTCAAATGCTTTCTGTGCATCAATTCAGAGGACCATGTGTTTCTTCTCTCTTCTCTTATTGATCTATTCTATTACATTGATTGATTTGCAAATGTTGAACCACACTTGCATCCCAGGGATAAATCCCACCTGGTCATGGTGGATTATCTTTTTAATGTACTTTTGGATTCAGTTAGCTAGGATCTTGTTGAGAATGTTGGCATCCATATTCATCAGCGATGTTGGTCTGAAATTCTCCTTTTTGATGGGGTATTTGCCTGTTTTGGGGATCAAGGCAATGCTGACTTCATAGAAGAGTTTGGAAATTTTCATTCTGTTTCTATTTTTTGAAACATCTTCAAAAGACTACGAATTATTTCTTTGTTCTGTAGTGTTCCACGAAGAATCCATCAGGTCCTGGGCTCTCGTTTTTTTGGGAGGTTTTTGATAACTGCTTCAATCTCATTACTAGAAATTGGTCTATTCACGTTGTCAATTACTTACTGTTTCAGTCGTGGAAGTTTATAGGTTTCCAAGAATCCATCCATTTTGTCTAGGTTGCTTAACTTATTGGCATATAACTGTTGATAATAATTTTGAGTGATTGTTTCTATTTCCTGGGTGTTATTCATGATCTCTCCCCTTTCATTCATAATTTTATTAATTTGGGTCTCCTCTCTTTTCTTTTGGATTAGTTTGGCCAGTGGTTTATCAATCTTATTCTTTCAAAGAACCAACTTCTAGTTTCATTGATGTGTTCTACTGTATCTCTAGTCTCTAACTTGTTGATCTCTGCTTTAATATTAATTATTTCCCTTCTTGTGCGTGGGATTAGCTTAATTTGGTGTTGATTTTCCAGTTCTTTAAGGTGTAAAGAGAGTTGGTGTATTCGGGATTCTTCAATCTTTTTTGAGTGAGGCTTGGATGGCTATGTATTTCCTCCTTAGGACTGCCTTGGCCATATCTCGTTGGCTTTGGACCATTGTGTCTTCATTCTCATTGGTTTCCATGAATTGGAAAGAAGTTCATCTTTGATTTCATGGTTCATCCAAACATTCTTGAGCAGAATGGTCTTTAACTGCCAAGTGTTTGAATTCCTTCCAAACTTTTTCTTGTGCTTGAGTTCCAGTTTCAAAGCATTGTGTTGTGAGAATATGCAAGAAATCATCTCAATCTTTTGGTTGAGCCCTGATTTATGACCTAGTATGTGGTGTATTCTGGAGAAAGTTCCATGCGCGCTCAAGAATAAGTATTCTAGGGCGCCTGGGTGGCTCAGTGGGTTAAGGCCTCTGCTTTCGGCTCAGGTCATGATCTCAGGGTCCTGGGATCGAGGCCTGCATCGGGCTCCCTGCTCGGCGGGGAGCCTGCTTCCCCCCCTCTCTCTGCCTGTCTCTCTCCCTCCTTGTGATCTCTCTCCCTCTGTGAAATAAATAAATAAAATATTTAAAAAAAAGAATAAGTATTCTATTGTTTTAGGATGGAAAGGTCTGTATATATCTCTGAGGTCCACCTGGTCCAATGTGTCATTCAAAGCTTTTGTTTCTTTGTTCATTTTCTGCTTAGATGATCTGTCTGTTACTGAGAGTGGCATGTTAAGGTCCCCTATAATTAATGTCTTCACATCAGTATGACTCTTTGTTTTGTTTAACATTTGGCTAATGTAGTTGGCTGCTCCCATGTTGGGGGCATAAATATTTACAATTGTTAGATCTTCTTTTTGGATAGACCCTTTAAGAATGATGCAGTGTCCTTCTGTATCTCTAACTAGTCTTTAGCTTAAAAACTAATTTATCTGATATGAAAATCACTACCCCAGCTTTCTTTCGAGGTCCATTGGCATGAAAGATGCTTCTCTAGCCCTTCACGTTCAGTCTGGATATATTTTTAGGTTCCAAATGTATCTCTTGCAGACAGCATATGAACAAGTCCTGTTGTTTGTTTTTTGTTTTGTTTTGTTTGTTTTGTTTTGTTTGTTTTGTTTTAGTCCTGTCGTTTTGTCCACTCTGCAACCTTGTGCCGTTTTATGGGAGCATTTAGGCCATTCACATTGAAAGTGATTATTGAAAGATAAGTTTTTATCGACATTATGTTGCCTGTGATGTCCTTGATTCTATAGATACTCTCTGTAAATTTTTGTTCTACGTCACTCTTGGTTTCTTTCTTCCTGAATAGAACCCCCTTAATATTTCTTGTAGTGCCAGCTTGGTGGTCACACAATCTTTTAAACCTTGCTGGTCTTGGAAGCTCTTTATCTCTCCATCCATTCTGATTGTCAGCCTTGCTGGATAAAGTATTCTTGGCTGCATGTTCTTCTCATTTAGTGCCCTGAATATGTCTTGCCATCCTTTCTGGCTTGCCAATTTTCTGTGGACATGTCTGACGTTATTCTGATGGTGCTCCATCTGTACAATAGGAATCTCTTCTCCCTAGCTGCCCTTAAGACCTACTGTCTGAAATTATGACTCGTGAATTTCACGCTTAAGTCTGGAGGTCTTTCTAGAATCATTGATCTTGGGGGTGTCCTTTCTGCCTCTAAGACATGAACACCTGTTCCATCCCCCAGATTACAGAAATTTTCATGCAGCATTTGTTCAACTATATCCTCTAGTCTTCTCTCTCTCTCCCCCCCTCAGGGATCCCAATAATTCTGACATTGGAACATTTCAAAGCATCATTTATTTCCTTAATTCTGTTTTCATGGTTTCTAAGCTGTTTGTTCCAGACCTCCTCCTGATCCTTCTTTGTATCATTTTGTCTTCTAGATCACTTATTCGATCCCCTGCCTCGTTTACCTAGCTGTTAGAGTTTTTAGATTAGATTGGATTTCACTGATAGCAATTTTAAGTTCTGCCAGATCAGCTCTCACTTCCACCCTTAGAGATTCTATTTTGCCACTAATGGTCTTCTCCAACCTAGCTATTGCCTGGATAATTGTTACCCTTAATTCCATTTCCAACACATTGTTTATGTCCATATCCAATAGTTCTGTGGCAGAGGTCACAGTCTGAATTTTTCCTCTGTTGGGTGTTCCTCCTCCTAGTCATCTTGGTGAGAGGTGGTTGAAAGGATGTATAGCTGAATATATCAATCACGATCCAGTCAAGGTGCCCCTTGGAAAGTATCAGAGCAATCGGAAGTCACCACCAAAAAGAAAAGAAAAAGGAAAAAAAGAGAAAAAAAGAAAAAAACCCAGCCATAATGAACCCCAAAAGTAAGATTTATAAGGTACATTAGCAAAAACGAACAAAAAGACTGACAAAAGTAGAAGACAAGAAAGAAAAAAAAGAAAAAAGAAAACCCAGCCAAAACGAACCCCATGAATGAGATTTATATAGTATGGAAACAAGAAAATACACAGAAACACTGACAGAAGAATAAGATGGGAAGGTGGTTATAAGCCCTCAATGTGGGCAAGGAAGGTTATTTCAGTTCTTCCTGGGTGTATCTTGTTATCTTTGTTAAAGGACTCAACTTTCCAGAGATACAGGGAAATTAAAACTGATTTATATATGGTGTAGTATTGAATAGGGAAAAAGGATTACCTTGAAGCTTATATCTATACACACATATTTAAAAAAAACACACATGTATATGTATGAAAAAGTTCAAGTTAAAAAGTTATTATGTAATATGTTGTATTAAACATCTAGTTGTAATGGTAAGTAGGTTTAAAAAATAAAAGAAGAATCGTGAGAATGAATTTTTTAAAAAAAATTATCTATGAAATATACAGATTTTGGAGCAATACTGGGAGCTTAAGATATTGTTTTTCCCTGAAATTGGGATTTTACAGTTATATGGGGACCCTGTTGTTATTGTCTTCTTGTTCTTTTGGCTTGTCTTCTGGGGGAGGAGACTGCCATGTTTTTTTCAGTCGCCCTGCCTCCTATCAAGGGGATGGGATCTGTGGAAACTGGTTTTTCAGGGATTTGTTCTCTGGAGGTTTTTGTTCTTTGGTGGCTTTTGGTGGGGTTTTGGAGCGTTAGTGTAAAGTAAACTGTCCTCTCCCAGACCACCGCCTCAGAGAGAAGCCTCAGTCTGCTCCCCTCTGAATGGCCCAGAACACACAGACTCCCCCTCTGCAAACTTCACTGAACACCGCAACCTCCCACAGGTGGTGCTCACTCCCAGCCACCATCTCAGTGGTCGCCCGAGGCCCCCGCTTGTCTCTGCACCCCTGTGCCACTAAAACCATCAGTGATACTGTTCTGAGTGAGCCCAGTCCTGTTGCCTGCCATTGCTGGAACTGCTGTATGGAGTCCACACCCATGCCCTGTGCACTCAGACCTGGCAGCAGCACAGGTCGCGGAAGGCTGCAGGCCCACAGACCACTGGCTAGCCCCCACACCAGGCTCTTTCCGGCACAGGTGGGAGTGTGGACAGCCCTAGCAGTGGTGGAAGCAGCAGAAAGCCGCAGGCTTAGGGACTACTGACTGGAGTCCCTGCCGGGCTCTGTCAGGCAGAGTGGACACCAGCTGTTACTGCCCTGGGACCGTGGGCTTAGGTCGGTGCCTGTAGCCACCTGATTCCACCAATTGCCCCTTAAGACCCTTTGTTCTTTTTGAGTACTTTTAACCAGTCTCCAAGTTAATGCTGGTTGCCAAGCACAGGGCACTTTTGTATTGGGGTATTACTTTCCAATGGGTCGCTTCTAGTGGCTCCCTTCCCCTTTTGTTTATCCTCTGATATTAGTACGAGTGCTCCCAGTCCACTGTACCTCTCCACTGATGATCTTCTGCCCCCGTAGAGACCCAGAAGTGTATAACCTTACATCTCAGGCTGATTTCATAGGTGTTCAGAGTGTTCTGGTAGATATTTAGCTCAATTCAGGGGACCGGTTGAAACAGGATCTCCTACTTCTCTGTCATCTTTCCCCTCCCTCTCCCAAAGGCAATCATATGATTTTTATGCTTTCTTTTATTGATGTAAGGCATCCCATTGATTAATATGTGAATATTGAACCACAGTTGCATCCCACAAATAAATCCCACTTGATAATGGTGAAAGATTTATTTAATGTATTGTTGCATTAGGATTGCTAGTATTTTGTTGAGGATTTTTGCATCTATGTTCAGCAAAGTATTGACCTGTAGTTCTTTTTTTTTTTTTTTTTGTGGTGTCTTTATATGGTTTTGGTATCAAGATAATGCTGGACTCATAGAATGAAGTTGGAAGTAGTCTTCTTCTTCTTCTTCTTCTTCTTCTTCTTCTTCTTCTTCTTCTTCTTCTTCTTCTTCTTCTTCTTCGTTGAGAAGAGTAAGCATTAGCTCTTTTTTAAGTCCTTGGTAGAAATAAATAAATAAATAAATAAATAAATAAATGCTTGGTAGAATTCACCCGTGAAGCCATCTGTTCCCTGGACTTTTTGTTGGTTGGCAGTCTTTTCATGACCATCTCAATTTCATTGCTAGTAGTCAATCTGTTCAAATTTTCTATTTTTCCATGATTCAATTTTGGATGGTTGTAGGTTTCTAGGAAACTATCTATTTCTTCTAAGTTGTCCAGTTTGTTGACATGATTTTATATATTATTCTCTCATAATCCTTTGTATTTCTGTGTTGTTCATTATTGTTTCTCCACTTACATTTTTATTTATTTGAATCATTTCTCTCTTTTTTTCTTTTTGGTGAGTCTTACTGCAGTTTTGTCAGTATTGTTGATCTTTTCAAGGAACCAGCTCCTATTTTCATTGATCTGTTCTATTTTTTTTAACTTTCTGTTTCATTTACTTCTGCTCTAATCTTTATTATTTGCTTCCTTCTACTGGTTTTAAGTTTATTTATTCTTCTCCCTTTAGCTCGTTTAAGTGTAAGTTAAGGTTGTTCATTTAAGATTTTTCTTGCTTTATGAGGTAAGCCAGTATTCTTATAAATTTTCCTACTAGAACATCTTTTGCTGCATACCAAATAGTTTGAAAGGAGTTGTTTTCATTTTTATGTTTCTCCACGTATTTTTTTTTATTTCCTTCTTGATTTCATCATTGACCCATTCATTGCTTAGTACCATGTTATTTAACCATCACGTTTTTGTGTTCTTTCCAGACGTTTTTCTTGTGGTTGATTTCTAGTTTTATAGTGTTGTGTTCAGGAAAGATGCATCTCATGACTGCAATCATTTTGAATTTGTTGATATTTGTTTTGTGGCCTAATATGTGATCAATTCTGGAGAATGTTCCGTGTGCACTTGAAAAAAATGTGTATTCTGCTGTTTTAGGATGTTATATTCTGAATATATCTGTTGAATCCATCTGGTCTAATCTGTCATTCAAGCCAGTCTTTCATAATTCATTTTGTTTAGATGATCTGTCTATTGATGTAATTGGATGTCAAAGTCCCCTACTATTTTTTTTACTATGGATTAGTTGCTTTATGTTATTAACTGGTTTATGTATTTGTGTTGTTCCCATGTTAGGCGCATAAATATTTACAATTTTCATATCTTCTTGTTGGCTTTTCCATGTATGAATATTTAGTGTTCTTCTGTATTTCTTGTTAAAGTCTGTTTTCTCTAAGTATTCCTGTCCTGGCTCTCTTTTCACATCCATTTGCATAAGAAAATCCCCATCCTTTCACTTTCAATCCACATGTGTCTTTAGGTCTGGAATAAGTCTCTTGTAGGCAGCATAGAGATGGGTCCTGTGTTTTTGGTTGTCGCAATGTTGTTTTATTGTTGTTTTCTTTTATTCATTCCTTAACCTTACGTCTTTTGTTTGGAGCATTTAGGCTATTTACATTCAAAGTAATTATTGATAGATATATATCTATTTCCATTACACTACTTGTTTTATGATTGTTTTTGTAATTCTTCTCTGTTTCTTTCTTCCCTTCTTGTCTTCTCTCATGATTAGTTGTCTTTTTTTAGTGATATATGTCAATTCCTTTTTTTGCATATCTATTACTGGTTTTTGATGTTCTTACCAATAGATTCATATTCAGTATCATCTGCATATAGCAGTCCATACTAATGTGATGGTCGCTTATGTTTGAACCCATTCTTTACTCTTACTCCCCCTCTTACGTTTTAAGTTTATGCTATCGTACTTTACATCCTCTTAATTTATGAGTCCCTTGACTGAATTTTACAGATATACTTACATTTTATTGCATTTGTGCTATCTATTTTTTTTACTCTTATTTATGGTCTTTCCTTTTCACTAAAGAGTCCACTTTAACATTTCCTTTAGGGATACTTTAGTGGTCATGAACTCCTTTTACATCTGTTTATCTCGGAAATTCTTTATCTCTCCTTGTTTTCTGAATGACAGCTTTGCTAGATGCAGCAATATTGGGTGCAGATTCTTCCCTTTCAGCACATTGAACATATCCTCCCATTCTCTTCTGGCCTGCAAAGTTTCTAATGGAAAATTTGCTTTTAGCTCTATGGGGTTTTCCTGGTGTAGAACTGTTTTCTTTTCTCTTGCTGCTTTTGAAATTCTCTGTTTATCACTACTTTTTACCATTATAATTATTGTGTGTCTTGTTGTGGACCTCCTTGGGTTCATTTTGTTGGGTGATCTGTCTCCTAGATCTGGACTTCTGTTTCCGTCTCTCTGTTCAGAAAATTTTCAGCTATTATTTCTTCAAATAAATTTTCTGCCCCTTTTTTCTCTCTCTTCTCCTTTTGGGGGGCATATAATACATTTGATGGTGTAACTGAGTTCCCTAAGTCTATTCTCATTTCCCATGATGTTTTTACTTTTCTTACCTGTTCAGCTTAATTGCTTTTTCATTACTCTATCTTCCACATCACTGATTTGTTCTGCTTCTTCTAGCTTACCATTTATTCTCTCTAGTATATTTTTAATTTCCTTAATCTTGTTCTTAGTCTCTGATTGGTTGATTTTTACTATTTTTTAAGGTTCTCACTGATGTCCTCCACTCTTTTCTCAACACCATTATTTATCCTTAATACTATTACTTAAATTCTCTATCAGGCATATTAATTTTTTGTGTTTTTCTTAGGTTTCTTACTGTGATTTTACCCTTATCTTTCATTTGGGACATATTCCTCAGCTCCATCGTTCTTCTAAATCTCTGTCTGTTTTCTGGTGTTATGAAATTAGGGTACAGCTGCTCATAAAAGTAGAACTCTTATGAAGAAGAGGCCCTGCAGTGTTTTCAGTGCAATGTCCTCTGTTCACCAGAACCTGGTGCTTCAGAGGTGTCTCCTCCGTGTGTTGTGTTAACCCCAGTATTGTGTCTGAGCTACATTTGCCTTCATTCCAATAATCCTCAATTATTATTTTCCTTGATATGGGCAGGTTTCGGTCTCTGTGTTCTTAATGGGTTATGTTAGGGCCACCTTGGGCTTAAGTTGGATCGTAGAATCATTTCCTAGAGCTGTGGTCACTCCAAACTGCAAGATGATCTCTCTCTGTTGGACGCTGAGAAGCTTTTGTTTGTGACTGATTCCTTCAGTCAAACCAGATGTCTGCCCCCAGCCCAATGCCGAAGCCACAGTCTAACTGGTTTGTGTGCTTGTCTACCCCTCTTCCTGGGGCAGTAGTCACTTTGGGCTGGTGCTAACCCCTGTTGAGGTTGCTCGGACACTGCCATGTAGGTGGCTTAATTTTGGATGGCCTTCTGGGGATAGTGTGTGTGGATGGGGTGGGTCCACAAGAAAACATGGGGGCGGGGTGTGTGGGGTTAGCAATTCTGCTCAGGTCTGCTATATGACAGGCCCTGAGGCCATAAAGAACTCCTGCCACAGCCAGGGGAGGGGGGTAAGTCCATGGTACAAGGGGTTGGAACACACACTTATCAAGCTATGTGGACAGTGTTCAGCCTGGGCTGGTTCCTCAGCTCTCTGTGTATGTAGGCTGGGGACAGAGTGGGGAAATGGCATCCAAAAGCTCTTTTGGTTTTGGATAAGTCAACTTAAAGATCCCTGGTCCTCCATGACATGTTCTGGGATTAGTTAATAGATATTCCTGTATGCCCCAGGCACATTTCAAACTGCTGCTTCTATCCTGTATCCCAGCGGGCTATTTCTTATGCTAACTCTTTAAGGAAGAGACTCACCTCCCAATATTCCTCCACCTCTCCAAGAGCCAACCCCAATGATTTTTATATTTCCAGGCGATAAACCCTACTGATTCTAAGGTGTAATGAAGCTATCCCTTTTTGCTTTTCAAAATGAAATGCTATGGAGATTTATCTCCTTATGAAAGTCTCTTGTTGGTGAGATGCTTGGTGTGAGGTCTGCTCTTCTATCTTCATCAAGTCTTCAGTGTCTTTCCTTTCTGTTGATAGTTTCCTGGGTCAGTTTTGTTCCTGAATCTATCTTCACAGTTCTTACCCTTTTCAATGTGGACTGTCCTCTAGATGTGGAGAGTCTATTGTGCCAGACTTTGGGTCATTTTCTGGGTTATTTACATTAATGTGGGTGCCATATTGGAGTATCCATTGGACAAGTTGACTATAGGAACCTCTGACTCCACCATCTTCCCCCAATACTGGATATGTAAGAAGTTTTATTTTATTTTTGTGTGTGTGTATGCTTGATATCATAACATTTCATACATATGATTTTAAAGTCCTTACTCCCATTCTGTGGGTTCTCTATTCATCTTCTTGACAGTATATTTTATTTTTTATTATGTTCTTTTGGACACTGTACATTACACCATTAGTATTTGATATAGTGTTCAATGATTCTTTAGTTGCATATAAGACACAATGTTCATCACAACACAACCCCTCCTTAATACTCATGACTGGCTACCCCATTCCCCCACTCCCTCCCCTATTTGTTCGCCATGGTCCATAGTGTCTCATAGTTTGTCTCCCACTCTTATTTCTCCCCCTTCAGTTTCCCCTCCCTTCCCTTATGGTCCTCTGTGCTATTCCTTGTCTTCCACATATGAGTTAAACCATATGATGATTGTTTTTCTCTGCTTGACTTATTTCACTTAGCATAATCCCCTCACTTCCATCCATGTCAAAGCAAATGGTGGGTATTCATCTTCTTCTGATGGCTGAGCAATATTCTCTTGTCTATATGTACTACATCTTCTTTATTCATTCATCTGTTGAAGGACATCTCAGCTCCTTCCACAGTTTCGGTATTGTGGACATTGTTGCTATGAACATTGGGGAGTAGTTGTCCATTCTCTTCACTACATCTGTATCTTTGGGGTAAATACCTAGAAGGGTAGCTCCATTTTTAATGTCTTCAGGAACACCTATGCTGTTTTCCAGAGTGACTGCACCAGCTTGATTTCCCACCAACAGTGTAAGTGGGTTCCCCTTTCTCTGCATACTTGCCAACATTGGTTGTTTCCTGGCTTGTTAATATTTGCCATTCTAACTGGTTTAAGGTGGTATCTCATTGTGGTTTTGATTTGTATTTCCCTGATGGTTAGTGATGCTGAACATTGTTTCATGTGTCCCTTAGCCATTTGTATGTCTTCCTTGGAGAAGTGTCTGTTCATGTCTTCTGCCCATTTATTGATTGGATTATTTGTTTCTTGGGTGTTGACTTTGAAAAGTTCTTCATAGGTCTTGGATACCAGCCATTTATCTGCAGTGCCATTTGCAAATACCTTCTCCCATTCCTTGGGTTGCCTCTTAGTTTTGTTGACTGTTTCTTTCAGTGTACAGAAGCTTCTTATCTTGATGAAATCCCAAAGTTCATTTTCACTTTTGTTTCCCTTGCCTTTGGAGATGTGTCTTGAAAAAAGTCGCTGTGGCTGATGTCAAACAGGTTGTTGCCTATGTTCTCCTCTAAGATTTTGATAGATTCTTGTCTCACATTGAGGTCTTTCATCTATTTTGAAGTTATCTTTTTGTATAGTGTAAGACAGTGGTCCAGTTTCATTCTTCTCAGTATGGTTGTCCAATTTTCCCATCACCGCTTACTGAAAAAAAATTTTTTCCATTGTATATTTATTCCAAATTTATTATCAAAGATTAGTTGACCATAGAACAGAGAGTCCATTTCTAGTGTCTCTATTCTGTTACATTGGTCTATGTGTCAGTTTTTGTGGCAATACCATGCTGTCTTGTTGATCACAGTTTTATAATATAGGCTGAAGTCAGGAAACGTGATGCTTTGTTTTTCTTTTTGAACATTCCCTTGAGAATTTGGTGTCTTTTATGATTCCATACAAATTTTAGGATTATTTTTTCCAGCTCCTAGAAAAATGTCAGTGGTATTTTAATAAGGATACAACTGAAAGTGTAGATTGCTCTGGGCAGCATAGACATTTTAGCAATGTTTATTCTTCCAGTCCATCGACATGGAATGTTTTTCCATCTTTTTGTGTCTTTCTCAGTTTCTTTTATGAGTGTTCTGTAGTTTCTAGACTATAGATATTTTCCCTCTTTGGTTAGGTTTATTCCTACATAACTTATGGTTTTTGGTGCTATTGTAAATGGAATCAATTCCCTAATTTCTCTTTCTATGGTTATATTGTTGATGTACAGAAAAGTAACTGTTTCTGTACATTGATTTTGTATAGTGCCACATTACTGAATTACTGTATGAGTTTTAGTACTTTAGGGGTGGAGTCTTTTGGGTTTTCCACATAAAGTATCATGGCATCTGCAAAGAGAGAGTTTGATTTCTTTTTTGCCAAATTGAATGACTTTTATTTCTTTTTATTGTCTGACTGCAGAGGCTAGGACCTCTAGTACTATGTTGAACAATAGTGGTGAGAGTGGGCATCTCTGTGGTTTTCCTGACCTTAAGGGAAAATTGAGAATGATATTCGCTGTGAGCTTTTCATAGATGGCTTTTATGATATTGAGGAATGTTCCCTCTATCCCTATACTCTGAAGAGTTTTAATCAGGAAAGGATGTTGTATTTTGTCAAATACCTTTTCTGCATCAATTGAGAGAGTCATATGGTTCTTGTTTCTTCTTTTATTAATGTGCTCTATCACGTCGATTGATTTGTTAACATTGAACCAACCTTGCACCACAAGAATAAATCCCACTTGGTCATGGTAAATAATCCTTGTAATGTACTGTTGGATCCTATTGGCTAGGATCTTGCTGAGTATTTTGGCATCTATTATCATCGGGGATATTGGTTTGTAATCCTCTTTTTGATGGGGACTTTGCCTGGTTTGGGGATCAAGGTAATGGCCTCATAGAATGAGTTTGAACGTTTTCCTTCTGTTTGTATTTTTTTAAACAGATTCAAAAGAAAAGGTATGAATTCTTCTTTAATTGTTTGGTAGAATTCCCCTGGGAAGCCATCTGGCCGTGGACTCGTTTTTTGGGAAATTTTTGATTCGAGCTTCAATTTCCTTACTGGTTATTGGTCTATTCAGATTGTCTATTTCTTCTTGTTTTAGTCTTGGTAGTTTGTAAGTTTCCAGGAAGGCATCCATTTCTACCAGGTTGCTTAAATTTGTTGGCAAATAGATGCCAGTAATAATTTATAATGGTTGCTTCTATTGCCTTGGTGTTAGTCATGATCGCTTCCTTTCAATCATGATTTTATTGATTAGAGTCCTTTTCCTTTTGTTTTGGATGAGTCTTGCCAGAGGTTTATCGATTTTATTAAATCCTTCAAAGAACCAGCTTCTGGTTTCGTTGATTTGTTCTACTGTTTTTCTGATTTCTAGTTCATTGATTTTTGCCCTAATCTTTATTATTTCTCTTATCCTGCTTGGTTTAGGCTTTTCTTGCTGTTCTTCCTTCAGATCCTTTAGGTGTAAGGTTAGGTTGTGCATTTGGGATTTTTCTCCTTTTTGAGAGAGGCTTGGGTGACTATGTATTTCCCCCTTAGGACTGACATTGCAGTATCCCATAGGTTTTGGACCAATGTGTTTTTATTCTCATTGGTTTCCATGAATTATTTAAGTTCTTCTTTAATTTCCTGCTTGACTCAATTATTCTTTATCAGGATGCTCTTTAATTTCCAAGTGTTTGAATTCCTTCCAATTTTTTTCTTGTGATTCAGTTCCAGTTTCAAAGCACTGTGGTCTGATACCATGCAGGGAATAATCTCAATCTTTTGGTGCCACTTGAGACCTGACCTAGTATGTGGTCTATTCTGGAGAAACTTCCCTGTGGATTCAGGAAGAATGAGTATTCTGTCGTTTTAGGGTGGAATATTCTGTATATATCTGCAAAGTCCATGTGGTCCAATGTGTCATTCAAAGCATTTCTTTCATTCTTGATCTGCTTAAATGATCTGTTGCTGAGTGGAGTGTTGAGGTCTCCTACTCTTAGTGCATTATCAATATGATTCCTTATTTTGGTTAACAGCTGGCATGTAGTTGTCTGCTCCCATGTTGGGGGCATTGATATTTACAACAGTAATATTTTCTTATTGGATAGACCCTTTAAGTATGATATAGTTTCTCTCTACATCTCTTACTAAAGTCGTTGGTTTAAAATCTCATGTGTCTGATATGAGAATTGCTACCCCAACTTTCTTTTGAGGTCCGTTGGCATGAAAAATGGTTCTCCATTCCCTCACTTTCAATATGGAGGTGTCTTTAGGTTCAAAATGAGTCTCTTGTGGACAGCATATGGATAAGTTCTATCTTTGTATCCAATCTGAAACCCTGTGCTGATTCATGGGAACATTTAGGCCATTCACATTGAAAGTAACTACTGAGAGATATGAATTTCGTGCCATCACATTGCCTGTACAATCCCTGTTTCTATAGATTGTCTTTTTAAATTTCTGGCCTACATTACCCTTGGGGCTTGTTCTTCTTTTTATGGAATCCCCATTAATATTTCTTGCAGGGCTGGGTTTCTGGTCACATATTCTTTCAGTTTCTGCCGGTCCTGGAAGCTCTTTCTTTCTCCATCCATTCTAAATATCAGCCTTGCTGGATAAAGTATTCTTGGCTGAATGTTCTTGCCATTTATTACTCTGAATATGTCTTGCCAGCCCTTTCTGGCTTACCAGGTCTTGGTGGACAGGTCTGATCTTATTCTGATATTCCTCCCTCTGTACCTAAGAAATCTCTTCCCCCAGCTACCTTCAAGATAACTTCCTTGGTTCTAAGATTCACAACTTTTACTGTCATGTATCAAGGTGTTGGTCTATTTTTGTTGATCTTGGGAGGGGTCCTCTCTGCCTCTTGGACACGAATGCTTGTTTCCTTCCCCAGATTAGGAAGTTCTTAGCTATGATTTGCTCAAATATACGTTCTAGTCTTCTCTCTCTCCACCCCCACAGGAGATCCCAATAATTCTGACATTGGAATGTTTCATGGAGTCATTGGTCTCTCTAAGCCAGATCTCATGGGCTTCTAGTTGTTTATCTCTATCCTCCTTGACTTCCATCTTCTCTATCATCTTATATTCTAGATCACTGATTCGTTCCTCTGCCTCATTTACTGTTAGAGTATCCAGTTTAGATGGCATCTCATTCATAGCATTTTTTTTAAAGATTTTATTTATTTATTTGACACAGAGAGAGAGATTACAAGTAGGCAGAGAGGCAGGCAGAGAGAGGAGAGAGGAGGAAGCAGGCTCCCTGCCGAGCAGAGAGCCCGATGCGGGCCTCGATCCCAGGACCCTGAGATCATGACCTGAGCCGAAAGCAGAGGCTTTAACCCACTGAGCCACCCAGGCGCCCTCATTCATAGCATTTTTACATTAGGCCTGATTAGATCTCATTTCTACCCTTAGAGATTCTATGTTATTGCTACTGGTTTTCTTAAGCTTAGCTATGGACTTCATAATTACTAGCCTGAAGTCTATCTCTGACATCTTGCTTATATCTATATCCATTAGGTCTGCAGCAGAGGCCATTCTTTCCGGTTCTCTTCTTTGTTTAGAGTTCCTCCTCCTAGTCATTCTGTTGAGGGATAGTTGAAGGAATGTACAGAGTCCAAAATATCAACCACTACCCAAGCAAGATGCACCCTAGGAGAATCGAGCAGTGGAAGCCACCACTGGGGGGGGGGACGTAACCCAAGAATAAAATTTATAAAACTTTAAAAATTTTTTAAGAATTAAAAAATAAAAAGGGGGGATGAGGGGAAGGGGGGCTATAATCCCTCACTGTGGACACAGTTGTGTGTTTTAGTTCTTCCTGGGTATATTTTATTCTGTAATAGGGCACTACTTCCTGAAATTACAAGGAAAGTATAAAGTATTACAAGTATATAAAGTATAAGTATATATATATATATACACATATATAAAATATTGAATAGGGAAAAAGGACTACATGAAAGCTTATATCTATATAAAAAATGTAGGTGTGAAAAAGTAAAAATTAAAAAGCTACTATAAAATATAAATTGACATATTGAACATCTGGTTGAAATGAGGAAAAGATAAAGAGAAAAAAAAAACCGAGAAGCATAAGAGAAAGAATGAAAAGAAAAAGAGAGTTGTATCTGAAAAATACATAAGCAGTGAGGTAACACCTGGAGCTCAATATACTATTTTCTCCTGGTATTGGGGCTTTACAGTTTTATGAGGATCCTAGGGTTGTCATCCTCTTGTTCTTCCAGCCTGTCTTCTGGGGGAGGGGCCTGCTGCGCTATTTCTCAGACAAAGGCTATGTTCCATGTAATCTGGTTTTTGAGCTTTCATTCTCTGGTGGCTTTCTGCGCCTCTTCTGAGGGTTAGAGCAAAAATGACCACACCCAGACCTCTGTCCCAGTGCAGAGAAATCACAATCTGCTCTTCACCGAACCTTCCAAGACACACTGTCTCCATTTCCATATGTGCAGATGAAAACTGCAGCCTCCAGTGTTACATGCCCACATTAACCTTCTCAGCAGTTGACCCAGGAGCCTGGGCTTGTCTCTGCTCTTTGTGCTTCTAAAACTGTGAATGATCCTGGGATCGTGCATGTGCCCCCACAGCTCCTGGATATTATCTGGGCACTACTCTAAAGTCTTTTCCAGGCCAGTAATTCTGTGGGAGTTTTTGCCCATTTCTAGTGGAAAATGCTTTTGCACTCCAGTGTTATATCACTTTCCAGGAGCCAGCTTATGGAGGATCCCTCTGCCTTCTGCTTATCTTCTGATATCTGCCCACAGATTCAGGACTCTGTCTTTCCCACCTCGTGGCAGGCAGCGTTTTTCTGCTTGTAGAGGTCCAGATATATATTCTTATATCTCAGGTTGATTTCATGGGTGTTCAGAAAGGTTTGGTATATATCCACCTAAATTCAGGGGACTGGTTAAAACGGGGCCCCCTACTCCTCTACCATCTTGCTCTTCCTACTGAAAGTGTGCTTTAATGAACAAAACGTTTCATATTGCTTAAATCCAACTTGTCTATGTTTTTTTCCTCACTATTTTTCATTAGTTTCAGAGGTAAGATTTAGTGATTCATCAGTTGCATATAACACCCAGTGCTCATTACATTAAGTGCCCTCCTTAATGACCATTACCCAATTTATTCCTTTCCCCCCACCCACCTCCTATCCAGAAACCCTCAGTTCCTTTCCCAGAGTTCATCACTTATGATTTGGCTCCCTCTCAATTTTCATTTTAGCTTATTTTTCCTTCCTTTCTCCTCTGTTCATCTGTTTTGGTACTTAAATTCCACATATGAGTGAAATCACATGGTATTTCTTCTCTGACTGACTTATTTCACTTAGTATAATATCCTCTAGGTCCATTCATACTATTGTAAATGGCAATATTTTATTCCTTTTGACCACTGAGTAATATTCATATATATGTATACACACACACACACACACGTGTGTGTGTGTGTGTGTGTGTGTGTGTGTGTGTGTGTGTGTGTGTATGTATACCACATCTTCTCTATCCATTCACTTGTTCATGGACATTTGGGCTCCTTCCATATTTGGGCCATTGTGGACATTGCTGCTATAGACACTGGGGTGCATGTGCCCCTTTGAATCACTAATTTTATTATTTGGATAAATATCCAGTAGTGCAAATGCTGAATTGTAGGGAAACTTTATCTTTGACTTTTTGAGGAAACTCCATACTGTCTTCCAGAGTGGCTGCACCAGTTTGCATTCCCACCAACATTGTAAGAGGGTTTCCCTTTCTCCACATCCTCACCAATATTGTTGTTTCCTGACTTGTTAATTTAAGCCATTCTGACTGGTGTGAGGTGGTATCTCATTGTGGTTTTGATTTGTAATTCCTTGAAGCTGAGTGATGTTGAGCATTTCTTTTTTCATTTGTCTGTTAGCCATTTGTATATCTTCCATGGAAAAATGTCTCTTTATGAGTTCTACCCATTTCTGGACTGGATTTTAGTTTAGTTTTTTTGGGGGGGGAGTTGAGGAAGGAAGGACAAGAATAAGCTACTTATACATTTTGTATAGTAGCACTTTATCTGATAATACATTTGCAAATATCTTCTCCCATTCCTTAGGTTGCATTTGTTTTGTTGACTGTTTCCTTTGCTATGCAAAAGCTTTTTTATCTTGATGAAGTCCCAACAGTTCATTTTTACCTTTGTTTCCTTATATTTGTAGATTAATCTAGCAAGAAGTTGTTGCAATTTAAGTCAAAGATGTTGCTGCCTGTGTTCTCCTCCAGGACATTGATGGATTCCTGTCTCACAATTAGGTTTTTCATCCATTTTGAGTTTCTTTTTGTGTATAGTGTAAGAAAGTCATCCAGTTTCATTCCTCTGAATGTTGCTGCCCAATTTCCCCAACCCCATTTGTTGAAGAGACTGTATTTTTTTCCAGAGTCTGTTCTTTCTTGCTTTTGAAAATTAGTTGACCATAGAGTTGAGGATCTTTTTCTGGGTTCTCTATTCTGTTCCATTGGTCTGTGTGTCTGTTTTTGAGCTAATACCATACTGTCTTGATGATTGCACCTTTATAATACAGCTTGAAGCCAGGAATTGTGAGGCATCCAGCTTTGGTTTTCTTTTTAAACATTCCCTTGGCTATTCAGGGAGTTTCTGATTCCATAGAAATTGTAGGACTGTTTGTTCCAGTTCTATGGAAAATGCTGATGGTATTTTGATAAGGATTGCATTGAATGTGTGGATTGTTTTGTGTAGCATAGATGTTTTGCCAAAATTTTTCTCCAACCCATGATCATAGAATGTTTTTCCATTTCTTTGTGTCTTCCTCAATTTCATTCATAAGTGTTCTATACTTTTCAGAGTGCAGATCCTTTACCTCTTTGGTTAGGATTCTTCATATAAATCTTACAGTTTTTGGTGGAATTGTAAATGGGATTGATTCCTTGAATTCTTTTTTTCTGCCTCATTGTTAGTGTATTGAAATGCAACTGACTTCTGTGCATTTATTTTATATCCTGCAACTTTGCTGAATTCCTGTATCAATTCTACTAATCTTTTGGTGGAGGCTTTTGGGTTTTCTGCATAGAGTATTATGTTGTCTGCAGAGAGTGAGAGTTTGACTCCTTTCTTGCCAATCTGAATAACTTCTACTTCTTTTTGTTATCTGATTACTGAGACTAGGACTTCCCATACTATACTGAACAACAGTGCTGAGAGTGAACATTCCTGTCATGTTCCTGACCTTAGGTGAAAAGCTCTCAGGTTTTCCCCATTGAGCTCTCAGGTTTTCTCCATTGTGAGGTTTTTGTATATATGTATACTGTGAGACTTTTATGATATTGAGCTATGTTCCCACTATCCCTACATTGCAGAGAGCTCTAATCAAGAAAGGATGCTGTATTTTGTCAAATGCTTTGTCTGTATCAATGAGAGGATCATATTATTCTTGTCCTTCCTTTTCATTAGGAAGTATATCATGATTGATTTGTAGATGTTCAACCACCCTTGCAGCCCAGAAATAAATCCCATTTGATCCTGGTGCATAATCCTTTAAATGTACTGCTGGATTCTATTAACAACAAGTATCTTGGTGGGAATTTTGGCACCCATGTTCATCAGGGGTATTGGTTTGTAATTCTCCTTTTTGGTGGGGTCCTTGGTGCTGGGATCAAGGTAATGCTGTCCTCATAGAATGAGTTTGGAAATTTTCTTTCTGTTTCTATCTTTTTTTGAAACAGTTTTGGGGGCGCCTGGGTGGCTCAGTGGGTTGAAGCCTCTGCTTTCAGCTCAGGTCATGATCTCAGGGTCCTGGGATCGAGGCCCGCATCGGGCTCTCTGCTCAACGGGGAGCCTGCTTCCCCCTCTCTCTCTGCCTGCCTCTCTGCCTCCTTGTGATCTCTCTCCCTCTGTGAAATGAATAAATAAAATCTTTTAAAAAAAAAAGAAAGAAACAGTTTTGGAAGAATAGGTATTAATGCTTTTTTAAAATATTTGGTAGAATTATGCTGTCAGGCCATCAGACTCAGAAATCTTGTTTGTTGGCAGATTTTTGACTACTGGTTCAATTTCCTTCCTTGTTATGGGTCAGTTCAAGTTTTCTATTTCCCTCAATTCAGTTTTGGGAGTTTATATGTTTCTACAAATGTATACATCTCTTCTAGGTCGTCTGGCGTGTTGACATGTAATTTTCCATAATATTCTCTCATAATTCTTTGTATTTCTGTGGTAATGTTTATGATCACTCCTCTTTCACTCATGATTTTATTTATTTGTTTCCTTTCTCATTTCTTCTTGATATGTGTGACTAGGGTTTTTTTGATCTTATTAATTCTTTCAACGAAACAGCTCCTACTTTCATTGATCTCTTCTACTTTTTTTTTTATTTCTCTCTCATGGATTTCTGATCTAATCTTTATTATTTCTCTTCACCTGGATTTAGGCTTAATTTGCTGTTCTTTGTCCAGCTCCTTTAGGTACAAGTTTAAGTTGTGTATTCGCGATTTTAATTTCTTCTTGAGGCAGGCCTGTATTGCTATAAAGGGTTTGGACTGTCATGTTTTCATTTTCATTTGCATCCATGTTTTTTTTTAGTTCTTTAATTTCCTGATTGACCCTTTCATTGTTTATTAGGATGTTCTTTATCTGCCATGTTTTTGTGCTCCTCCCAACTATTTTCTTGTGGTTGACACCAAGTTTCATAGCCTTTGGTATGATTTCAAGCTTCTTATCCTGGTCAAGGCCCGATTTGTGACCCAGTATGTGATCTATTCTGGCTAATGTTTCGTGTGCACTTGAAAAATATCTGTATTCTGCTGCTTTAGGATAGAATGCTCTGAATATACCTTAAGTCCCTTCGGTCCAGTGTGTCATTCTTAGCCCTTCTTTTATTTATCTTCTGCTTAGATGATCTGTCCATTGCAATAAGTCAGGTAGTAAAGTCCCCTACTATTATTTTATTAAAAACAATGAGTTTCCTTAGGTTTGTTACTTATTGATTTATGTGTTTAGTTGTTTCCAAGTTAAGGACATAAATATTTACAATTGTTAGATAGTCTTGTGAGATAGACCCTGTTTATTATGATATAATGTCCTCCATCTCTTATTACAAACTTTGGTTTAAAATCTAGTGTTTCTGGGCGCCTGGGTGGCTCAGTGGGTTAAAGCCGCTGCCTTCGGCTCAGGTCATGATCCCAGGGTCCTGGGATCGAGGCCCACATCGGGCTCTCTGCTCGGCAGGGATCCTGCTTCCTCCTCTCTCCTCTCTCTCTGCCTCTCTCTCTGCCTGCCTCTCTGCCTACTTGTAATCTCGCTCTCTGTGTCAAATAAATAAATAAAATCTTTAAAAAAAATAAAAAATAAAAAATAAAATCTAGTGTTTCTGACATAAGTGTGCTACACCAGTTTTATATTAGTGTCCATTAGCATGACAGATGGTTCTCTACCCTCTTACTTTCAATCTGGAGATATCTTAGGGTTTAAAATAAATCTGTTTTATCTTATTTTATTTTATTTTATTTTTTAATTATTATTTGCCCCAGGGGTACAGGTCTGTGGATCATCAGCCTTACACCTTTCACAGCATTCACCAAAGCACAAACCCTCCCCAATGTCCATAACCCATCCACCCTATCCCTACCCTCCCACCCCCCAGTAACCCTCAGTTTTTTGTGTGATATTAGGAGTCTCTTATGGTTTGTCTCCTTCCTCATCCCATCTTGTTTCATTAAAAAATATATCTGTTTTAAAACAAAACTGGCAGCATCACGTTGCCTGATTTCAAGATTTATTACAAGGTTGTGATAACCAAGACAACATAGTACTAGCACAAAAACAGACACATAGACCAATGAAACAGAATAGAGAGGCCAGATATGGACCCTCAACTCTATGGTCAAACAATCTTTGACAAAGTGGGGAAAAAATATCCAGTGGAAAAAAGACAGTCTCTTCAATGAATGGTATGGGGAAAATTGGACCGCTATATTGAAGAATGAAACTCGACCATTCTTTCACACCATACACAAAGATAAACTTGAAATGGATGAAAGACCTCAAAGTGAGGCAGGAATCTATCAAAATCCTAGAGGAGAACATAGGCAGTAACCTCTTCAACATCAGCCACAGCGACTTCTTTCAAGACACATCTCCAAAGGCAAAGGAGACAAAAGCAGAAATGAACTTTTGGGACTTCATCAAGATAAAAAGCTTCTGCACAGCAAAGGAAGTACTCAGCAAAACAAAGAGGCAACCCATGGAATGGGAAAAGATATTCACAAATGACACTACAGACAAAGGGCTGATGTCCAAGATTTATAAAGAACTTCTCAAACTCAACCCCCAAAAAACAGATAATCATGTCAAAGAATGGGCAGAAGACATGAACTGACACTTCTCCAAAGAAGACCTACAAATGGCCAACAGATACATGAAAAAATGTTCATCATCATTAGCCATCAGGGAAATTAAAATCAAAACCACATTGATATACCACCTTACACCTGTTAGAATGGCAAAGATTAACAAGACAGGAAACAACAAATGTTGAAGAAGATGTGGAGAAAGGGTACCCTCTTACACTGGTGGTAGGAATGCAAGTTAGCGCAGCCACTTTGGAAAACAGTGTGGAGATTCCTCAAGAAATTAAAAATAGAGCTACCCTATGACCCTACAATTGCACTACTGGGTATTTACCTCAAGGATACTGATGTAGTGAAAAGAAGGGCCACGTGTACCCCAATGTTCATAGCAGCAATGACCACAATCGCCAAACCGTGGAAAGAGCTGAGATACCCTTCAACAGATGAATGCATAAAGAAGATGTGGTCCATATATACAATGGAATGTTACTCAGCCATCAGAACGGATGAATACCCAAATTTTGCATTAACATGGATGCGTCTGCAGGAGATTATGCTGAGTGAAATAAGTCAAGCAGAGAAAGTCAATTATCATATGGTTTCACTTATTTGTGGAGCATAAGGAATAACATAGAGGACATTAGGAGAAAGAAAGGAAAAGTGAGTTGGGGGAAATCGGAGGGAGAGACGAATTATGAGAGACTGTGGACTCTGAGAAATAAACTGAGGGCTTTAGGGGGGAGGGGGTGGGGTGATGGGTGAGACTGGTGGTGGGTATTAAGGAGGGCACGCATTGCATGGAGCACTGGGTGTTGTACATAAATAATGTATCTTGGAACACTATGTCAAAAACTCATGATGTATTTTATGGTGACTAACATAACACATAATCAATTTCTTTTATTGTGTTATGTTAGTCACCATAAAAAAAGAAATTGATTAACTAACTAAAATAAATATGTTTTAAGCAACATATAGATGGGTCTTGTTTTTGTTTTTGTTTTGATCCATTTTAATACTATATGTTTTTAATTGGAGAATTTAGCCCATTTACGTTCAGCATAATTATGTAAAGATATGAATTTAATGCCATTGTATTACCTGTAAAGTCCCTGTTCCTATAAATTGTCTCTCTTCCTTCCGGTCTTTGTTAGTTTTGGGCCCTCTTGGCTCACAAGATTCCCTTTAATATTTCTTGCAGGTCTGGTTTAGTGTTCAAAAACTCCATTAGCTTTAGTTTTTCTTGGAAACTCTATCTATTCTTCTATTCTAAATGACAGCCTTTTGAATAAAGTTTTCTTGCGTGCATATTTTTCCCATTTAGCACGTTGAATATACCATACCTGTCTATGGTGGCCTGCAAAGTTTCTGTGGACAGGTCTTCTGCCAGCCTTATGTGGCTACTATTGTAGGTTAAGGGCCTCTTGTCCTGAGCTGCTTTCAGGGTTTTCTCTTTATTTTTGTAATTTGAAAGCTTCAATATAATATGTTGCATTATTGACCTATTTTTGTTGATTTTGAGGGCAGTTCTCTGTGATTCTTTTACTTGAATACCTGTTTCTTTCCCCAGATTAGGCAAGTATTCACCTACAATTTGTTCAAATAAATCTTCTTCCCCCTTTACCACTCTTCTGAGACTCCAATAATATGGATATTTTTTATATATTACTTTATGAAATTGCTGAATACTGAAGTCTACCTTTGTGATTTAATAGTTTTCTTTCCTTTTTCTTTTCAGCTTCATTATTTTCCATAACTTTTTGTTCTTTTTTTAAAAAAAAGATTTATTTATTTATTTAAGAGAGAGAGATCAAGAGAGAGAATCTTAAGCAACCTCCACTGGGTACAGAACCTGATGCTGGGCTCAATCTCAGGACTCTGAGATCATGACCTGAGTCAAAATCAAGAGTTGAATGCCACCCAGGCACCCCCCCCAATTTTATTTTCTGTATCACTGATTGGCTCTAATGTTTTCTCCACCCTCATTTCTATCTCCTCCACGTGGGACTGCATCTCAGTTATAACATTTTTAATTTTGGTCTGACTAGATTTTAGTTCTTTTATTTCTGCAATTAGAGATTCTCTAGTGTCTTATATGCATTTTTCAACCCCAGCTAGTTTCTTTGTAATCATTGTTTTAAATTATAGTTCAGACATCTTACATATATCTGTGTTGATTAAATCCCTGGCTTTGAGTACTACCTCTTTTTCTTACTTTTGGTATGAATTTCTCCTCATCATTTTGTCCAGAAAGAAATGAAGAAAGATAAGGGGAAAAAAGAAAACAAGAACAACAGTAATAACAACTACTACTATTACAACAAAGCTAGATCCTGGCTTTTTTGGGTCTACTTTTGAAAGAAACTAGATCCAAAAATAAGATAGAAAAAAAATGTATATATATATATATATATATATATATATATATATATATATGTGTGTGTATGAAATAAAATACAATGAAAGGAAACAAAAATATACATGAAGTATATATAAAAATAAAAATTTAAAGAGAATCCAGAAAAATAATTGAAAAAAAGGAAAATAACTAAAAAAATAATAAAAGTAAAGACTAAAAATGCAAAAAGTGCTAAATATACGTTTTCCCCTATAGCTGAATCTTTGCAGCCCTCTATATTCAGAAAACAGTTTGAGCAAGTTGTTTGTGCTGGTGTTCTGGGGGATGGGCCTGTTGCACTGATTCTCAGGTGGACTTACCCTAGTGGAAATGTACTTCCAGTGCACAGGGAGGCGGGGCTCAGTGTAAGGGGCTGTAAACTCCACTAGGTGATGCTGTTTTGCTCCATGAAATCTTTCAACACTGATGGGCAGGATGAATATGAAGAAACCAGGCTCTCTATCTCAGGAACTGAAAATCCCTGCCCCTGAATATTCATTCAGATCTTACAGAAGAGCAATCAATCACTCTTGTCTCCTTGGTTTCCATCAGAAATCTGTGTTCCTGTTCACCCTGCCTGTGCCAGAATTTTTGGGGTTTGGTTATGGTTTGTTTTGATTTGACTGAGTTTCAGAACTCCAAGTTTTAGGGACTCTTGTGGCACAGACCCATGCTGTTCCTTCTGAAGAGGGGCTAGCCACGCTTATGCCTTTTGCATAAGTCATAGCATGACTGGACAGCTGTTAGCAGTTTATTGCAACATAAAGCAGAATGTGAAGGCACCTAGACTCACTATTCTCAGCTGCCTTCCATGCTACTATGCTTGGGAAGTGTGCTGCAATAAGGCACCACCCATTCTTATGACCCAGGTTATCCTTAGACCACACCGTCACAACTGGGATTCCATCCCACTTCACCATGGCAGGTCTCCTGTAAGTCTGCAGGTCACGGACTTCTAAAAGTTCTGACTGTGCACTCCGCTGCTTATAATACTTTGTGTTAGCCTCCTTCACTCGTGCTGCCATGTCCTCAGCTATATCACACTTGATTCAAGTCCCTGCACCTCCTGCTTTCCAAATGGTGATCACTTTTCTACCTGTAGCCTTGCAGCATTTCATTTCTCAGACCATAGATTGATAACTTGAGTGTTCAAAATGATTTGATAACTATCCTGTTGTATTCAAGGGACAAGAAAAACATAGGTCCCCCTACTCATCCACCATCTTAACTCCTCCTCCCTAAGAACCTACATTTTTAACAAGCATCTCAGAATACGTTTAGCTACATCCTTGTTTGAAGATGAGTTCCCCTTTTGGGAAGAGGACTTGTGTTAATAGTTATAGATTAAATTTTTATTTTCAATGAAACCACCAAAGAAGATTCTACAGTCTCCTTAATAATGCTGTCTTGTATCTTCTAAATATTGTTGGAGTGATGGTGAGCTGTAGATTTATATTGTTTTCCTATATACATTCTACAAAATGAGGCTCACTTAACTCATCTGACCTATCCCCCATCAGACTCAAATAACTGATAAATAACATTAAGAAAACATTTTGGATCATGACTAAGTGAGAAGAATATGGTGAGAATTAAAAGAATTAGAGACAGTCTTTACTCATTAGAAACTTTCATCTCTAATAAGAAAATGCATATAAAAATATCCAGAATAAGAAAATGCATATAAAATATACAGAATAACATGTACCAATAAATAGCATCATGTAAAAAGCAAATATATATATACATATATATATACATATACAGAATATCACAAGTCAGAATTTATGATCCCCTTGTTTATTTAATGATGTGGCAAATGGTTGGCTCTGGTTCTCTCATTGTGGAGTGCATAGTACATTATGCTATTCTAGGAAAAAGCATACAGTCTTGCAGTGTTTCCCAAACTTACCTTATTGTGAGAATGACCTGGAGTGCTTGTTTAAAAAAAGACTTTATGGACCCCGCCTAAACATATTAAATCAAAATATCTCAGTAAAATCAGCACCTTAAGTGTCATTTTTATTTTGTTGTCATTGTTATTTTGTTTTTATTTTGGAGAAAATGGGTACAATGGAAAGAGCATAGGTTTTAGAAAAATTGTTTTTAACCTCAGTTGTACTTTTGAATTGTATAGAGACCTTTAAAAATATATTGGTGCTTAGAGATGCCTGGGTGGCTCATTTGGTTGAGATTCAGACTTTTTATTTCATCTCAGGCCTTGATCCTAGGGTCATTAGTTCAAGCCCCATGTTGAGCTCCACACTGGGCCTGGATCATACTTGATTTTTTTAATTAAAAAAATATATTAGTACCTGGAATACAAAACCTATATCCTCCAATCCTATTCTGACTTAATTGGCCTGGGCCCTGGTCTGAGTATATGAATTTTTAAAAATCTCCCTAGGCTGAGTTTAATATGTATTCATGTTGTGAGCCATTTATTTAGAAACAGAGATACTAGTGAGTACAAGGGCACTAGCAGCAGGGCTTTCTCTGGACCAGTCGGAAGGAGCCAGAGTGCTTCTCCTGAGTTGGCAATCTGTCAGTGGTGGTCCGCCATGCAGAAGTAAATGAGTGGTTGCTACTAAATGAGAAAAATATTCAGCCAAGAATACTTATCCAGCCAGACTGTCATTGAAAATAGAAGGAGAAATAAAAAATATTCCAGGACAAACAGAAACTGAAAGAATTTGTGATACCAAATCAGTCTGACAAGAAATATTGAAAGGGTCTCTAAGCAAATAGACAGTCCAAAATTAACATACACCAGAAAGAACAGAGACAATATACAGTAACAGTCACCTTACAGGCAATACAATTGCACTAAATTCATATCTCTCAATAGTTACCTGGAATATAAAGGGGGTAAATGCCACAATCAAAAGACATAGGGTAACAGATTCAATTAAAAAAGCAAGATCCATTGATATCCACTCTGCAAGAGACCCATTTTAGATGCAAAGATACCATCAGATTAAAAGTGAGAGGGTGGAAATCAATTTATCATCCATATGGACATCAAAAGAAAGCTGGGGTGGCAATCCTAATATCAGACAAAATAGATTTAAACCAAAGATGGCAATAAAAGATGAGGAAGGACAGTATATCATACTTAAAAGTTCTATCCAACAAGAAGATTTAACAATTGTAAATATTAATGCCCCTAACACAGGAGCAGCCAATTATATAAGCCAATTAATAACAAAATCAAAGAAATGCATGGACAATAATAAAATAATAGTAACGGACTTTAAAACCCCTCTCACTAAAATGGACAGATCATCTAAGAAAAAGATCAACAAAGAAATAGTTTAAATGACACACTGGACCAGATGGACTTCACAGATATATACAAAACATTTATCCCAAAGCAACAGAATACACATTTTTCTCTAGTACTCGTGAAATATTCTACAGAATAGTTCACATCCTGGGTCACAAATCAGGTCTTAACCGGTACCAAAAGATTGGGATCATACTCTGCATATTTTCTGAACACTACACTTTGAAATTCAAACTCAATCACAAAAGGAAAGTTGGAAAGAACTCAGATACATGGAGGCTAAAGAGTATCCTATTAAAGGATGAATGCATCAACCAGGATTTTAGAGAAGAATTTAAAAACTTGATGGAAACATATAAAAATGAAAAATCAACTGTTCAAAATATTTGGGATGTAGGAAAGGTGGACTTAAGAGAAAAGTATATAGAACTACCAGAATTTCTCAAGAAAAAAGAAAGGTCTCAATATACAACCTAACCCTGCACCTAAAGAAGCTGGAGAAAAAAAAACAGAAAATAAAGCCAAAACCCAGCAGGAGAAAAGAAATAATAAAGATCAGAGCAGAAATCAATGAAATAGAAACTAAAAGAACATTAGAACAGATCAACAAAACTTGGAGCTGGTTCTTTGAAAGAACCAGTAAGATTGATAAACCCCTGACCATACTTATCCAAAAGAAAAGAGAAAGGACCCAAATTAATAAAATCATGAATGAAAGAGGAGAGATCACATCCAACACCAAAGAAATACAAAAAATTATAAGAACATATTATGAACAACTATACGCCAGCAGATTTCACAATCTGGAATAAGTGAATGCATTCCTAGAGATGTATAAACTACCAAATCTGAACCAAGAAGAAATAGAAAACCTGAACAGACACATAACCAGAAAGAAAATTGAAGCAATAATAAAAAATCTCCTCTAACAAACAAGAGCCCAGGGACAGATGGCTTCCCAAGGGAATTCTACCAAATATTTAAAGAATTAATAACTATTCTTCTGAAACTGTTTAAAAAAATAGAAATGGAAGGAAAACTTCCATTCTCGTTCTATGAGGCCAGCATTACCTTGAACCCAAAACCAAAGACTCCACCAAAAAGAACAATTACAGACCAATATTCCTGATGAACATGGATGCCAAAATTCTCACCAAAATACAAGCCAATGGGATCCAAAAGTACATTAAAATGATTATTCAACATGACCAAGTGGCATTTATTCCTGGGCTGAAAGTTTGGTTCAGCATCCACAAATCAAGCAATGTGATATACTACTTAAAGAAAATAAAGGACAGGAAAAATATCACCCTCTCAATTAATGCAGAAAAAGCATTTGACAAAGTACAGCATCCTTTCTTGATTAAAACTATTCACAGTGTAGTGATAAAAGGTACATACCTCAATATCACAAAAGCCATCTATGAAAAACACACATCAAATATCACTGTCAATGGTGAAAAACAGAGCTTTCCCCCTAAGGTTAGGAACATGGCAGGGATGTCCACTATCACCACTGCTCTTCAACATAGTACTAGAAGTCCTAGCCTCAGTAATCAGACAACAAAAAGAAACTAAGGGCATCTGAATCAGCAAACAAGAAGCCAAGCTCTCAGTCGTTATCTGATACATCATGTGGAAAACCCAAAAGAGCCCACACCAAAACTGCTAGAACTCATGCAGGGATTCAATAATGTGGCAGGATATAAAATCAGTGTACAGAAATCAGTTGCATTTTTATACACCAACAACGAGACAGAAGAAAGAGAAATTAAGGAGTCAATCCCATTTACAATTGCACCTAAAAACATAAGACACCCAGGAATAAATCCAATCAAAGAGGCAAAGCATCTGTACTCAGAAAACTCTAGAATACTTGTGAAAAAAATTGAGGAAGACACAAACAAATGGAAAAACGTTCCATGCTCATGGATTGGAAGAACAAATATTGTAAAGATGTCTATGCTACCGAAAGTAATCTACACATGTAATGCAATTCCTATCAACATGTTTTCACAGAAATGGAATGAGTAACTTTAAAATTTTTGTGGGACCAGAAAAGACCCCAAATAGCCAGGGGAATGTTGAAAAAGAAAAGCAAAGCTAGTGGCATCACAATTCTCGACTTAAAACTCTATTACAAAGCTATAATCATCAGGACAGTATAGTACTGGCACAAAAACAGACACATAGATCAGTGGAACAGAACAGAGACCTCAGAAATGGACCCTCAAATCTATGGTCAACTAATCTTCAATGAAGCAGGAAAGAATATCCAATTCAAAAAGACAGTCTCTTCAACAAATGGTATTGGGAAAACTGTACAGTCATATGCAGAAGAATAAAACTGCAACATTTTCATAAACCATACACAAAAATAGACTCAAAATGGATGAAAGACCTAACTGTGAGACAGGAATCCATCAAAACCCTTGAGGGCAACATAGGCAGCAACCTCTTCGACCTCACTTGCAGTAACTTCTTCCTAGACGCATCGCCAAAGGCAAAGGAAGCAAGGGCAAAAATGAACTATTAGGACTTCATCAACAGAAAATGCTTTTGGACAGCAAAGGAAACAGTCAACAAAACCAAAAGACAACTTACAGGATCGGAGAAGATATTTGTAAATGACATATCAAATAAAGGGCTAGTATCCAAATCTATTAAGAACTTATCAAACTGAACACTGAAAGAACAAATAATCCAATCAAGAAAGGGGCAGAAGACATGAACAGACATTTCTGCAAAGACATCCAAATGGCCAACAGACACATGAAAAAGTGTTCAACATCACTCAGCATCAAGGAAATATAAATAAAAACCACAATGAGATCCCCCTTCACACCAGCAAGAATGACTAAAATTAACAAGTCAGGAAATGACAAATGTTGGCTAGTATGTGGAGAAAAGCGAACCCTCCTGCACTGTTGCCAAGAATGCAAGCTGGTGCAACCACTCTGGGAAATAGTATGGAGGATCCTCAAAAAGTTCAAAATAGAGCTACCCTACAACTGAGCTCCTTGTCCCAAATATACAAATGTAGTAATTTGAAGGGGGCACCTGCACCAATGTTTATAGGAGCAATGTCCACAACCGCCAAACTATGGAAAAAGCACAGATGTCCATTGACAGATGAGTGGATAAAGAAAATGTAGCATGTGTACACACACACACACACACACACACACACACACACACACACACACTATGGAATATTATGCAGCCATCAATAAAATGAAATCTTATCATTTTCAACTTAGCGGATGGAACTAGAGTATATTATGCTAAGTGAAATAAGTCAGAGAAAGACAATTATCATATGATCTAACTGATATGTGGAATTTGAGAAACAAGGCAAACGATCATAGGAGAAGGGAGGAAAAAATAAAACAAGAGGAAATCAGAGAGACAAACCAAAAGAGACTCTTAATCTCAGGGTACAAACTAAGGGTTGCTGGAGTGAAGGGGGGTTGAGAGGGAATAAAGTGGCTGTGTGATGGACCTTGGGGAGGGTACGTGTTGTGATGAGTACTATGTATTCTGTAAGACTGATGAATCACACACCTGTACCCCTGAAAAAAATAATATATGTTAATAATAAAATAAATAAATAGTGAGTGAGTGGTGAGCAGCAGCAGAACTGATGGATCATGAAGGTACAAGTGCGTTTGAAGGCTCTCACACCCTTTACTCCAGGGCTCAGAGAATAAAACATCTGAATGTAGCTAACAGACATTCTTTTGGTCTAGAAGGATAGGAGCCTCTAATCTACAGAATCAGGGATTTGTTGTTGTTGTTTGTTTGTTTGTTTTTGGTGGCGGTGGTGAATTCCAACCCCTCTAGATTTTCCTAGGGTGCTACTGGCTTGGGTCGTGGGTGACATTTTGGACTCTGCTCATTCACTCAACCATCCTTCAACAGAATGTCTAGGAGGAGAAACCCCCAACAAAAGAAAGAACCAGAGAATGTGGCCTCTACCACAGAACTACTGAATATGGATATAACCAACATATCAGATACTGACTTCAGAGAAAATTATCAAGGCGATATCTAGAATTGAGGAAAATATTAATGGCAATATATAATCTCTAAGGGGAGAAATGAGATCTAATCAGGCCGAACTTATAAATGCTATGAATGAAATGCAGTCTAAGCTGGATATGCTGAATGCCAGGGTAAACGAGGCAGAAGAACGAATTAGTGAGATAGAGGATAAAACGACAGAAAGGATGGAAATTGAGACGGCATGGGGAAAACAAATTAAAACCCAAGGAATCAAACTGAGAGAGATTAGTAACAGAATGAAACATTGCAATGTAAAAATTATTGTGATCCCTGAGGGGGTGGAAAGTGAGAGAGGTCTAGAAGGTATAGTTGAACAAATCATAGCTGAAAATTTCCCTAATGTGGAGAAGGAAACAAGCATTCATGTCCAAGAGGGGGAGAAGACCCCTCTCAAGATAAGTGAGAAGAGACCAACACCCTGACATATAATAGTACAATTTGCAAATCTTAAGTCCAAGGAATCAATCATGAAAGTGGATAGGAGGAAGAGATTTCTTACATATGGAGGGAGGAACATCAGAGTAATGTCAGACCTATCCACAGAGACCTGGAAAGTCAGAAATGGTACTAATGAGAAGACATATTCAGGGTACTAAATGAGAACGTGCAGTCAAGGATACTTTATCCAGCAAGGCTGTCATTCGGAATGGATGGAGAGAGAAGGAGCTTCCAAAACCAGCAGAAAATAAAAGAATATGTGACCACCAAGCTGTCCCTGCAAGAAATATTAAGGGGGATTGTCTTAAAGGAGAAAGACCCCAAGAGTGATACAGAACAGGAATTTACAGAGGTAATCTATAGAAACAAGGACTTCATTGGCAACATGATGACAATAAATTCATATCTTTCAATGATCACTCTCAATGTGAATGGTATAAATGTTCCCATGAAATGGTGCAGGGTTGCAGATTGGAGAAAAAGACAGGACCCATCCATATGCTGTCTACAAGAGACATATTTTGAACCTAAAAATACACCCAGACTGAAAGTGAAGGGATGGAGAACCATCTTTCATGCCAATGGACCTGAAAAGAAAGCTGGGGTAGTGATTCTCATATCAGACAAATTAGATTTTAAGCAAGATGGCAGAAAAGTGGGGAGCCTATTTCAACTGGTACCCTGAATTGAGCTGGATATCTGCCAGACCACACTGAAAACCCACAAAATCAGCCTGAGATGTAAGAAGATATATCAGGATCTATACCAAAAGAATATCTCCCACAGCTGGTTTCGAGGTATGAAATGGGGAGCCACAATTCTGTGGGGGAAGATATTGGAAGATAAATGGAAGGGGGAGGGAACTGCCGTAAATGCTGGTGCTGGGAAGGTGAAATAACACAGGCGAAAACGTCCTGCGCTGGGCCTGGACACAGACTCACAGACCAGTAGCCAAGGGGAAAGGACTTTAGGGAAGCTCCCCAGGTTGAAACCTGAAGCTCCAGGAGTGCACATGTGAACTGGGTGTGGGTGGTGGTTTTAGAAGCACAAAGGGCAGAGATGTGCCTGGACTTGGAAGCAAGGCCTGAGAGGGCTGCAGTGAGGCACCCAACCCAGGTCACTGCAGTTTATAACAGCACAGACGAAACGGAGGCAGTGTGACCTGGAGGGCTTTCTGGGGAACAATCTATGATCTCTCTGTTCTGAGACAGAAGTTTGGACACAGTCATTTCTACTCTGACTCTTGGAAGGGACACAGAAACCCACCAGGGAAAGCCACCAGAGAACAATAGCCCCCCAAAACCGCTTTTCACTGAACCTATCCCCTACCACAGGGGGCAAGGCAATTCTGCCCAAACAGTGTTCTTTGAGTCAGTGCAGACCCTCTCCCCAGAGGACAGGCTGAAAGAACAAGAAGACAATTACCCTAAAGTCCCTATAAAAAAGGTGCATCTTGCTTGGATTGTGGTAAGTAGTATGGACTCTGTACAGTCCTTCAACCAACTCTCAAAAGAATGAAAAGGAGAAGGAACTCCCAACAGAGGAAAAATTCAGAGACTGTGACCTCTGCCACAGAACTATTGGATATGGACATAAACAAGATGTCGAAAATAAAATTCAGGGGAACAGTTATCTAGAAAACAGTAGGTTGGAGAAAAACATTAGCGGAAACATAGATTCTCTAAGGACAGAAGTGAGAGCTGATCTGGCAGAACTTAAAAATGTTATCAATGTGGTCGAATCTAATCCAAATACTCTTAAAAACTAGGGCAAAGGAGGCAGAAGATCGAATTTGTAATCTAGAAGACAAACTGGTAGAAAAGAAGGATCAGGAAGAGGCCTGGAACAAACAGCTTAGAAGCCCTAAAAACAGATTTAGAGAAATCAATGATGCCATGAAATGTTCCAATGTCAGAATTATTGGGATCCATGAGGGGGTGGAGAGAGAGAGGAGACTAGGAGATATACCTGAGCAAATCCTAGCTGATAATTTCCCTAATCTGGGGGATGGAACAAGTGTTCGTGTCCTAGAGGCAGAGAGGACAACTCCAGAATCAACAAGGGTAGAAAGACCTCCAGACACTTAATTGTGAAACTCACAAATCATATTCAGAGAAATTGTCTTCAGGGCAGATAAGGGGAAGAGATTCGTTACATACAGAGGGAGGAATATCAGAATAATATCAGACCTGTCCACAGAACCCTGGCAAGCCAGAAAGGACTGGCAAGACATATTCAGGGCACTAAATGAGAAAAATATGCACCCAAGAATACTTTATCCAGCAAGGCAGATATTCAGAATGGATGGAGAGATAAAGAGCTTCTAAGACTGACAAAGACTAAAAGATTGTGTGACCACCAAGCTGGCACTACAAGAAATATTAAGGGTGGGTTCTATAAAAGAAGAAAGACCCCAAGAGAGATACAGAACAGAAATATATAGAGACAATTGACAGAAAGAGGGTCCTCACAGGGAAATGATGACAATAAAAACATATCTCTCAATAATCACTCCCAACGTGAACGGCTGAAATATTCCCATAAAATGGCACAGAGGTGCAGATTTGATAAAAATACAGACTGAAAGCGAAGGGATGGAGAATAGTCTTTCATGCCAAGGGACTTCAAAAGAAAACTGAGATAACAATTCTCATATCAGACAATTTAGATTTTAAGCTGAAGACTGTAGCTAAATACACAGAAGGACACTGTATCATTCTTAAAGGTTCTATCAAACAAAAGGATCTAGCAATTGTAAATATGTATGCCCCCAACATGGGAACAACCAAATATATGAGCCAACTACTAAAAGAAAGAGACATATTGATAAGAACATGTTAATTGGGCGCCTGGGTGGCTCAGTGGGTTAAAGCCTCTGCTTTCGGCTCAGATCATGATCTCAGGGTCCTGGGATCGAGGCCCGCATCGGGCTCCCTGCTCAGCAGGGAGCCTGCTTCCCCCTCTCTCTCTCTACCTGCCTCTCTGCCTCCTTGTGATCTCTCTCCCTCTGTGAAATAAATAAATAAAATCTTTAAAAAAAAAAAAAGAACATGTTAATTGTAGGGGATCTTAACACACTACTCTCAGCAATACACAGATCTTTTAAGCAGAAAATCAACAAAGAAACAAGAGCTCTGAATAAAACATTGGATCAGATGGACCTCATAGATATATACAGAACATTCCACCCTAAAACAAGAAAATACTCATTCTTCTCGAGAACACATGAAACTTTCTCCAGAATAGACCACATACTGAGTCAAAAATGAGGTCTCAAACATTACCAAAAGATGGACATAATTCCCTGCATATTCTCAGACCACAAATCTTTGAAACTGGAACTCAGTCACAAGAAAAAGTCCGGAAGAAATCCAAACGCTTGGAAGCTAAAGACCATCCTGCTCAAGAATGTTTGGATCAACCAGGAAATCAAAGAAGAACTTAAATAATTCATGGAAACCAATGAAAATGAAGATACATCAGTCCAAACCCTATGGGATACAGCAAAGGTGGTCCTAAGGGGGAAATACATAGTCATCCAAGCCTCCCTCAAAAAAAATAGAAAAATTCCAAATACACAAACCCTCTTTACACCTTAAAGAACTGGAGAATCAACAAGAAATTAAGCCTACCCCATGCATGAGAAGGGAAATAATTCAGATTAGAGCAGAGATAAATGGTTAGAAACCAGAGATACAGTAGAACACATCAACAACACTAGAAGCTGGTTCTTTGAAAGAATTAATAAGATCGAAAAACCACTGGCCAAACTAATCACAAAGAGAGAGAGAGAGAGAGTGAGAGAGGACTCAAATTAATAAAATTATGAATGAAAGGGGAGAGATCATTACTAACACCAAGGAAAAAGAAACAATCACCAAAAATTATTATCAACAGTCTTTTGCCAAAATGTTAAGCAACCTAGAAGAAATGGATGCTTTCCTGGAACACTATAAAGTTCCAAGCCTGAAACAGGAAGAAATTGACAACCTGAATCGACCAATAATTAGTAATGACATTGAAGTAGTGATCAAAAACCTCCCAAAGAACAAGAATCCAGGACCTGATGAATTACCTGGGGAATTCTACCAAACATTCAAAGAAGAAATAATACCTATTCCTGTGGAGCTGTTTAAAGAAATAGGAACAGAAGGGAAACGTCCAGTCTCTTTCTATGAAGCCAGCATTGCTTTGATCCAGAAACCAGGCAAAGACCCCATCAAAAAGGAAAATTTCAGACTGATATTTCTGATGAATATGGATACCAAAATACTCAACAAGATTCTAGTTAATAGGAGCCAACAGTACATTAAAAAGATTACCCCCCCATGGCCAGGGGGGATTTATCCCTGGGATACAAGATGGTTCAACATTCACAAGTCAAACAATGTAATAGAACAAATTAATAGGGGAAGAGAGAAGAACCACATGGTCCTCTGAATTGATGCACAGAAATCATTTGACAAAATACAGCATCTGTACCTGATTAAAACTCTTCAAAGTATAGGGATAGAGGGAACATTCCTCAACTTCATAAAATCCATCTATGAAAAACCCACAGCGAATATCATTCTCCATGGAGAAAAGCTGGGAGCCTTCCCATTAGGATGAGGAACATGACAGAGATGCCCACACTTGCCACGATTGTTCAACATAGTACTAGAAGTCCTAGCAACAGCAATCAGACAAAAAAAGAAATAAAATTTATTCAAATTGGCAAAGAGGAGGTCAAACTCTTTCTCTTCGCAGATGACATGATACTTTATATGGAAAACCCAAAAGACTCCACACCTAAACTACTACAACTCATACAGCAGTTCAGTAATGTTGTGGTATACAAAATCATTACACAGAAATCAGTTGTTTTCTCATACAATAACAACGAAAATATAGACAGGAAAATTAGAGAATTGATTCCATTTATTATAGCAAAAAGAACCACAAGATACATTGGAATAAACCTAACCAAAGAGGTAAAGTTTCTGTACTCGAGTAACTACAGAACACTCATGAAAGAAATTGAAGAAGACATAAAAAGATGGAAAAACATTCCATGCTCATGCATCAGAAGAAAAAACATTGTTAAAATGTCTATACTGCCCAGAACAATCTATAATTTCAATGCCATCCTGATCAAAATTCCACTGGCATTCTTCAAATGCTGGAACAAACAAACCTAAATTCCTTTGGATCCAGAAAAGATCTCAAATTGTTAAGGAAATGTTGAAAAAGAAAAACAAAGCTGGGGGCATCATGTTGCCTGACTTCATGCTTTACTACATAGCTGTGGTCACCAAGACAGCATGGTACTGGCACAAAAACAGACACATAGACCAATGGAACTGAGTGGAGAGTCCAGATATGGACCCTCAATTCTATGGTCAAATAATCTTCAACAAAGCAGAAAAAAATATCCAGTGGGGGGAAAAAAGATAGCCTCTTCAAAAAATGGTGCTGGGAAAATTGGACAGCTATGTATAGAAGAATGAAACTCGACCATTCTCTCAAACCATACAGAGAGATAAACTCAAAATGGATGAAAGGCTTCAACATGAGACAGAAATCCATCAAAATCCTAGAGGAGAACATAGGCAATAACCTCTTTGACATTGGCCACAAAAACTTCTTTCAAGAAATGTCTCCAAAGGCAAAGGAGAGAAAAGCGAAAATGAACTTTTCAGACTTCATCAAGATAAAAAGCTTCTGCACAGCAAAGGAAACACTCAGCAAAACAAAGAGGCAACCCACGGAATGAGAGAAGATATTTGCAAATGACACTATAGACAAAGGGCTGATATCCAAGGTCTATAAAGAACTCCTCAAACTCAACACCCAAAAAACAGATAATCATGTCAAAAAATGGGTATAAGACATGAACAGACACTTCTCCACAGAAGATATGCAAATGGATAACAGACCCATGAAAAAATGTTCATCATCACTAGCCATCAGGGAAATTCAAACCAAAACCACATTGNTCAAATCAAAACCACATTGAGATACCACCTTACACCAGTTAGAATGGCCAAAATCAACACGACAGGAAACAACAAGTGTTGGAGAGGATGTGGAGAAAGAGGAACCCTCTTACACTCTTGGTGGGAATACAAGTTGGTTCAGTCACTTTGGAAAACAGTGTTTAGATTCCTCAAGAAATTAAAAATAGAGCTACCCTATGACACTGTACTAGTGGGTATTTACCTCGAAGATACAGATGTAGTGAAAAGAAGGGCCATATGTACCCCAATGTTCATAGCAGCAATGTCCACAATCGCCAAAATGTGGAAAGAGCCAAGATGCCCTTCAACAGACAAATGGATAAAGAAGATGTGGTCCATATATACAATGGAATATTACTCGGCCATCAGAACGAATGAATACCAAGCTTTTGTATTAACATGGATGGGACTGGAGGACATTATCCTGAGTGAAATAAGTCAAGGAGAGAAAGTCAATTATCATATGTTTTCACTTACTTGTGGAACATAAGGAATAAAATGGAGGACTTTAGAAGAAGGAAAGAAAAGTGAATTGGGGTAAATTGGAGGGGGAGATGAACCATGAGAGGCTGTGAACTCTGACAAACAAACTGAGGGTTATGGAGGGGAGGGGGGAGGGGGGATAGATGAGTCTGGTAGTGGTATTAAGGAGGACATGTATTGCATGGAGCACTGGGTGTGGTGCATAAGACCGAATCTTGGATCACTGAAAAAATAAAATTAAAAAAGTACCATCAACATTTTTCACAGTGCTGAAACAAATAATCTTAAAGTTTGTATGGAACCAGAAAAGACCCCAAATAGTCAAAGGAATATAACAAAAAAAAACCTGGAAGCATCACAATTCCAGACTTTAAACTATATTATAAACTGTAGTGATAAGACAGCATGGTACTGGCACAAAAAAAAGACACATAGATCAATGGAACACAATAAAGAACTCAGGAAAGGACCCTCAACTCTATGGTCAACTAATCTTCGGCAAAGCAGGAAAGAATATTTAATGGAAAATAGACAGTCTCTTCAGCAAATGGTGTTGGGAAAATTGGACAGCCACATGCAGAAGAATGAAACTGGACTATTTTTCTTACACCACACACAAAAATAAACTCAAAATGGATGAGACAGGAATCCATCAAAATCCTAGAGGAGAGCACAGGCAGCAACCTCTTTGACCTCGGCTGCAGTAACTTCTTGCAAGACAGGTCTCAAAGGCAATGGAAACAAAAGCAAAAGTGAATCATTGGAACTTCATCAAGATAAAAAGCCTTTGCACAGCAAAGGAAACTGTTAACAAAAGTAAAAGGCTACCTGCACACTGGGAGAAGATATTTATAAATGTCTTATCAGATAATATTGCTAGTATCCAACATCTATAAAGAATGTATCAAACTCAACACCCCCCCAAAAAATAAACCAGTCAAGAAATTGGCAGAAAACATGAACAGACATTTTTCCAATAAAGAGATGCAAATGGCCAACAAACAAATGAAAAAATGTTCCACATCTCTTGGTATCAGGGAAGTACAAATCAAAACCACAATGAGACACCACCACTACATGAGTCAGAATGGCTAAAATTAACAAGTCAGGAAACAACAGATGTTGATGAGGATGTGGAGATAGAGGAACCCTTTTACACTGTTGGTGGGAAAGCAAAATGCTACCATCACTCTGGAAAACAGTATGAAATAGAGCTACCATACAACCTAAAAATTGTATTAATAGCTATTTATCCAAAGGATATAACATAGTTATTCAAAGTTGCACATGCACCCCAATGTTTATAACAACAATGTACACAATAGCCAAAATATAGAAAGAGCCCAGATGTCCATAGACAAATGAATGGATAAAGAAGGTGTGGTATGTATATACAATGGAATATTACTCAGCCATCAAAAAATGAAATCTTACCATTTGCAATGATGTGGATGGAACTAGAGGGTATTATACTAAGAGAAAGAAGTATGTTAGTCAGAGAAAGACAAGTGCCATGTAATTTCAGTCATATGAGGAATTTAAGAAACAAAACATGAACATGGGGAAGGAAAGGAAAAATAAAATATAGATTAAATTGGAGGAGGATACAAACCATAAGAAACTCTTAACTATAGGAAGCAAACTGAAGGTTTCTGGACGGAAAGTGGTAAGGCAGATGGGGTACATGGGTGATGAGCATTATGGAGGGCACTTGATGCAGTAAACACTGGGCATTACATGCAATTGGTTGAATCACTTAACTTTACCTCTGAAGCTAATAGTACACTGTATTTTAATTAGCTGATTTTAAATTTTAAAAACCAACTTAAATAAATTTTAAAAACTTGAAACTAACTAGCTAACTAAAGTAAGTAAGTCACTCAGTCAGTCCTGGGTACATAATGTATAACTTGACTATACCTTAACACTGTAGTGCCAATTTGAGTGTTGCTAATGGAGTAAATCTCAGTTCTCATGACACGGAAATTAATTCTGTAAGTATATATGGTGATAATTTTTTTAATTTCTTAAGATTTATTTATTTATTTGCTTGACAGAGAGAGAGCACGTGCGCACAAGCTGGGGGAGGGGAGTGTCAGGCAGAAGGAGAAGCAAGCAGAGGGAGAGGGAGAAGCAGATGGAGGGAGAGAGAGAAACAGGCTCCACACTGAGTAAGGAGCCTGATGCAGGACATGATCCCAGGACCCTGGGATTATGACTTGAGCTGATGGAAGATGTTTAACTGACTGAGCCATCCAGGGACCCCAATTGTACTTCATTTTTCGAAAACGACTGTGAAGAAACAGAAAAAAAAAAGATGCATATCCAAAGATAATAATAACAAGTGTTGGCAAGGATGTGGTGATATTGAAACCCTTGTGCACTCTTGGTGAAAATGTCAAATGGTGCAGCCACTATGGAAAATATTTTGGTGATTCCTAAAGAAATTACATATTGAATTACTATGTGATCCATTAATTCCACTTCTGGGTTATATCCATAAAATTAGAAAGCAGGACCTTGGAGAGAGATGTGTATACCCATGTTCTTGGAGTCATTACTCACAATAGTTCAAACGTGGAAGCAACCCTAATGTACAATAACAGGGGAATGGATGAATACATTGTAGTATATACATACAATGGAATATTATTCAGCTTTTTCAAAGGAAGGAAATTCTGGCACATGTTCACCTCTTAAAGGGAAGAAAATTCTGACACTTGATACAACATGAATGAACCTCGATGGCATTATACTAAACAAAATAAGTCATTCACAAAAAGACTAATATTGTATGATTCAATTTTAATGAGGTACTAGAGTAATCAAACTCATAAAAACAGAAAGTAGAGTGGTGGTTGCTAGGGGCTAGGGACCGTGGTGAATGAGGAGTTATTGCTTAATGGTTATAGCTTTTCAATTTAGCAAGATGACTTCTGGATATTGTTGCATAACACCTAACACATCTAAGCTGTACACTTCAAAACGATCGAGATGATTAAGATTTTTCAAAATAAAAAAATAAACTTTATGTTATGCGTGTGTTACTGCAATAAAAATTTTTTAAATATTAAAAATGAAACACTGATACATTGTACAATACCATGAACCTTGAAAATATGCTTAGTGAAAGAATCCAAATGCATAAGAGCATATATCATATGAATCTATTCCTATGAAATGTCCAGTATAGGCAAATCCATAGAGAGAGAAAATAAATTAGTTTCCAGGGGCTGGGGTGAGAAGGATTGGAAGTGACTACTAAAGTGTACATGGTTTCTTTTTGGAGTGATGAAAATGTTCTGGAATTAAATAGTGGTGATAGATACACAATTTTGTGATATACTTGAACATGTCAAATTACATATTATAATAAGGTGAATTTTATGGAATATGGGTTAAAAAATCAATGTAAGTCCTTATAATTGGATTGTGTGCAGCCACTTAAAAAATTTAACAATGATGTCGTTGCAAATGGCAAGATTTCATTTCTTTTGATAGCTGCATAGTATTCCATTGTATATATATACCACATCTTCTTTATCCATTCATCTGTTGATGGACATCTAGGTTCTTTCCATAGTTTGGCTATTGTGGACATTGCTGCTATAAACATTCGGGT
>LNAC01001024.1:33347-69080 GCA_002007465.1 Ailurus styani | reverse complement strand
AAAACAAACTGAGGGTTACTGGGGGGTGGGAGGGTAGGGATAGGGTGGATGGGTTATGGACATTGGGGAGGGTTTGTGCTTTGGTGAATGCTGTGAAAGATGTAAGCCTGATGATTCACAGACCTGTACCCCTTGGGCAAAGAATAAAAATAAAATTAAAAAAAAAATTAAAAAAAAATACTTAAAAAAAAATTTAACAATGAGAAGACAGATTATATGAAAAAATCAGTAAGCTATATGGTGAATTTAAAATCACCAAAAAACTATGAACAAAAACTGTAATTATATGATCACCCCGTGAAATAAAAAACAAAACATATGCAGGTACATGCATCTCACACACATGCATCTGCATACATAAATATACACAAATTTACGTTCTGCTTCTCTCCTCCAAGCAATTATAGAAAACTGATTATAATGGTCAACTTTGGAAATTTTTACTTTTCATTTGATATCTTCCCTAACTATTCACTTTTTCTAACCTCATATTACTTGTCTTTTATACATATTTAATCTTTTGGATATTTAAGGAGGTTATCTAGGCAAAGAGGTAATAGATCCTTTTGCTTCCTTATTTTTATTTTACAGAAATCTTTTAAAAATCCTAGTGAAAACCCTAAGATAAAACAAAATAAATCACATGTCTAGTCTCACTCCAAATCATTCTTATTTTTCATTTTATGAAAATCCTATAAAAACTCCATGGTTGTTGTCCTTAGATTGGTACTTAAAAACAATTAACAAAGAAGTCCTTTTATTTGTACATGTAAGAGAAAAATTCTTGGCCTTGAGATGAAAGTTAATTACCAAAAGATATCAGAATTAATCAACCAACTTCCCAATTTGAAAAATTCACTATTTTCCATCCCTTCCCTTATAAGAGGAAATCAGAGAGGGAGACAAACCATAAGGACTCTTAACTATAGGAAACAAACTGAGGGTTGCTGGAGGGAAGGAGAGGGGGGATGGGGTAACTGGGTGATGGGCATTAAGGAGGACATGTGACGTAATGATCACTTAGGTGTTACATGCAACTGATAAATTACTGAATTCTATATCTGTAATTAATGATACACTATATGTTAACTAACTGAATTCAAATAAAATAAGTAAAAACAAATAAATAAATACCCCTAAATTAAAACAGATTAATATCATGCAGGGGTGGGTTCAATTTTGTTCTCTGCTGTCATTTTTTAAATATAATTGGCATACATTAATTTCAGCTGTACAATACAATATTTCAACATTTGTATACATTAAGAAATGATCACCACAATGACTTTATTACCATCTGTCACCACAAAAAGTTACAAAAACTATTTTTTATGTAATAGGAAAATTTCAGATTTATTTCTTAGCATCTTTCAAACTTGCAATACAATATTTTTGAGTATAATCACCATGCTGTATATTACATCCCTATGACATTTGTTTTATTTTTTTTTTGCTAAATTTTTTTAAATTAACATTTAATGTATTATTTGTCCCAGGGGTACAGGTAATCATCAGGCTGACATATTTCACAGCACTCACCATAACACATACCCTTCCCAATGTTCATAACCCACCACCTATCCCTAACAACCACCCCCCAGCAATCCTCAGTCTGTTTCATGAGATTAAGAGTCCCTTATTGTGTGTTTCCCTCCTGATCCCATCTTGTTTCATTTTTTCCCTCCGCCCTGCCTCTCAAGTTCCTCATATCAAAGAGATCATATGATAATTGTCTTTCTCTGATTGACTTATTTCACTTAGCATAATACCCTCTAGTTCCATCCACATCGTTGCAAATAGCAATATTTCGTTTTGTTGATGGCTGTATAGCATTCCATTACACGCACACGCATGTGTGTATCACATCTTTATCCATTCATCTGTTGATGGACATCTAGGTTCTTTCCATAGTTTGGCTATTGTGGACATTGCTGCTATAAACATTCGGGTGCACGTGCCCCTGAGGATCACTACCTTTGTGTCTTTAGGATAAATACCCAGTAGTGCGATTGCTGGGTCGTAGGGTAGCTCCATTTTCAACTTTTTGAGGAATCTCCATACTGTTTTCCAGAGTGGCTGCACCAGCTTGCATTCCCACCAATAGTGTAGGAGGGCTCCACTTTCTCTGCATCCTCACCTACATCTGTCGTTTCCTGACTTTTTAATTTTAGCCATTCTGACTGGTGTGAAGTGGTATCTTACTGTGATTTTAATTTGCATTTCCCTGACGCTAAGTGATGTTGAGCACTTTTTCATGTTTCTGTTGGCCATTTGTACGTCTTCTTTGGAGTAATGTCTGTTCATGTCTTCTGCCCATTTATTGATTGGATTATTTGTTCTTTGGGTGTTGAGTTTGAGAAGCTCTTTATAGATTTTGGATACTAGCCCTTTATCTGATATGTCATTTGCAAATATCTTCTCCCATTCTGTCAGTTGTCTTTTGGTTTTGTTGACTGTTTCCTTTGCTGTGCAAAAGCTTTTAATCTTGATGAAGTCCCAATAGTTCATTTTTGCTCTTGCTTCCCTTGCTATTGGTGATGTTTCTAGGAAGAAGATGCTGTGGCACTTGCATTCACATTCACAGTATAAGAGAGTTCCACTTTCTCCACATCCTTTCCAACACTTGTTGTTTGCTGTCCTGTTGATTTTGGCCATTATAACTGGTGTAAGGTGGTATCTCAATGTGGTTTTGATTTGAATTTACTTGATGGCTAATGATGATGAATATTTTTTCATGTATCTGTTGGCCATTTGTATGTCTTCCTTGGAGAAGTGTCTGTTCATGACTTCTACCCATTTATTGACATGAATATCTGTTTTTTTGGGTGTTGAGTTTGAGGAGTTCATTATAGATGTTAGATATCACCCCTTTGTCTGTACTGTCATTTGCAAATATCTTCTCCCATTCTGTGGGTTGCCTCCGTGGTTGTTTTGTTGATTGTTTTCTTTGCTGTGCAGAAGTTTTTATCTTGACAAAGTCCCAAAAGTTCATTTTTGCTTTTGTTTCCTTTGACTTCGAAGATGTGTTTTGAAAGAAGGTGCTGTGGCCGATGTTGAGGAGGTCGCTGCTTATGTTCTCCTCTAGAATTTTGATAAATTCCTGCCTCATGTTGAGGTCTTTCATCCATTTCAAGTTTATCTTTGTGTATGGTGTGAGAGAATGCTCAAGATTCATTCTTCTTTTTGTTATTATTATTATTATTTGAGCCAGGGGTACAAGACTGTGAATCATCAGGCTTACACCTTTCACAGCACTCACCATAACACAAAACATCCCCAATATCCATAAACCATCCACCCTATCCCTACCCTCCAACCCCCCAGTAACCCTCAGTTTGTTTTGTGAGATTAAGAGTCTCTTATGGTTTGTCTCATTCCCAATCCGATCTTGTTTCATTTTTTTCTTTTTTTTTTTTCTTTTTTTTTTTTTTTTTTTTTTTTTTTTTTTAAATTTTTTTTTTTTTTTTTTNTTTGACACAGCGAGGCAGAGAGAGATTACAAGTAGACAGAGAGAGAGGAGGAGGCAGGCTCCCCGCTGAGCATGGAGCCCGATGTGGGCCTCGATCCCAGGACCCTGGGATCATGACCTGAGCCGAAGGCAGAGGCTTTAACCCACTGAGCCACCCAGGCGCCCTTGTTTCATTTTTTTCCATCCCAAACCCCCACGACTCCCCGCCCTGCCCCTCAAATTCCTCATATCAGAGAGATCATATAATAATTGTCTTTCTCTAATTGACTTATTTCGCATAGCATAATACCCTCTACTTCCATCCACATCGTTTCAAACGGTAAGATTTCAGTTCTTTTGATGGCTGCATAGTATTCCTTTGTATGTATATACCACATCTTCTTTATCCTTTCTTCTGTTGATGGACATCAAGGCTGTCTCCATAGTTTGGCTATTGTGGACATTGCTGCTATAAACATTCGGGTGCATGTGCCCCTGAGGATCACTACCTTTGTATCTTTAGGGTAAATACCTAGTAGTGCAATTGCTGGGTCGTACAGTAGCTCTATTTCCAACTTTTTGAGGAACCTCCATTCTGTTTTCCAGAGTGGCTGCACTAGCTTGCATTCCCATCAACAGTGTAGAAGGGTTCCCCTTTCTCCGCATCCTTGCCAATATCTGTCGTTCCTGACTTATTAATTTTAGCCATTCTGAGTGGTGTGAGGTGGTATCTCACTGTGGTTTTTATTTGTATTTCCCTAATGCCGAGTGATGCTGAGCACTTTCTCATTTGTCTGTTGGCCATTTGTACGTCTTCTTTGGAGAAATGTCTGTTCATANAAATGTCTGTTCATGTCTTCTGCCCATTTCTTGACTGGGTTATTTGTTTTATGGGTGTTGAGTTTGAGAAGCTCTTTATAGATTTTGGATACAAGCCCTTTATCTGATACGTCATTTGCAAATATCTTCTCCCATTCTGTCAGTTGTCTTTTGGTTTTGTTGACTGTTTCCTTTGCTGTGCAAAAGCTTCTGATCTTGATGAAGTCCCAATAGTTCATTTTTGCCCTTGCTTCCCTTGCCTTTGGTGATGTTCCTTGGAGGAAGTTGCTTGTGGCTGAGGTCATAGAGGTTGCTGCCTGTGTTCTCCTCAAGGATTTTGATGGATTCCTTTCTCACATGGAGGTCTTTCATCCATTTTGAGTCTATTTTTGTGTGCGGTGTAAAGAAATGATCCAGTTTAATTCTTCTGCATGTGGCTGTCCAATTTTCCGAAAACCATTTGTTGAAGAGACTGTGTGACATTTATTTTATAACTGAACATTTGTACCTCTTGATCCCCTTTGCCCATTTTACCCACCTTCCAAACTTCCTCCCTTTGAGCAACTACCAATCTATTCTCTGTATGTATGAGTTTTGTTTTGCTTTGCTTGTTCATTTGCTTTGTTTTTTTTTTTGACTCCATGTGTAATTGAAATCATATGGTATTTGTTTTTCTCTGTCTTCGTTTGGCATAATACACTATAGGTCCATCCATATTGTCACAAAGTGCAGTATTTCATGCTTTTTCATGGTTGGGTCATATTGCAGTGTGTGTGTGTGTGTGTGTGTGTGTGTGTGTGTGTGTGTGTGCGTGCGTGTGTGTGTGTGTGTTTACCACGTCTTTATACACACATCCATTACTGGACCCTTAGGTTGTTTCTGTCTTGGCTATTGTGTGAATGATGTTACAATTAACATGGGGGTTGCATATATCTTTTTGAGTTATTTTTTCTTTCTTTTGGGTAAATACCCATAAGTGGAATTGCTGGATCATATGGTAATTCTATTTTTAATTTTTTCAGGAACTTCCATTCTGTTTTCCATAGTGGCTGCACCAGTTTACATTCCCACCAGCAGTTCACAAGTGTTCTCTTTTCTCCACATTCTCACCAACACTTACTTCTTATCTTTTTTTTTTTAAAATATCTTATTTATTTATTTGACAAAGAGAGAGAGATCAGATCACAAGTAGGCAGAGAGGCAGGCAGAGAGAGGAGGAAGCAGGCTCCCCGCTGAGCAGGGAGCCTGATGCGGGCCTCAATCCCAGGACCCTTAGATCATGACCTGAGCCGAAGGCAGAGGCTTTAACCCACTGAGACACCCAGGCGCCCACTTCTTATCTTTTTGATAAGTCATTCTAACAGGTGTGAGGGGATATCTCATTGTAGTTTTGATTTACATTTCTCTGGTAATGAATGATGTTGATAATCTTTTCATGAAGCTATTGGCCATCTGTATAATTCTTTGGAGAAAATGTCTATTAGGATCCTCTGTCCATTTTTTAACCAGATTTTTTTTTGCTATTGAGTTGTATGAGTTCTTTATATACTATGGATATTGGCCTCTTATCAGATATACAATTTGCAAATATTTTCTTCCATCGAGTACATTACCTTTTTTATTTTGTTGATGGTTTCCTTCACTATGCAGAAGCTTCTTAGTTTGATGTAGTCCCATTTGTTTATTTTTGCTTTTATTGTCATTGCCTTTGGAGCCAGATTTAAAAAACAAAAACAACAACAACATATCACCAAGACTGATGTCTAGGAGCTTACTGCCTATTTTTTCTTCTAGGAGTTTTATGGTTTATGGTCTTGCACTCAAGACTTTAACCTGTTTTGAGTAAATTTTTTGTATCTGGTGTAAGACAGTGATCCAGTTTCATTCTTTTTCACGTGGTTATCCAGGTTTCCCAACACCATTTATAGAAAACACTCCCCTCTCCCACATGTGTTGTCATCTTTTGAGCACTTTAAATTATGAAAGAAATTCAGAACTATTAACACTTCTCAAATCTGATTTGCTAACCCTTCAGCCTAACAGTGCCCTCTTCTGGTTTCATGATTCACATTCACCAATTTAATCAATGTTTAAAAAAAAAAGCTTAACTTGGAAAAGCTGATAAAGAAAAATCATTTTGAGACCTAGCTGTAAAAGGCTTTAGTTCTCCATTTTAGTATAACAAAAATAAACAAAGAAAATTCCAGTTGGGAGTATAATGGTGGTTACCAAGGACTGGGAGAGGAGGGAAAGGAAAGGTACTGTTTAATGATTATGCCAAAATTCTGGAGATTGGTTGTATAACATTGTGAATATACTCAACTACTAAACTGTACACTTAAAATGGATAAGATGGAAAATTTTATGTTTATTTTACCACAATTAAAGTTAAAAATAAATAAATCCAGTTGAGATATAAATAGTCCAGGTTGATGGCAGCAGTTTTACTTTGGGAGTGTTTTCACAAGTCAAATGTTTACCATAAATATAACACATCTGGATTTGATATGATTTTTAATTCCTGTTATGTTACTAAAATAGGCAATATTTATCTTAATTTACTGAAACATTAGCTATAAAACAACTTAATTTCAACTTTTACTCTTAAAGTCTCTAGTTTCACAGATTGAGAGACACATCTGAAAAGACTGCAAAAATGTTACTTCACTTACTTTGGAAAATAACGAAATATTCTGCAGTATAAAACATAGTAATGAAGTTTGACTTATACAACAGGGTAGAAGGGATTACATTCACTGAAATAAAGAAGACTAGGAAAGGAACAAGCTTGGAAGATTAGGGATAGACCAGTGGTTCTCAGTGGGAATGATTTTTGCCTTCCAGGGGACATTTGGCAGTGTATGAAGGCATTTTTGGTTTTACAGGTGGTGAGGATGTGCTAATGCCCAATGTTGGTATACTGCTAAACATCCAACAATGCACAGGGTAGGCCCCTACCACAGAGAGGAATCTGGCCTCAAATGTCAGTAGTGCCAAGAGCGAGAAACACTAGGTTAAAGTCCTCTCCTCTGAGTTTGGCTACTCTTTCTCAGCCTTTGCTGTAGACTACTCTTCCTCTGTCTATAATTACTCAGTATTCTGTCTTTAGCCCACTTCCTTTTTCTCTATATTTTCTCTTGAGGATAACATCCATCTCCATGCAACTACCAGATCTATGTTGGTGATTCCCACATGCTTTGTCTAGTCCCAACTGCTTTTCTAAAGCTAAAGTATTGCCTCTCTCAATTTACCTTCACATTGCTACAATATTTTTCTTTATTGGTAGCATTTGGTAATGAAAGACCCCCGCTTGTGAACACCCTCCCCCAGCCGTCAACTAACTAACCGCATTCTTGCCTTTCTGTAACCGCTTGGCTGCAGAGAACAAAGGTCGGAGAGTCCTGAGAACCCCTCCCGGCCATTCCGAGGGATTCCCAGGGAAGTAACACCTGTGACCTTAGATAACCTGCATTGTTGTCTTAAATAACTAATAGAAAACCTGTTGCTAAGCCGTTGCTTATGTACCCCCTTTTTTCCCCTATAAAAAGCTTGTGAGCCAAAAGCCCGGCGCGCTCAGCCAGCTGGTGCTGCTGACCGCCCGCAGGCGCGTCTGTGAACAATAAATCCTCTTGCCTTTGCATCCAGTGGAAGCCCGGTGTCGGATTCTTGGGTAGCGGGATCTGAGGGTCTTTCAGTAGAAAACCACAGGGTCATTTATTTCCCAAACATTTATTTAGTATGTAGTTTGTGTAAAGGGCTTCACTGGTGCTTAGAGGAAGGCAGTGATGGTGAACATGAGAGGCAATCATGGTTAACAAGTACTTTAAATACATGATCCCTGATTATGGCAAGAGTTCTAAAAGGAAGAAATTACTATCACCTGGAGAATATAGTTCTAAGTGTTTAATCAACTACTTAAATATCACAGAGCTTTTAAATAACAGAGCATTTTGAAAGTCAGTTCTATTTTGACATTAAGGGTTGAACTCTCTCTATTATAAAACATTAAGGACAGTGGTGTGAAAGAGTGATCTAGTTTGTACATAGCCAAAGGGGGATCGATGTGAGTGATGAAGATCTAAGAAGTTCCAGTAGCCTTTTCTTCTAAGCCACCGTGCACCCTCTCCTGGTTACTTACCATATATCATAGAGTATAATACACCATAGAGTAAGATGAATTATTATTTTCCATAACTCTGGGAAAGAGAACAGAAATATTGCCAGTTAAAGTATGACATTTCACCAATTGAGATTGAGATTCATCAACTGAAATTTTATAGATGTTGAAATATTAAAAAACGTTAGACATTTTTAAAAAGTAAGCCTTCAGAGATTTCTAATTTGTTAAAATACGAAGAAATAAGTAACATTACATTCTATGACATACGGTGAATTTATTTTACACATTCAATTACCATAGTCAATACTAGTTTGCTATTCTGCACTTAAGTCAACTAACACGTTCGCATATTGCTTTTTAAACGGTCCTAGGGAGTTTCATGGGTCTGTGTTGTGCATAGGTAACTCTATAGTAAAGCCCTTAACTTTTGAATAATTTCTTTGTTCTCCCCCCACCCCCTGCACACCTTCCCTCCCGCCTCCGCGCTTTTCCACAATCTATGCAGACTTTACCATTTAGTAGGAAATCTAAATTTCTTCTAATGTTAAAATGGCATAGATTGTATAAAACAGAACATAGATTTAATTACATTTGGGGGGACGGGCAGAAGAAATACATTAAATATTAAATATACGCCTCGTCTTAAGACCCTCCCCTGTAGAAACATTAAAAGAGGGTGGAGTAGGGAGGGGCGGGCGGAGGCGGAGAGGGGATATGCGTTTCAGGATACAGGAAATACGGTAAGCGCGAAAACGGGAGGAAGCTCTGTGCCTGGAAGGGACCCGCCGCCATCTCAGGTCTCGGCCTCGCTGCTCCCACCAGAGAGAGCTGACGTCCAGTCCTATAATCCTTATGGGGGACCAACCTTGTGCCTCTGGGAGATCCACGCTCCCACCTGGAAATACGCGGGAAACCAGGCCTCCAAAAAAGCGCTGTCTCCTAGCTCCACGGTGGGATTATCCAGAAGGAACCCCCAACGGAGCTGGTAACCCTCTCCCCTCCGCACCTTCTCCTGCATCACCCGGCCTGAAATCGCACCCTCCTCCTCCGGAGAAGTAGTAGAATATACTTCTCTCACCCCAAACCAGGTTAGATTCTTTCTTACTCATCTTGAACATCCAGGCTCTCTGTAACTTAATTATACAATTTCCCAGATCTCTTTCCGCTTTTCTCTATTTCCACGATTTCAAAATTGAAAAACAAAATAAACAACAAAAAAGGGGGCATTAAATAGCTCTTTCACAAAATATGTTTGGGTGAAATTATGGGTACTTATTGACATTAAAGTAGTTATTTTTAATATATTAGCTGTGATAATTGTGGTTATATTTTTTGAGAAATGGATTTAAATCTTTTGATATGCTTAAAAGTAATTCAGTGGGGCCAAAGTGGGGGTTTACAAACAAAATATTCATGAGTTGATCATAACTGGGTGATGTAAACGTGGAGATTCATTATGCTGTTCTCACTACTTTTCTGTATATTTGAAACTTTTACATTTTAAAAAAGTCATTGATTCAAGATCAATAACATATGGAAGGCCTCATTCCTATGCTAACAGGCCTAATTCCTGTGCTGACAGAGAGTATTCTTAAAGTGAGTCTCCATGAATGTATGTTTCTCTGTGTATGGCAGGAAAATTTTCTAAGTAAAAAAAAAAAAAATGTTACACTGTGGTAAGTGTAAACCCAAGTGCTTGTTGCTTGTTCAGGGTATGCAGGGATCACTAGGGATGGACAAAGTCTTTCTGCCTGGTAATAATCATGACCCATCAAAAAGGAAAGAGGAAATTTGGTTGGACCTTAAAGGGTGAATGACATCTGTCTTGTGGAAAGGGAGAGAATGCTTTTCAGGCCTAGTATTTCCAGGACAAAAGCCCCTAAGCAGCCTTCTGTGAAAAGCTTGGTTGTAACTGTATCTTGGAGAAAGACTTGGAGGTGCAATAGAGTGTTGCAGGGCCTTGAATGTTATGCTAAAGAGTATGTAGTTTAATCCAAAAGTGGTGGTAACCATTGGAGATTTTCAGTCAAATGATGTATTTTAGGAGTACAGTTTTTACTATCAGAGAAACAACCTTTTTCTTAGATGACCTTCTAGAATGCAAAAAAGAAAACCAAATCTGACCCAAGTCTCACAGGTTCTTGTAATCCAAGGAAACAGGGCATCCTTTCTTCATTCATGCAATAAACCTTTACGGAGCCCTTGCAAAGGACTAGGCATTGTGCTGGGAACTGTAGGGAATGGATGACAAGGCATAGTGCTTGGTACATAGTAGGAGTGATAGATATTTGAATAAATAAGTCAATAAATGCTAGGATAACAGTGGAAACTAAGGAGGCTCTGGACTTGGAACTTAGAGATAGTGGATAGAAAAAGAATGAGCTCTGGTTTTGCTTGAAAGCATCATCCATTCACTCATTCCTTTACACCCTGATTTGCCTCAACTTTACTTCAGCGTCCAAAAGGGTAGTGGTTGTGGGGGGTAGGGCATAGGGATAGCAGTGCTCAGAAAACAAAGGAGACTGTGCAAGGCAAAAAGTTCAAGAGATACATAATTTCCTCTAGTGATTCAAATGATTGAAAATTGAAATAATAGCCCATATTTATTGAACTTTTTTTTATGTGCTAGACCCTGTTCTAAAGGGCTTCCAGAATCTATGCTCTTAATTTGCAATAGTTCTCTTTTAATACTATCCATTTAACTGTTACACAGGAATATACAATAGAAATGGGAGCATGGTGGATCATAAGGACTTGAGGTCAGGGGAAAGAGATGGACAATAACAAAAGAAACCATTTTGCCTTACTTTATTATTTTTCAGTCTCTGAGGGATTGCAGAATGACTCCATTTCCTTGGTGCATTCATAAAATGGTTCATCTAGTGAAGACAATGAAGATTATTGACACTGCTGCCCTGCTTCTTCTGATGTCCTGCCCCAGGTAATTGTGTTTTTTAAGGTAATTTATTTACCAAAAATATTAGTAAGGGAGGAAGAGGAATAAGAGTTATAAAAAGAAATAGCCAAACAAAAAACAAAGCTAGCACCAAATGGTAAAATTGAAACTTATTTTCTACATTATATGAAACCATATATACCATATAATAATAATGTAATTTATAAGCTGCCTTGTTAGATTCACTCCTAATTACCTTATAGTTTTTGTTGTTACTGGGAAATGTTTAAATGTGTTTAAAACCACATTTTCTGATTTTTGGCTGGTAAATGGGAACATGATTGATATTTTTGAATATTGATTTTATATGCTACAGTCTTCCTGAATTGTTTGTTCTGATAATTTATAGATTTTCTGGGATTATCTGTTAATTATATTGTAAATAATGGAAGTTTCTTGTCAGTATTTATTTTTTGGCTTGTCTTACCGTGCCAGCTAGGATCTTCATTACAATGAGAAAGAGTAACAGTGATAGTGGATTTCCTACTCTTGCTTTTGAATTTACAAGGGAATTCTACAAATGTTTCACCATTTTTAGATTTGCTTCTTCAGGATAAGGAAGTTCATTTCTAGCCTTAGTATGCCGAGACTTTTTAATTATTAAGGAATATGGAGTTTTTCTTCATTAATTTGAGAGTGTGACCATGTGATAAACTACAGTAATCAATTTTCTAATTTACTTTCTGACTTTGGTTTCATCACCCTCACCATTGAATATTTTGTTTTTAAAAATTTTGCTTTAATCTTTATTATTTTCTTTACTTGCTTTATGTTTGCTCTTTTTCAAATTTACCTTCTGGACTTTTAGCCCAGTAATTATCATGCTCCTTTTCCAAAATAAGAATTTGTGACTATAAATCTCCCACTACATATGATGTTAAAAGAAATTCACAGATTTTTATATGTAGTATTTTATTGTCATTCAATTTCATGTAGTATTTATTGTCATGTAATTTCTCTTATGATTTCTTATGTGACTCATGAGTTTGTTTAATGTGCAAACACATGGGGCTCTTTTGTAAAAATCAATTTGTGAAATCATTAGTCCAATTACAGTTAAACTTCATCTTATTTTCTGCTTTAAAATATTTTTTTATCTTTCTGATAAGAAAAAGCAAAATTGTATATGACCTGCTCATTCCAAAAGATTTTGGCCATATAAAACATTTCTTTCATTAACTACATGGAAATGTATGTGCATGCTATTGAATGATGGAATTATTCCTGATATTTATATTTGAGTTTTTAAACTTTTTATATTTTTTGTTGTTTTCTTTTTTATCTCAAATTTTTATTTAAATTCCTGTTAGTTAACATATAGTAAAACATTAGTTTTAGGAGAAGAATTTAGTGATTCATCGCTTACATATAATAATACCCAGTGCTCATCATAATTGCCCTCATTGATACCCATCAACCATTTAGCCCATACCCCACCCACCTCCCTCCATTAACCCTCAGATTATTCTCTATAGGTAAGATTCTCTTATGGTTTGCTTCCCTCTCTTTTTTTTCCCCCTTCCTATATGTTCATCTGGTTTTTTTCTTAAATTCCACATATGAGTGAAATCAAATCATATTTGTCTTTCTCTGACTTACTTCACTTAGCATAATATACTCTAGCTCCATCTACATCATTGCAAATGGCAAGATTTCATTCTTTTTGATAGCTGAGTAATATTCCATTATATTATTTATACATATATATATATAATATATGGGGTATATATACATATACCACATCTTTTTTATCCATTCATCAGTAGATGGACATTTGGGCTCTTTCTATAGTTTGGTTATTGTTGATATGCTGCTATAAACATCGAAGAGCATGTGCCTCTTCGAATCTGTATTTTTTACATCCTTCGGTTAAATACCTAGTAGTGTAATTGCTGGATCATAGGGTAGTTCTATTTTTAACTTTTTGAGGAACTTCTATACTATTCTCCAGGGTGAATACACCACTTTGCATTCCCATCTATAGTGTAGGAGGGTTCCCCTTGCTCCACATTCTCACCTACACCTAATGTTTCCTGTGTTGTTAATTTTAGCCATTCTGACAGTTGTGAGGTGGCATATCATCGTGATTTTGGTTTGTATTTCCCTGATGAGTCATATTGAGCATCTTCTCATGTGTCTATTAGCCACCTGTATATCTTCTTTGGAGAAATATCTGTTCATGTCTTTGCCCTTTTCTTAACTGGATTATTTATTTTTTGGGTATTGAGTTTGATAAGTTTTTTATTGATTTTGAATAATAGTGCTTTATCTGATGTGTCCTTTGCAAAAATCTTCTCCCATACTGTACATAGCCTTTTAGTTTTGTTGATTGTTTCATTTACTGTGCATAAGATTTTTATCATGATGAAGTCCAAGTAGTTCCTTTTTGCTTTTTTTTCCCTTGCCTTTGGGGACTTGTCTAGCAAGAAGTTGCTATGGCCAAGGTCATGGAGGTTGCTGCCTGTGTTCTCCTCTAGGATTTTGATGGATTCCTGTCTCACATGGAGGTCTCTCATCCATTTTGAGTTTATCTTTGTGCATGGTGTAAGAGAATGGTCCAGTTTCATTCTTCTGCATGTGGCTGTCCCATTTACCCAGCACCACTTATTGAAGAGACTGTCTTTTCCATTGGATATTCTTTCCTGCTTTTTCTAAGATTAGTGGACCATTGAGTTGAGGGTCCATTTCTGGTGTCTCTATTCTGTTCCGTTAATCTATATGTCTGTTTTTGTGCCAGTACCATACTGTCTTGATGACTACAGCTTCATAATATAGCTTGAAGTCCGGAATCGTGATGTCTCCAGTTCTGCTTTTCTTTTTCAGGGTTGTTTTGGGTATTCTTTTGTGGTTCCGTAATTGTTCTGGCTCTATGAAAAATGCTGGTGGTATTTTGATAGGTATTGCATTCAAATTATAGGTTGTTTTGGGTAGTATAGACATTTTAACAATGTTTGTTTTTTCATGGAATGTTTTTCCAATAAAAGAGGACATTTATTTATGTCCTCTTGAATTTCTTTCATAGCTGTTCTACACTTTTCAGAGTACAGAACAATTACCTCTTTGGTTAGGTTTATTATGAGGTATCTTATGGTTTTTGGTGCAGTTGCAAATGGGATTGGTGCCTTGATGTTGGTACATTTTTGATTACTGATGCAATTTCTTTGATGATTATGGATCTATTCAAATTTTCTAATTTTTCCTGTTTCAATTTTGGTAGTTTGTATGTTTTTAGGAATTTTCCCATATTTTCCAGATTGCTCTTTTATTGGCATATAACTTTTCATAATGTTCTCTTATAATTGTTTGTATTTCTGTGGTGTTTGTTGTGATCTTTCCTCTCTCATTTGAGGTTTTATTTATTTGTTCCTTTCTCTTTTTTGATAAGTCTGGCTAGGGGTTTATCAATTTTCTTAATTCTAAAAGAACCAGCTCTTAGTTTCATTGATCTGTTCTACTGTGTTTTTGTTTTTGTTTTCTGTTTCTATATTGTTTATCTCTGCTCTAATCTTTATTATTTCCCTTCCTCTGTTGGCTTCAGGCTTTATTTCCTGCTCCTTTTGTAGCTCCTTTAGATGTAGGAATAGATTATATATTTGAGACTTTTCTTTTTTGGTGAGGTAGGGCTCTATTACACTATACTTCCCTCTTAAGACTGCCTTTGCTGTGTGTTTTCATTTTCATTTGCTTCTGTGTACTTTTTTATTCCCTCTTTAATTTCCTGGTTAACCCATTCATTCTTATTAGGATGTTTTTTCACCTCCATGAATTTGTGGTCTTTCCAATTTTTTTCTTGTCTTTGACTCTAAATTTTGTAGCATTGTGGTCTATTATGCACAGTATGATCTCAATATTTTTGGACTTGTTGAGGCCCGATTTGTGACCCAGTATGTGATCTATTCTAGAGAATGTTCTGTCTGCACTTGGAAAGAATGTGTATTTTGCCGCTTGAGGATGAAATGTTATAAATATATCTATGAAGTCCATCTGGTCCAGTGTGTTAAAGCCATTGTTTACTTTTTGATTTTCTGCCTAGATGATCTGTCCATTGTTCTAAGTGGGAGTATTAAAGTCCCCTAGTATTACTTTATTATTGTGACCGAGTATCTTTATGTTTGTTTGACTTACATATTTGGGTCCTAAGTTGGGGGGCATAAACATTTACAATTTTTAAAAATTCTTGTTGGATAGGTCCCTTAGTTATGATATACTGCCCTTCTTCATCTCTTCTCACAGTCTTTGGTATAAAATCTATTTTTCTGATATAAGTATTGCCACTCTGGCTTTCTTTTGACGTTCATTAGCATGATGAATCCCCATCCCCTCACTTTCAATCTGCAGTCACGGTTAGTTCTAAAGTGAGTCTCTTATAAGAAACATATAGATAGGTCTTGTTTTTTTTATCCATTCTAATACCCTTTGTCTTTTGATTGGAGAATTTAGTCCATTTACATTCAGACTGATTATTGATAGATATGAATTTAAAGCCATTGTATTAACTATAAAGTTGGTATTTCTGGATATTTTCTCTGGTACTTTCTAGTCTTCATTGCTTTTGGTCTTTTTTTCTCCACTCAAACAGTACCCCTTAAAATTTCTTTCACAGCTGGCTTAATGGTCACAAACTCCTTTAGTTTTTGTTTGTCTGGGAAACTCTTTATGTTTTTTATTCTGAATGACAGCCTTGCAGGGTAAAGAATTCTTGGCTGCATGTTTTTCCATTCAGCACATTGAATATATCATGCCACTCTCTCTGGCCTGCTAACGTTCTATGGATCTATCTGATGCAAACCTGATTTGTTTTCTCTTCTAGGTTAAGGAATTTTTTTTCCCTTGCTGCTTACAAGTTTCTTTCCTTATCTGTGTATTTCGTAAATTTCACTATGCTGTATCTTGGTGTTGGCTTGCTTTTGTTGATTTTGATGGGAGTTCATTATGCCTCCTGTATTTTGATGTCTCTGTCTTTCTCCAGATTAGGGAAGTTTTCTGCTATAATACCCTCAAATAAACCTTCTGCCCCTTTCCCCCCTCTCTTCTTCTTCTGGGACTCTATGATACAAATATTATTACACTTTATGGAGTCACTGAGTTCCCTAAGTCTATATTCGTGATCCAATATTTTTCTTTCCTTCTTCTTTTCAACTTTATTATTTTCCATAATTTTATCTTCTATATTACTGATTCGCTCCTCAGCTTCTTCCATTCTTGTGGTCATTACAGCCAGTCAATTGTGCATCTTGGTTATAGCTTTTTTATTTCTGCCTGACTAGTTCGTAGATCTTTTATCTCTACAGAAAGGTACTCCCTAGTGTATTCTGTGCTTTTCTCAAGTCCAGCTAGCATCCTTAAGGTTGTTATTTTAAATTCTTGTTCAGGCATATTACTTATAACTGTTTTGATTAGATCACTGGACATTACCTCTTGGTGTTTCTTGCGGGGTAGATTCCTCCATCTTGGCATTTTGCTTAGATCTCTGTCTTCTGTATTTTCAGAAAGTCTGTTGCATATCCTGCTCCTGAGAGTAATGGCTAAATTAAGAAAGATCATATACTGTCCAGAGCTTGGCATTTCAGGAAATTTTTTTGTGTATTTTGTGTGTACTCTGCTGCTGTGTTTTGGCTACTCCTTCCTTTAGGTCAGTCCTCTACAGAGTTTCTCCTTGCCTGCAGTGGGGAGTGTTTGGACGTTGGACGTTATGTGGTGGGTTTTAACTAGGTACATTCTGGTGTGCTTGTTAGAAAAGGGTAGATCCTATTTCCCCCAAAGCTGAAGTTTTCCAGTACTCTATGATCAGTAGACTTAATTTGTGCAGAGGGGGTGGTGGGCTGGTCTTCTGGGCGAGGGACCTACTGCACTGTTTCCCAGGTCGACTTGGCCTAGTGGAGATGCATCTGCAAGGTACAGTGGGGTGGGGATTGTTATAAGCAACTGTAGCTTCCACTGTGTGTGGTGTGTTGTTCACTGAAGTCTGTCTGCGCTGATGGGTGGGAAGGAAATGGCCTCACCCCACTCTCATGTTCCCAAAGAGGGGATTTTGTGCCTGCTCCTATTCAGAAAGCCCTCACAGAAGAGTAAACAATCTCCCTCTCTATGTCTCAGGATTCCATCAGAACTCTCTTTGTGTCTGTACCATATACCTGCGTGATGGCATTGTATTACTGTGTTTTATTTCAGGGGTGCAGCTGGGTTTCAAAACTCCAAATTTTAGGAACCTTGTAAGGTGCAAACCCACATTGATTCACTGGGGAGGGTCTTGCCGCACTGCGGCTCATGTCAGTTTGTCCCAGAAAAGTAGTTGCATGACTATGCAGGGGTTTGGGCATTTATGGTAAACCTTAGACAAAAGCTGGCATCCAGGTAAGCTGCCTTCAACAGGTCTCTCTGCTGATTTGCTCATTAACAGTGCTGCTCAGTAGTGACCATTGTCTGTTTCATTCCCTCTCAGGATATGCCACCTCTCCCAAATTCACTCCAAAGAGGAGAACTGTCTATCCCGGTGCAACCAAGGGTATCCTCAGACCATGCTGTCCACTTTGGGCCTCTGTCCTCTTCCCTAGATAAACACTACTTGCCCAATTGGCATAGCCCCAGCGATGGCACAGACTTCCTAAACATCAGACTTTGAGCTTCACTGCTTGTAAAACATAAAATAATCAACCCCTCTCCTTTTCACAGTCAGTGGTTTTGGGGAAGTGTTTTTCTTGTGTAATCCCCTTTTTCTTTCTCTCTCCATCCTCTGTGTGATAAGGTCTCCTTCTTCTCTGAAGCACCTGCAGTTCTCTTCTCCCCCAAATCAACTGTCTGAAGTTCCTACCATCCATGATGTGGCTGCTTTTCTCCCTCTATGTGTATGGTTTGTTCTCAGTCCTCAGATCAATTTTTGGGTGTTCAGAATGATTTGATATTAAGGGACAAGGCAAGCATAGGGTCCTCTGTCTACTCCACCATCTTAACTCATCCTCCTCTAAACTTTATTTTTATCTAATTTTACAACTTAAAAAATTGTTAGAATATGACAAAGAACTCCCGTACACTCTACCCAGATTCACCAATTAACATTTTTCCATGTTTGCTTTTTTATTCTCTATTTCTTTTTCTCCCTCTTATACCCCTTCTCCCTCTTCCTGCTCTTTTTTCCTTTCCTCCTCCCTTACCCATTCTCCTCTTCTCTACCTTTCCCTTTTCCTCTGCCTTTCCCGCTCTTCCTTTCTCTCTCTGAGATGTTTAAGTTTCCCTAGCAGATATCATGCTCATTCACTGGGAAATACTTAAGTATCTGTAAGTACTTCAGTGCATATTTCCTCAGAAAGATGACTTTCTCTTAAAAATCTCGCCACATGTGTCAAAATAGAAATTTGACATTGTTCCAGTTTTTGTTTCATAAACCTTTATTTTCAATATTATCCACTTATTATCAATGAAAAAGGGATGTGTGTGGAAGAACATATATTTCAAATGGACAATGCAAGCTATATTAATAGTTATTTTTTGTCTAGCTTTATTGAAATATATTTGGCATATAATACTGTTGCAACATTAAGGTATACAATAAGGTGATTTGGTATATATATATATTACAAAATAATTACCATAAGTTTTCACAGTCATCTCACACAGTTACCAGTTTTTTCCTCTGTTGTGAAAACTTTTTTTTTTAATTATTTTTTTAGAGAGAGAGAGAGCACGCGAGCGGGAGGGGCAGAGAGAGAGGGAGAGAATTTTAAGCAGGCTCCATGCTCAGCACAGAGCCAAAGCAGGGCTCAACCTCCTGACCCTGAGATCATGACCTGAACCGAACTCAAGAGTTGGACGCTTAACCGGCTGAGCCAACCAGGTGACCCCTGTGTGGTGAGAACTGTTAATATCTACTCTCAGCAACTTTTAAGTATACAATATAGTATTATTAATTTTAGTCATTAAACTATAGTGTTAACTATACTATAACTGTATAAATATGTATACTATAACTATATTATTAAATGTAATATAATGTGTATCATGCTATATATGTATTAGATATCCAGAACTTACTTATCTTACAACTGAATGTTTATACCCTTTGAGCACTTTCACCAATTTCTCCCACCCTCCAACCTCAGGAAACTACCAATGTACTATCTGTATTTATGAGTTTTTTTCTTTTTAGTAAGATTCCATGTGTAAGTAAAATCATACAATGTTTTTTTTCTATCTAACGTCATTCACTTAGTATAATGCTCTCAAGTTTTATCCATGGGGTTGGAAATGACAGGATTTCTTACAGCTGAACAATATATCATTTTATATTTGCATTGTATTTTCCTTATCTTTTCATCTGTCAGTGGAGACCTAGGTTTCCATGTCTTGCTTATTGTAAATAATGATGCAGTGAACTGAGGGTGCAGATGTCTCTTCAAAATTACTGATTTTATTTCCTTTAGATATATACCTAAAGGGACTTGCTGAATCATATGAGAATACTTAATTTTTCTCCTTTCAAATTTTTATTTAAATTCTAGTTAGTTAACGTACAGTGCAGTATTGGTTTCAGAAATACAATTCAGTAATTCATCACTTATATACAACACCCAGTGCTCATCATAAATGCCCATACCCCACCCACCTCCTCCATCAACCCTCAGTCTGTTCTCTATTTTTAAGAGTCTGTTATGGTTTGTTTCCCTCTTTCTTTTACTTTTTTATTGTCCCTCCCATATGTTCAGTTGTTTTATTTCTTAAATTCCACATATGAGTGAAATCATATGTTACTCATCTTTCTCTGACTGGCTTATTTCATTTAGCATAATATACCTCCATTTATTTCATTGCAAATGGCAAGATTTCATTCTTTTCGATGGGTAAATAATATTCCATTGTTTGCATATATATATACACACACACCACATCTTTTTAATCCATTCATAGTCAGTGGACACTTGGACTCATTCCATAGTTTAGCTATTGTTGATAACGCTGCTATCAACATCAGGGTGCATGTGTCCCTTTGAACCTGTTTTTTTTTTTATCCTTTGGTTAAATACCTAGTTGTGCAATTGCTAGATCATAGGGGAGTTCTATTTTCAACTTTTTAAGGAACCTCCATAGTGGTCTCCTGAGTGACTGCACAATTTTGTATTCCCACCAACAGAGCAAGAGGGTTCCCCTTTCTCCACAGCATTACCAACACCTGTTGTTTTTTGTTTTGTTAATTTTAGCCATTCTGACAAGTGAGAATTGCTATCTCATAGTGATGATTTGTATTTCCCTGATGATGAGTGATGTTGAACATTTTTAATGTGTCTGTTGGCCATATGGATGTCTTCATTGGAAAAGTGTCTATTCATGTCTTCTGCCCATTTCTTAACTGGATTAATTGATTTTTGGGTATTCAGTTTGATCATTTCTTTATAGATTTTGGATACTAATGCTTTTTTGTCTGTCATTTGCAAATATATTCTCCTACTCTATAGGCTGCCATTTAGTTTTCTTGATTTTTTCCTTCTTGAAGAAGTCCCATTAGTTCATTTTTGCTTTTATTTCCCTTTCTTCTGGTGACATATCTAGTAATTTGCTACAGCTGAGGTCAAAGGATGCTGCCTGTGTTCTCCTCTAGGATTTTGTTGTGTTCCTATCTCAGATTTAGGTCTTTCATCCATTTTGATTTATTTTTATGTGTGGTATAAAGACAGTGGTCCAGTTTTATTCTTCTGCATGCGGCTGTCCAATTTTTCCAACACCATTTTTTGAAGAGACTGTCTTTTTTCCACTGGATATTCTTTCCTGCATCGTCAAAGATTAGTTAACCATAGAGTTGAGGGTCCATTTCTGGGTTTTCTATTCTTTTTAGTTGATCTATGTATCTGTTTTTGTGTCAGTACCACACTGTTCTGATGGTTACAGCTGTGTAATACAGCTTGAAGTTTGGAATTGATGCCTATTCCTTTGGCTATTCTGGGTCTTCCGTGGTTCCATACAAATTTTATGATTGTTTGTTCCAGCTCTGTGAAAAATGTTGAGGGTATTTTGTTAGGGATTGCATTGAATGTGTACACTGCTGTGGGTAGTATAGACTTCCTTCCTTCCTTCCTTCCTTCCTTCCTTCCTTCCTTCCTTCCTTCCTTCCAACCATCTTATCAGAAAGAGAGACAGAGAGAGAGAGAGAAAGAGCACAAGCAGGGGGAAGGGCAGAGGGAGAGGGAGAAGCAGACTCCCCACTGAGCAGGGAGCCTGAATCAGGGCTCAGTCCCAGGACCCTAGGATCATGACCTGAGCCGAAGGCAGACGCTTAACCAACTGAGCCACCCAGGAGCCCTAGTATAGACATTTTAACATTAATGTTTGTACTTCCAGTCCATGAACATGGAATGCTTTCCCGTTTCTTTGTGTACTCTCCAATTTTTTTCATTAGTGTTCTGTAGTTTTCATAGTATAAATTCTTGAACTCTTTGGTTAAGTTTCATCCTACCTATCATATGGTTTTTGGTGCAATTGTAAATGTTAGGATCGATTCCTTGATTCCTTTTTCTGTTTCTTCATTATTGTTGTATAGAAATGCAACAGATTTCTGTATGTTGATTTCATAGCCTATGATTCTGCTGACTTCATATACGAGTTCTAGAAATTTTTTAGTGGAGTCTTTTGGGTTTTCTACATAGAGTATCATGTTGTCTGCAAATACTTAATGTTTTGACTTCTTCCTTACTGATTCGGATGCTTTTTTGTTTGTTTTTGTCTAATTGCTGAGGCTAAGTCTTCCAGTACTATGTTAAATATGGTGAGAGTGGAAATCTGTATCTTATTCCTGACCATAGAAGAAATGCTCTGTTTTTCCCCGTTGAGGAAGATGTTAACTGTGGGTCTTTCATATATAGCCTTTATGATGTTGAGGTATGTTCCTTCTATCCCCACTTTGTTCAGGGTTTTCATCAAGAATGGTGGTTGCTGTATTTTGTCATGTTTTTTCTGCCTCTATTGACAAGATTATCTGGTTCTTATCTTTTCATTTATTAATATGTTGTATCATATTGATTGATTTGTGAATATTGAACTATCCCTGAAACCCAGGAATAAATTTCAGTTGATTGTGGTAAATAGTCCTTTTAAGGTACTGTTGGATTCAATTTGCTGGTATCTTCTTGAGAATTTTTGCATCCATGTTCACCAGAGATAGTGGTTTGTAACTCTTTTTTGCTGGAGTCTTTGTCTGGTTTTGGAATCAAGGTAATGCTAGCCTTGTACAAGGAGTGTGGAAGTTTTCCTTTCATTTCTATTTTTTGGAAGAATTTGAAAAGTATAGATATTATCTTTTCTTTAAATGTCTGATGGCATTCCCCTGGGAAGCCATCTGTCCCTGGAGCTGTTTGTTGGGAGATTTTTGATTACTTTAAAAATTTTCAATATTCTTTCAGTTTCTTTCCTGGTTATGGGTCTTTTCAAATTTTCTATTTCTCCCTGTTTCAGTTTTGTTAGTTTTTATGTTCCTAGCAATTTGTCCATTTCTTCCAGATTGCCCATTTTGTTGGCATACAATTTTTCATAATATAAGATATGATTATTTGTATTTTTGTGGTGTTGGGTACTACTCTCCTCTTTCGTGACTTTTCTGTTTGGGTCCTTTGTCTTTTCTTTTTGATAAGTCTGGTTAGGCACTTATCAATTTTATTAGTTTTTTTCTTTTTTCAAAGAACCATCTCTTACTTTCTTTCAGCTGTTTTACATGGGTTTTGTCTTATTTGTTTCTATATGATTTATTTCTTCTCTAATCATTGTTATTTTCCTTGCTTTAGGCTTTATTTGCTGTTCTTTTTCTAGCTCCTTTAGACGTTAGGTTAGGTAGTGTATTTGAGACGTTTCTTCCTTCTTGAGATGGGCTTATATTGCAGTATACTTCCTTCTTAGGACTTCCTTTGGTGTATTCCAACGTTTTGGACTGTCGTGTTTTCATTTTCATTAGCTTCCATGTACTTTAATGTCTTCTTTAATTTCCTGGTTAACTCATTCGTTCTTTAGTAAGATGTTCTTTAATCTCAATGTATTGATGGTCTTTTTATAGTTTTTCTTGTGGTTGACTCCAACTTTTATAAAGTTGTCACCTGAAAATATGTATGATACGATATTGATCTATTTGTACTTGTTGAGGCCTGATTTGTTTTTTGGGTTTTTTTTAAAGATTTTATTTATTTATTTGATAGAGAGAGATACAGCGAGAGAGGGAACACCAGCAGGGGGAGTGGGAGAGGGAGAAGTAGGCTTTCCCGCAGAGCAGGGAGCTGGACATGGGACTCGATCCCAGGACCCTGGGATCATGACCTGAGCTGAAGGCAGATGCTTAACAACTGATGAGGCCTGATTTGTGACCCAGTATGTGATCTATTCTGGAGAATGTTCCATGTGCACTTGAAAAGAATGTGTATTCTGCTGACTGAGGTTGAAAGGGTTTGAATATATCCGTTGAGTGCATCCACCCCAGTTTGTCATTTGAAGCCATTCTTTCCTTGTTGATTATCTGCTTACATGATCTGTTTGTTGCTGTTATTGTGGTGTTAAAACCCCTTACTACTATTGCATTATTATCAAAGAGTTTCTTGTTTATTATTTATTGATGTATATGTTTGAGTGCTCCCAAGTTGTGGGCATAAATATTTACAATTGTTAGATCTTCTTGTTGAAAAGACACCTTAATTTTTAGATGGTGTCTTTCTTCATCTCTTATTAAAGTCTTTGGTTTATTTTTTTTAAGATTTTATTTATTTATTTGACAGAGAGATAGAGAGCACAAGTAAGCAGAGCATCAGGCAGAGGGGAGAGGGAGAAGCAGGCTCTCAGCCGAGCAGAGAGCCCGATGCTGGACTCGATCCCAGGACCCTGGAATCATGACCTGAGCTGAAGGCAGCAGCTTAACCGACTGGAGCCACCCAGGCACCCAAAGTCTTTGGTTTAAAATCTAGGTGTCTGATATAGGTATGGTTATTCCAGCTTTGTTTTGATGTCCATTAGCATGATAGAGGGTTCTCCATCTCCTTACTTTCAATCTGCAGGTGTCATTAAGTTTAAAATTAGTCTCTTGTAAGTGACATAGAGATGGGTCTTTTTTTCTTTTATCCATTCTGTTACCCTGTATCTTTTGATTGGAGCATTTAGTACATTTACATTTAGAGTGATTATTGAAAGATATGAATTTAGTGCTATTGTGTTATCTGTACTGTTGGTATTTCTGGTGATGTTCTCTGGCCCTTTCTAGTCTTTGTTGCTTTTGGTCTTTTTTCTCCACTCTAACAGTCCCCCTTAAAATTTCTTGCACTGCTGGCTTAGTGGTCACAAACTCCTTTAGTTTTTGTTTGTCTCAGAAGCTATCTCTCCTTCTATTCTCAGTGATAGCCTTGCTGGGTAAAGAATTCTTGGCTGCATAATTTTCTCATTCAGCATGTTGTATGTTTCCTGCCACTGCCTTCTGACCTTCCAGAAGGGTTTCTCTGGCAGATCTGTTGTGAAGCTGATCTTTCCTTGTAGGTTAAGGACTTTCTTTCCCTTGCTGCTTTCAGGATTCTTTTCTTATCTGTGCATTTTGTGAATGTGAGTATTCTATGCTTTGTTGATGGTGAGAATTTTTTTTAAAGATTTTATTTATTCATTTGACAGAGAGAGAGAGACCACAAGCAGGCAGAGAGGCAGGCAGAGAGAGAGAAGGAAGCAGGCTGCCTGCCGAACAGAGAGCCCGATGCGGGCCTTGATCCCAGGACCCCGGGATCATGACCTGAGCCGAAGGCAGCGGCTTTAACCCACTGAGCTACCCAGGCGCCCGATGTTGAGAATTTTTTTAATTTAATGGGAGTTCTCTGTCCTTTTTTGATTTTGATGCCTGCCTCCTTCAACAGATTAGGGAGGTTTTCAGCTACGATTTGTTTGAACAATTCTTCTGCCCGTTTTTCTCTTTCTTCATCATCTCCTATGATACAAATGTTACTACCTTTTAATAAGTCACTGAGTTCCCTAAGTCTACTTTTGTCGGCCTACCTTCATGGTCCATTACTTTCTTTCCCTCTTCTTTTCAGCTTCATTATTTTCTGTAATTTTATCTTCTGTATCACTGACTCCTTCCTCTGCTTCATCCATCCTCGCTTTCTTGGCATCCATTCTGGTTTAAATCTTGGTTATAGCATTTTAATTTTTAGGGGGACTAGATTTGATTTCTTTTATCTCTGCTGTAATGGAGTCTTTATTGTCTTCTGTACTTTTTTTCAAGCTCAGTTAGTATCCTTATAATTGCTGCTTTAAATTCTAGTTGAGACATCTTACTTACATCTCTATTGATTAAATCCCTGGCTATGAGTTCTACTTCCTGCTCTTTCTTTGGTGAATTTCTCTGTCTCATCATTTTGTTCTGAAAAGAAAAGAAGAAAGAAAAACAAAGCAAAAAACAAAAAACATAAAAACTGGATACTGGGTGTGTTGGTCTCATTGTTAAAAGAATCTAGATTCCCTCTTGAAAATAATAAAATAAAATACAAGTAAACAAAAATTAAGAAAACATTTATATAATATATTTAAATTAAAATTTAAAAATAATAAAAAGTTAGGGAAAGTATTGAAAAAATTAAGAAAATAAATGAAGAAATAATAAAGAATAAAAGTAAAAAGGAAGCAAAATCCTATTTCCCTTACAGCTAAACTTTTGCAGTACTCAGTGATCAGTAGATTTGGTGAGAGGAAGGTGTTTGTGTTTGTCCTTTGGGGGAGGTACCTATTGTGCTGATCTTCAGGTGGACTTGCCCTAGTGGAAATTTGCCTCCGATGTAGCTGGAGGTTGGGGCTTTGTGCAGGTGATTCTGGCCTCCACTATGTAACACTATGTCGTGTTACTTTTCTTCATGAAGGCTTACAGTGCTGATGGGCAGGATGAAAATGGTGGCACCCTGATGTCTAGCCTTGGAGCTGAATGTTCAAGCCTCCCACTCTTCAATGAGCCTTCAAAGAAGAGCAGTCAGTTACTCCTCTGGTGTCTCCCGTTTCTGTCAAAACCCTGTGTTCACCCCACCTGTGTCCAAGTTTTTTTAAACTCAGGTGCATGACTGAGTTGCAAAACTCCAAATTTTAGGGACTCCTGAGTTGTGCACCCGTTCTGTTCCTCTGGGGGAGGGTCTTGCTGCACTTTTGTTGTTTGCCGGCCAATCCAAGAACGTAGTCACACAACCACTCTGCAGTGAATTTCCCTGATGGCTAGTGAAGATGAACATTTTTTTATGTGTCTGTGGGCCATTTGTATGTCTTTGGAGAATTGTCTGTTCATGTCTTCTGCCCATTTTTTGACATGATTATCTGTTTTTTGGGTGTTGAGTTTGAGAAGTTCTTTATAGATATTGGATATCAGCCCTTTGTCTGTATCCACTGGTAAATCTTGACTGAAACAGTTATTAGTATGATGGCTGGAATATGGTAATTTTGAAACTCCATCATTTTTGCTACAGGTTTAAATTTGTATTCTACTTTAAGGAAGAGCTTTATTCTCTATTTATTTACTTATTTACATTAGTTTGGACACATTCATTTTGACTTTATTTCATGAATATCTTATTGGTATCCTTATTTATTTTAATGCTCGAATTATCTCAGATTTAAACAGTGATAACCCCTTCAAGCTGACTTCTCTGTCCATTTGATCTGCTTCCATCATTCTCATACATACTTTGACATCAACATTTCCTTAGTTTCTTACTTTCAGGCTTGTCTTTTATTCCCTGCCTTATGGACCATTTCTATGTGGAGCTGTGATCACTTTTAGTGGAAGGCGGTATTTAGAAACCAAGACAAGGGTACGTGGGTTTTTTTTAGTTTCACATTTTGTTATTCTTCTCATTTAATTGTACTTAGTACAGATAACATGGTTTATTTAGTATTTGTTTATTTAGTATTTGTTGAGATTTGCTTTATGTTCTAGAGAACATGATCAATTTATAAGTGTTTCATATATGCATGAAAAGATTTTGTATATTCTACCTCTTGAATGTGGGGTTCTATAAGTGCCCATTAAATTCATTGTGTTGTTTGTCTTCTATATTCCTATTAATTTTGTTGTTTTGTAGATCTATCAGTTCCTGAAAGAGATAAATTTAAAATCTCCCACTATGATGGTGGATTTCTCAAATTATTGTAGTTCTCTAATTTTTGCTTTTTGTATTTGACACTTTGTTATTATGTCCATACAAGTCTAAAATACATGCATCTTTTATATGACTGACCCATTTTACCCTTTTTTTGCATTTAAAGTCTATTTTGTTTGATATACTTTTCTTTGGATGGTGTTTCTTTTTCAATTTTTTAAATTACTCTCTTTTTTATTTTTCAGAATATGTTCTGCAAAAATAAAACTGTGAATGCATTGATTTACTTGTGAATTTACCAACAGAATTTATAATTAGCAGTATGGATAAGCTTTATATATGAAAACATTATTTTTCATGAGTTTTTTTTATTTTATAAAATTTCAACTCTTCAGAAAAGTCAAAAGACATCCTTCACCTAGATCCATCCATTTTTTATTTTGCTACATATAGCTTCTTTCTTTATAAATGTATACATGTTTTGTTATGTATTAATATTATATATGTTATTATATATAATTATAATAATATTTATATTGTTGAACCATTTGGAAGTAACTTGCAGATATTATGACACTTCAGCCTTGAACACTTCACTACATTACTTCTCAAGAACAAGGGCATTGCTTTCATCACATTCAGAGAAATTTAACACTGATACAATTCTGTTACCTAACATACTGTCCCAATCAAAGTTTCAAAATTATCCTAACAGTGTCCTTCAAAGCTTTTTATTTGTTTTGGTACAGGATCCAGTCAAGGATCATGCACTGTATTTAGTTGCCATGCCCCTTTGAACTTTATAAATCTAGAATAGCATCACCTTATCCTTCCTTAATTTTTCAAAGTATTGGCAGCTCTGATGAGTCCAGGCAGTTGTCCTACATATGTGCCACAATTTGAGCTTGTCTGTTTCCCCATGATTAATTTAGGAATTTTTAGCAAAAAGGACTATATAGGTCATACTATGTCCTTGCATCATATCAGAAAGCACAGAAGGCTGGTTTATCCCATTCGTTATTGATGCTGCTAAGTTTGACCTTTTTTAAAGATTTCTTTTAAGAGCTGTTTTATGTTCACAGCAAATTTGAGAAGAACATATAGAGATTTCTCACATATCCCAACCCCTACACATGCATAGCCTTTCCTTTTAGTCAACATTCCCTATCAGAGTGGTACATTTGTCACAATTAATGAACCTATGCTGAAATACAGTAATAACCCAAAGTCTGTAGTTACATTATTTCACTCTTAGTGTTAAAGATTCTGTGGGCTTGGAAAAATTAATAATGACATGTAATCTCATTATAGTGTCATGTAGGATATTTTCACTACCTTGAAAGACCTCTGTGTTCTACCTATTCTCCCCTTCCTCCAAGCTTGTGGCAACCACTGGTCTTTTTTTTTTAATTTTAAAAATTTATTTATTTATTTGTTTATTTATTTATTTATTATTTGCCCCAGGGGTACAGGTGTGTGAATCATCAGGCTTACACCTTTCACAGCATTCACCATAGCACAAACCCTCCCCAGTGTCCATAACTCATCCACCCTATCCCTATCCTCCCACCCCCCAGTAACCTTCAGTTTGTTTCATGAGGTAACCACTGGTCTTTTTACTGTGTCCATAGTTTAACCTTTTCTAGAATGTTAATGATTGGAATTATACAGTATATAGCCTTTCAAATGGACTTATATCCATTAGTAATATGCATTTAGGGTTTCTCCATGTCTTTTAATGGTTTTAATAGCTCATTTCATTTCAGAGTAACATTCCATTTTTGTACCAGTTTATTTATCCATTCACCTACTGAAGGACACTTGGTTGCATCTAAGATTTGGCAATTATGAATAAAGCGCTATAAACATCTACATGCAGATTTTTGTGTGGACGTTTTCAATTCCTTTGAGTAAATATCAGGAAATATAATTGCTTATATTTGTATTTTTCATATTTACACATATATTTATATGTACATATTTTATATATATGTGTACATACATTTTTTTCTAAACCATTCGTCAATAAGTTGCCTCATGAATCCTGTGTAATTCAGTATGTGTTTCCTAAAACTGTATTCATTTTTCACCAATTATACCATTAAATGCCATTTATTAAAAAAAAAAAAAAGAATCTGGTCCAGGGTCCAATCCATAGTCATGTTGCATTGAGCTATCATGTTTGTTTAGTTTCCTTCAATTTGCAGTAGTTTCTTAGATTTTCTTTGTGTAGAAAAAACTTTTGAAGAAGATAACAGTCATTTTATAGAATGTCCTTGAATTTCAGTTTGTGTAATGTTTTTTCATGATTATATTCAGTCAAGGATATGGCTGAAATGATGTTTGGTTCTCAGTATATTGTGTCAGGAGGCACATGGTGTCATTTTGTTCTATAACTTTAACTTTTAATTTCTTGTTACAGAATTTTGTTCAGGAGATTGAAGAATGTAAGGCTTTGTCCTTTGGTGATGTCATGGATAGCTAGGCAGGTACTTTTCTCTTTTCCCATAGGAAACAAAAAGCTTTTTTTAAGAAGGTTTTTTTAAGATTTTATTTATTTGTTTATTTATTTATTTAGATCACGTGAGTGGGACGAGGGGCAGAGAGAGAGGGAGAGAAAGAATCTCATACAGACTCTGCACTCAGCATGAGCCTGACATGTGGCTTGATCTCATGACCCTGAGATTATGACCTGAGCTGAAATCAAGAGTCGGGTGCTAAACCACCTGAACCACCCAGGGCCCCAAGAAACAGTCATGTTTTTATGGACATGTTATTATGATGGAATTAGGTTTTCCTAATAGGCAGCTTATTTTTTGTCTACTTTACTTGTTTATAGACATGCTCATGATTAAATGGAGTTGTCGTGTCTAGTCTACCACCGTATTTTCTTCCCTTAGAGTATTTATTACTCTGCCTATTGGTCTGTCTCTCTCTCAGAAGAGTTTTTTCAGCAGCTTCACATGCACAGTGTCCTTAGGTACATTTTTCTATAAGATTAGCCAGTTTTTTCCCCCATACCATTACATTAGATCCTTCCTGTACTACTTTCTTATTTTATAATTATTTCAAAGACATTATTCTGTGAAGCCAATTAATAATATTCCTTATTTTATTATTATTTTTTAAATTCCAGTATAATTAATATACAGTGTTATAGTTCCAGGTGTACAATATAGTGATTGAAAAATTCCATACATTATTCAGTGATCATCAGGATGAGTGTGCTTTTAGTCCCCTTCACTTGTTTGACCCATTCCCCATCCACCTACCATCTGTCAACCATGTTTGTTTTTTATATACTCTATTATTTTGTCTCTTTTTTCCTTGTTTATTTTATTTCTTAAATTATACATATAATTGAAATCATATGGTACTTATCTTTCTCTGACTGACTTACTTCACTTAGCATTATACTCTCTAGCTCTATCTGTTGTCACAAATGACAAGATTTCATTCACTTTTATGGCCGAGTAATACAATGTGTATATAAACCACATCTTCTTAAATCAGAGACAGAGACAAACCATGAGAGACTCTTGACTCTGGGAAACAAACTGAGGGTTGTGGAAGGGAGGTGGGGGGGGTATGGGGTAACTCATGATGCGCATTAAGGAAAGCACGTGATGTGAAGAGCCCTGGGTGTTATACGCAACTGTTGAATCATTGAACACTACATCTGAAACTAATGATGTACCATGTGTGGGCTAATTGAATTTAAATTTTAAAAAAATTTAAAAAAGAACCCACATATTCTTTATCCATTCATTAGTTGATACATGCTTGGGTTGCTTTCATATCTTGCTACTGTACATAATGGTGCAATAAACATAGGGGTGCATATATCTTTTTCAAAATAATGTTTTCATATTCTATCAGTAAATACCCAACGGAGAAATTACTGGGTCATATGATATTACTATTTTTAACTTTTGGAGAAACCTCTGTACTGTCTCTAGAGTCTCTGCACCAGTGTGCATTCCCACCAACAGTACATTAGTGTTCCGTTTTCTGCACATACTTGCCAGCACTTCTTTCTTATGTTTTTGTTTTAGCTATTCTGACAGGTGTAATATTTCATTGTGGTTTTGATTTGCATTTCCCTGATGATGAGGAATGTTGACCATCTTTTCATTTGTCTCTTGACTATCAACATGTCTTCTTTGGAGAAATGTCTTTTCATTTCTTCTGTCCGTACTTTATTTGAATTATTTCTTTTTTGGGTACTCATAATTTTTTAATGTATTTTGGATACTAACACTTTATCAGATATGTCACTTTGTTTTTGTGATTGTTTCCTTCACTGTGCAGAAGCTTTTTATTTTGATGAAATCCCAATAGTTTATATTGGTTTTTGTTTCCCTCGGCTCAGGAGACATATATAGAAAGAAGTTGGTGATAGTCGATGTCAAAGAGATGACTACTGGAATCTCCTCTAGCATATTTATGATTTTATGTCTCACATTTAGGTCTTTAATCCATTTTGAATTTATGTTTGTATTTGGTGTAAGAAAGTGGTTCACTTTCATTCTTTTGCATGTTTCTGTCTAGTTTTCCCAATACCATTTGTTGAAGAGACTATCCTTTTCTCACTGGTTATTCTTTCTTGCTTTGATGAAGATTAATTGACCATATAATTGTGGGTTTATTTCTGGGTATTCTATTCTGTTCCATTGATTTATGTGTCAGTTTTGTGCCACTGCCATACTGTTTTGGTTGCTACAGCAATTGTAATACACCTTAAAGTCCAGAATTGTGATACTTCCAGCTTTCATCTTCTTTTTTCAAGATTACATTGGCTGTTTGGCTTTTGTGGTTCCATACACGTTTCAGGATTGTTAGTTCTAGCTCTGTGAAAAATGCTTTTGGTATTTCGATAGGTATCAAATTAAATATGTATATTACTTACAGTAACACAGATATTTTAACAATATTTGTACTTCAGATGCATGGGCATGGAATGTCTTTTCTTTGTGTAATCTTCGATTTCTGTCTTCAGTTTTATGTCCTTTTCAGAGGACAGGTCTTTTACCTCTTTGGTTAGGTTTATTACTAGGTATCTTATTGTTTTTAGTGCAGTTGTAAATGGGATTGATCCTTTGACTTTCCTTTCTGTTGATTAATTATTAATCTATACAAATTCAAGAAATTTTTGTAGGTTGATTTTGTATCCTGCATTTTTCTGAATTCATATGTCAATTCTAGAAGTTTCTTGGTAGACTCTGTCAAATTTTCTACATTGAGTATCATGACATCTGTAAATAGTGAAAGTTTCGATTCTTCCTTGCTAATTTGAATGCCTTTTATTTCCTTTTCTTGTCCAATTGCCAAGGCTGACTTCCAGTACTATGTTAAATAGTAATGGTGAGAGTGGACATCCCTGTCTTCTTTCTGACCATAGAGAAAATGCTGTGTTTTTCCCCACTGAGGATGATACTAGGTGTTGGTCTTTCATATATTGCCTTTATGAAGTTGAGGTAGGTCCCTTCTATCACTACTTTATTGGTGGTTTTTATCATGAATGGATGCTGTACTTAATCAAATGATTTTTCTGCATCTATTGAAAAGATCATATGGTTCTTAGTTTCATTTATTAATGCGGTGTAACACGTTAATTGATTTGTGAATATTGAACCACCCTTGCAATGCAGGAATAAATCCCACTTGATCATGGTGATTAATTTTTCTAACGGATTGTTGGATTCAATTTGCTAGTATTTTATCAACAATTTTTGCATCTCTGTTCATTGGGAATATTGACACTTAGTTCTGTTTTTTAGTGGAGTTTTATCTATTCTTGTTATGAGGGTAATGCTGGCTTCATAGAATGAATTTGGAAGTTTTCCTTCCTTTTTTATTTTATTGAAATAGTTTGAGAAGTATAAGTATTAAATCTTCAAATGTTTGCAAAAATTTATTTGTGTAGCCATCTGGTCCTGGACTTCTGTGTCTCAAGAGATTGTTGAATACTAATTCAATTTTCTTGCTGGTTATCATGCTGTTTAAGTTTTCTGTTTCTCCCTGTTTTTGTTTTGGTAGATTATATGTTTCTTGGAATTAATTCATGTCTTCCGCGTTGTCCAACGTGTAGGCTTATAGTTTTTCATAATCTCTTATACTTTATTTCTCTGATGTTGATTGTTATTTCTCTTCTCTTATTTGTGATTTTATCTATTTGGGTCTTTTTTCTTTTTCAATAGTTTGGCTAGGTGATTAATTTCATTAATTTTTTCAAAGAACGACATCCTGATTCCATTGACCTGTTCTAATGTTTTTTGTATCTGTTTTTGTTTTTTAGTTTCTATATCATTTATTTCTACTCTAATCTTATTATTTCCCTCCTTTGGCTGATGTTAGGCTACTTTTATTGTTTTGTTTCTAACTTCTTTAGGTGTAGACTGAGGGTGTTTATTTGAGATTTTTTATTGATTCTTGAGGTAGGACTGTATGACTACATACTGCTCACTTAGGACCACTTTCACTGTCTCGCAATGGTTTTGGACCATTGTATGTTCACTTTTATTTGTTTCCATGTATTTTTTTTAATTTCTTCCTTCATATTCTGTTTGACCCATTCATTGTTTAGTAGCATGTTGTTTAAACTCCATGTATTTGTTTCCAATTTTTTTCTTATGTTTGACTTCTATTTTCATAACATTATGTTCAGAAAACAGGTGTATGGCATGATTTCAATTTTTTGTATTTGTTAAAGCCTGTTTAATATGAGGCCCAAATCTTTTTATTAAAAAAAGACATTATTTACTTGAGAGAAAGAGAGAGAGAAAGAGAAAGCCTGAGTAGAGGGGAGGAGAAGAGGGAGAGAAAAGCAGACTCCCAACTGAGGAGGGAGTCCAATATGGGACTTGATCTCAGGACACTGGGAGGGTGACCTGAGCCAAAGGCAGATGCTTAACCAACTGAGGCACTTTCTCTCTCTCCATCTGTTCATAGCTGAGAACTTCCTTAATCTGGGGAAAGGAACAAACATTCATGTCCAAGAGGCAGAAAGGACCCCTCCCAAAATCAATAAAAATTGATCAACACCCCAACATATAATAGTGAAACTTGCAAATCTTAGAGCTAATAATGCTACCTGAGAGCAGCAAGAGGGAAGAGATTTCTCATGTACAGAGGGAGGAACATCAGAATGACATCAGACCTGTCCAGAGAGACCTGGCAAGCCAGAAAGAGTTGGCAAGACATATTCAGGGTACCAGATGAAAAGAACATGCAGCCAAGAATACTTTGTCCAACAAAGCTGTAATTAAGAACAGGTGGAGAGAGAAAGTGCTTTCAGGCAGAAACTGCAGGAATATGTGACCCCAAGCTAGCCCCACAAGAAATACTAAGGGGGATTATGTTAGGGAAGAGAAATCCTAAGAGTCATATAGATCAGATAGTAACAGAAACTACAAGAACAGGGACTTTATAGGCAATGCAATGGCACTAAATTCATATCTTTCTATAGTTACTCTCAATGTGAACAAGCTCAGTGGTGCCATGAAAAGACGTGGGGTTTTGGATTGGATAAAAAAGCAGGACTCATTTATATGCTGTCTACAGGAGATGCATTTTGAATCTAAAGACACCTCCAGATTGAAAGTGAGGGGATGAGGAACCATTTACCATGCTAAAGGACCTCAAAGCAAAGCTGGAGTAGCAATCCTTGTATCAGTCAAATTACTTTTTAAATCAAAAACTGTAGTAAGAGATGTGGAGGGACACTATATCATACTTGAAGGGTCTATTCAACAGGAAGATGTAAGAGTTGTATATATCTATGCACCCAGCATGGGAGTAGCCAGTCGTATAAACCAGTTAATAACAATGTAAAGGTATATCGATAATAATACATTAATAGTAGAAGACCTCAACACTCCACTCAAAGCAATGGACAGTTAACTAAGCAGAAGATCAACAAAGAAATAACAGCTTTAGGGGCACCTGGGTGGCTCAATGTGTTAAGCCTCTGCCTTTGGCTCAGGTCATGATCTCAGGGTCCTGGGATCGAGCCCCACATTGGGCTCTCTGATTGGTGGGGAGCCTGCTTCCCCCTCTCTCTCTGCCTGCCTCTCTGCCTACTTGTGATTTCTTTGTCTCTCTGTCAAATAAATAAATAACATCTTAAAAAATTTTAAAAAAAAGAAATAACCTCTTTGAATGAAACATTGGGTCAGATGGACTTCACAGATATATACAGAACATCACATCTTAAAACAACAGAATATTCGGGCGCCTGGGTGGCTCAGTGGGTTAAAGCCTCTGCTTTCGGCCCAGGTCATGATCTCAGGGTCCTGGGATCGAGGCCCGCGTCGGG
>LNAC01001024.1:0-33279 GCA_002007465.1 Ailurus styani | reverse complement strand
AAAAAAAAATAAAAAAAAAAAAAAAAAAAAAAAAAAAAAAAAAACAGAATATTCATTCTTCTTGAGTGCACGTGGAACTCTCCAAAATAGATCACATACTAGGTCACAAATCGGTCTCAACTGGCACCAAAAAAATTGGGATTATTCACTGCAAATTTTGGACCAAAATGTTCTGAAACTGGAAACCAACCACAGGAAGAAGTTTGGAAGAAACTCAATCACTTGGAAGTTAAAGAACATCCTGCTAAAGACTGACTGGATCAACCAGGAAATTAAAGAAAAACTTAAATAAGTCATTGAAACTAATGAGAATGAAAACACATTGGGCCAAAACCTATAAGATACTGCAAAGGAGGTCCTAAGAGGGAAATTTTCAAGCCTCTCTCAGAAAACTAGAAAAATCCCAAATGCACAAGCTAACCTTACACCTAATGAACCTGGAGAAATGATGTCAAATCGTGCCAAAAGCAAGCAGTAGCAGAGGAATAATAAAGATTAGAGTAGAAATCAATGAAATAGGAACCAGAAAAACAGTAGAACAGAATAATGAAACTAGAAGTTGGTTCTCTGAAAGAATTGATAAGATTGATAAACCTCTCACTAGACTTATGTAAAAGAAAAGGGAAAGGACCCAAATTAGTAAACTTTTAAATGAAAGGACAGAGATCAGGACAAACATCAAGGAAATAGAAACAAATATTAGAAATTATTACCTGCAACTATAGGCCAACAAATTAAGCTATCTAGAAGAAATGGATGCATTCCTGGAAACTTACAAACTACCAAGACTGAAACAGGAAGAAACAAACAATCTGAACAGACTCATAACCAAGAAGGAAATCAAAGCAATAATCTAAAACCTCCAAAACACAAGAGTTCAGGACACATGGCTTCCCAGGGGAATTCTACCAAACATTTGGTTTTTTTTATTTTGTATTTATCTTTTTAATTTTTATTATATTATGTTAGACACCATACAGTACATCATTAGTTCTTGATGTAGCACTCCATGATTCATTGTGTGGATATAAAACCCAGTGTGCCATGCAATCCGTACCCTCCTTAATACCCAACACCAGGCTCTCCCATCCCCCCACCCCCCTCTCTTCTTAACCCTCAGTTGGTTTCCTGGAGTCCATAGTCTCTCATGGTTCCTCTCCCCCTCTGATCCTCACCCCCCTCATTTTTCCTTTCCTTCTCCTAATGTCTTCCATGCTATTCCTTATGTTCCACAAATAAGTGAAACCATATAGTAATTGACTCTGCTTGACTTATTTCACTCAGTATAATCTCCAACAGTCCCATCCATGTTGATGCAGATGTTGGATATTCATCGTTTCTGATGGCTGAGTAATGTTCCATTGTATATATGGACAACATCTTCTTTATCCATTCGTCCGTTGAAGGGTATCTTGGCTCTTTCCACAGTTTGGTGATTGTGGACATTGCTCCTATGAACATTGGGGTACATATGACCCTTCTTTTCACTACATCTGTATCTTTGGGCTAAATACCCCGTAGTGCAATTGCAGGATCATAGGGTAGCTCTATTTTTAGCTTTTTTGAGGAATCTCCGCACTGTTTTTCAACGTGGCTGCATCAACTTGCATTCTACCAACAGTGTAAGAGGGTTCCCCTTTCTCCACATCCTCTCCAACACTTGTTTCTTGTCCTGTTGATTTTGGCCATTCTAACTGGTGTAAGGTGGTATCTCAGTGTGGTTTTGATTTGAATTTCCCTAGTGGCTAATGATGAAATTTTTTTCATATGTCTGCTACCATTTGTATGTCTTCCTTGGAGAAGTGTCTGTTCATTTCATCTGCCCATTTTTTGACTTGATTATCTGTTTTTTGGGTGTTGAGTTTGAAAAGTTCTTTATAGATCTTGGATACCAGCCCTTTGTCAATAAACCTCTCACCAGACTTATCCAAAAGAAAAGAGAAAGGACTCAAATCAATAAAATCATGAATGAAAGGGGAGAGATCACAACTAACACCAAGAAAATAGAAACAGTTATTAGAAATTATTACCAGCAATATATGCTAATGAATTAAGCAATCTGGAAGAAATGGATGCATTCCTGGAAACTTATAAACTACCAAGATTGAAACAATCTGGATAGACCAATAACCCATAAGGAAATTGAAGCAGTAATCAAAAAAATCCCAAAAAACAATCGTCCAGGTCACCTTCCCAGGGGAATTCTACCCAACATTTAAAGAATAAATCATACCTATTCTACTGAAGCACTTTCAAAAAAATAGAAATAGAAGGACAACTTCCAAACTCCTTCTATGAGGCCAGCATTACCCTGATCCCAAAACCAAAGACCCCATTGAAAAGAAGAATTATAGACCAATCTCCCTGTGAACTTGGATTCCAAAATACTCAACAAGTTTCTAGCCAAGAGGATCCAACAGTACATTGAAAGGGTTATTCACCACGACTAGGTGGGATTTAATTCTGGGATGCAGTGGTAGTGCCTCAACATTCACAAGTCAATTAATGTGATAGAGCACATTAATAAAAGAAAAGAATTATATGATCCTCTCAATTGATATTAAAAAATTGACAAAATACATCATCTTTTTCTGATTAAAATTCCTCAGGATGTAGGGATAAAGGGAACATACCTCAATATAAAGCCCATCTATGAAAAGGCCACAGCGAATATCATCCTCAATGGTGAAAAACTTAGGGCCTTTCTTTTAAGGTCAGGAACACTACAGAGATGCCCACTCTGAACCATTATTGTTCAACATAGTACTAGAAATCCTAACCTCAGAAGACAACAAAAATCAAACTCTCTCTTTTCACAGATGATATGATACTTCATGTGGAAAACCCAAAAGACTCCACCCTCAAATTACTACAACTCATACAGCAATTCAGTAATGTGACAAAGATATAAAATCAATGCACAGAAGTCAGTAGCATTTCTATACACAGTGCAATTGAGGAAAGAGAAATTAAGGAATCAATTCCTTTTACAATAGCAACAAAAACCATAAGATACCTGGGAATAAACCTAACCAAAGAGGTCAAGGGTCTATACTGTATAAATTGCAGAACTCCTATGAAAGAAATTGAGGAAGACACAAAGAGATGGAAAAATATTCCATGCTCGTGGATTGGAACAATAAACAAACATTGTTAAAATGTCTATATTACCCAGAATAATCTACATGTTCAATGCAATCCTTATCAAAATGCCATCAACATTTTTCACAGAGCTGGAACAAACAATCCTAAAATTAGTATGGAACCAGAAAAGACCCCAAATCACCAGGAGCATGTTGAAAAAGAAAACCAAAGCTTAGGGCATTATCATGCCTGATTTCAAGCTATATTACAAAGCTGGGATCATCAAGACAGCTTGGTACTGGCACAAAAATAGACACATAGATCAATGGAACAGAGTAGAGAGCCCAGAAATGGATCTTCAACTCTATGGTCAAATAATCTTCGACAGATCAGGAATGAACATCCCATTGATTAAAGATTGTCTCTTCAATAAATGGTGCTAGGAAACCTGGAAAGCCACATGCAGAAGAATGAAACTGGACCATTTTCTTACATCATACATAAAGATAAACTCAAAATGGGTGAAAGGCCTCAATGTGAGAAATGAATCCATCAAAATCCTAGAGGAGAACATAGGCAGTAACCTCTTTGACATCAACCACAGTGACTTCTTTCAAGACATGTCTCCAAAGTCAAGGGAAACAAAAACAAAAATGAACTACTGGGACTACATCAAGTTAAAAAGCTTCTTCACAGCAGTGGAAACAGTCAACAAAACAAAAGGGCAACCCACAGAATGGGAGAAGATATTTGTAAATGACATTCCAGATAAAAGACTGGAATTTAAAATCTATAATTTTCTCAAACTCAACACCCAAAAACCAAATAATCCAGTCAAAAAATCATCAGAACACATTAATAGACACTTCTCCAAAGAAAACATACAAATGGCTAACAGACTCATGAAAAAATGTTACATATCACTAGCCATCAGGGAAGTTCAAATGAAAACCTCAATGAGATACCACCTTGCACCAGTTAGAATGGCTAAAATTTACAAGACACTTAACAACAAATGTTGATGATGTGGAGAAAGGGGAACCCTCATCGCTTCTCAGCCTTTTGGCTAAGATCAAGTGGAGAAAGGGGAACCCTCCTACACTGTTGGTGAGAATGGAAGCTGGTACGGCCACTCTGGAAAACAGTGTGAAGTTTCCTCAAGACGTTAAAGATTGAGCTACCCTACCACTCAGCAATTACAGTACTAGGTATTTAGCCCAAAGATACAGATGTAGTGAAAAGAAGGGGCACATGCACCCCAAAGTTCATAGCAGCAATGTCCACAATAGCCAAGGTGTGGAAGGAGCCTGGATATCCTTCAACAAATGAATGGAGTAAGAAGATGTGGTTCATGTGAAATATTACTCAGCCATCAGGAAGGATGAATACCTACATCGATATGGATGGAAATGAAGGGGATTATGTTAAATGAAATAAGTCAAGCAGAGAAAGACAATTATCATATGGTTTCACTCTTGTGTGGGACAGAAGGAGTAGTGTGGCGGACCACAGGGGAAGGGAGGAGAAACTGAATGGGAATAAATCAGAGAGGGAGAAAAACTCTGAGAGACTCTGGACTCTGGGACCCAAACTGAGGACTACAGAATGGAGGGGGATGCAGGGATGGGGTAACTTGGTGGTGACTATTGAGGTGGTTTTGTGTTGTGAAGAGCACTGGATATTATACACAACTAATGTATCATTGAACACTATCAAAAACTAATGATGTAGTATACATCATTACATCATGATGTAGTATACATGGCTAACTGAACATAATAATAAAAAAAGAAAGAAAAAGCCAAGGAAAAAGAACAGAAGGCAATAAGGATTCCTCCACCTCAAAGAATAGTGCCCCCCCCTCAGTTGTGGACACCAAAAACAAACAAACAGACAAACACAAAAACATAAGTTGGTAAATTTCAGAAAGTAGTTGAAATCAGAAGAAGGTTAAAAAAAAAAGAAAAAAGAAATAAAAACCTTTAGCCTGAAGTATACATGAGTCCTGAGGAAACACCTCAGTATACTATTTTACCATGGCGCTGGAGTTTTACAATATTGTGGCATCCATAATCTTGTCATTCACCTGTTCTTCCAGTTGGTCTTCTGGGGATGGGGCCTGCTGTGATGGTTCTCAGATATCTTTGCCTGGGCATATTTGTCCCACCCCTTGTCAGAGAGGTGCTCAATTTAAGCTGGTCGTTTGTAAGGCTTTTTTTCCCTGGAGGCTTTCCACACCTCTTCAGAGTCAGAGCAAAAATGGCCATGCCAGGACCTCTAGCCCAGAGCCACAAGATCACAGTCCCTCCTCTTCAGTAAACCTTCCAGGTCAAAGAGTGATACACTTCGATGTATCACAAACTCTGCTGACTCCCGGGGTTCGTGCCCACTGCAGTCCTCCTGGTGGGTGGGGGGGAATCAGGGACCTGCTGTCATCGCTGTGCTTTGTGTCTTTGCAACTTTGGGTGCAACTTTTGGGCTCATGCACACACCCTACTCTGCTGCTCCCAGGTCAGAGCTGGGTGCTGCCCTACTGTGCTTTCTGGGGCCACCACTGCCCTGAGAGCTGTTGCCCAGTCCTGGGTGCAGCCATTTTGTCTCTCCCAGGGAATGGTAAATGGCCTGCACCTTCCAGTACTTTTCAGGGTGCTCAGGCAAACAGCAGTCTCCCTACTGTCTGCCTTGCGTCTTATGGCAGCCTGAGCTGAAAGTCCTAGGCTTACTGACCACAATCATTTTCCCTCTCCACTGCTTGGGCATTTTATCAGTTCAAACCCCCCCCTCGCCCCCCGTCCTTTCTGTGTCTTCTGGGATCCTGAGACCACATGATCCGCCTTGATTTCTGCCCTTTTCATCCCCAGAGCCCCTTTCAGAAAGGGATGTCTCTCACTGGAGCAGATTTCTAAGGATTCCAATTTTGCACTCTGGTGTTCTATCACTTTCTGGTAGCCAGCTTATACACTCTCCCTGCTCCCTTCTGTTTATCTTCTGATATTTCCTTGCAGATTCACAACTCCGCACCACCTACCTTGCAAAAAGCAATTGTTTTTTTTGCTTGTAGAGTTCTACATAAATTTTCTTGCATCTCAGGCTGAATTCATGGGTGTTCAGAATGGTTTGATAGATATCCAGTGAAATTCGAGGGATCAGATGAAAGAAACCAGGTCCTTTACTCCTCCTCCATCATGCCTCACTCCTCATTCAATGTAATTATTGATGAATATATATTTATTGCCATTTTATTACTTATTTTCTCATTCGTGGAGATTTTCTCTGATCTTTGTCACATTGGTTACAAATTGTCACCTTTGCACTCAAAGTGTCCCCTTTAATATTTCTTTTAGATTTAGATTTTGTTTCTCTGGGAAACTGTTTATCTCTCCTTCTATTCTGAATGACAGCCTTGCTGGATAGAGTATCCTTGGCTGCAGATCTTTCCCATTCAGCACTTTGAATATATTCTACTACACGCTTATTTGGAAAGTTTCTTTGGGAAATCTCCAGCTAACTTTATGGATTTTCCCTTGTAAGTTTTTTTTTTAAAGATTTTATTTATTCATTTGACACAGAGAGATCACAAGTAGGCAGAGAGGCAGGCAGAGAGAGAGGAGAGAGGAGGAAGCAGGCTCCCCGCTGAGCAGAGAGCCCGATGCGGGCCTCGATCCCAGGACCCTGGGATCATGACCTGAGCCGAAGGCAGCGGCTTTAACCCGCTGAGCCACCCAGGCGCCCTTCCCTTGTAAGTTAAAGGGCTTCTATGCTTTGCTGCTTTTAAGATTTTTTCTTTATCACTGAATTTTCAAATTTAATTGCAATATATCTTGGTGTTGGCCTGCTTTTGTTGATTTTTATAGTGTCTGTGCCTCCCAGATCTAGATTTTTGTTTCCCTCTCCAGATCAGGGAGATTTTCAGCTATTACTTCTTCAAATTCTCTGCCCCTTTTTCTTTCTCTTCTCCTGGGACTCTTATTATACAAATATTATTACGTTTGATGGTCAGTGACTTCCCTGTGTCCATTCTCACATTGCATAATTCTCCTCTCTTTTCTCTTCAGCGTCATTACTTTCCTTTATTTGTCTTCTAGGTCACTCATTCATTCATTTGCTTCTTCCAGCCTGGTGTACATTGCATGAAGCCTGTTAGAAATCTTGTTTATTGAACTTTTCATCTCGAATTAATTTTTTTTTTATATTTTTTATTATTTGCCCCAGGGGTACAGGTCTGTGAATCATCATGCTTACACCTTTCACAGCACTCACCATAGCACAAACCCTCCCCAATGTCCATAACCCTTCCACCCTATCCCTACCTTCCCACCCCCCAGTAATCCTCAGTTTGTTTTGTGAGATTAAGAGTCTCTTATGATTCTTTTATCTATTTTGTCTCTTTGTTAAGGGTCTAACTGATGTCTTCTATTCTTTCTCAAGCCTACAGTGTATTCTTATGATTGTTATTTTAAATTCTCCATCAGTTGTTTATGTCAGCATTATCAACAGTAGCCCAATTATGAAAGAGCCCAAATGCCCATTGACTTATGAATTGATAAAGATGATGTGATATACATATATGTATGTGTATTATATACATTAGAATATTACTCAGCCTTCATAAAGAATGAAACTTTGCCACTTCCAACATCGTGGGTGGATCTAGAGAGTATTATGCTAAGTGAAATAAGTCAGTCAGAGAAAGATAAATACCATGACTTCACTCATATGTGGAATTTCAGAAACAAGAGATGAATATAGTTGGATGAAAGAGAGGCAAACTATGAAACAGATGCTTAACTGTAGAAAACAAACTGAGGATTACTGGAAATGACATTGGTGGGGGATGTATTAAATAGATGATAGATATTAAAGAAGACACTTGTGATGAGCACTCTTTATTTTATATAAGTGATGAATCACCAAATTCTATACATAAAGCTAATATTATATTGTATGTTAACTAACTGGAATTTTTTTTTAATTCATTTGACACAGAGAGAGAGATTACAAGTAGGCAGAGAGAGAGGAGAGAGGAGGAAGCAGGCTCCCCGCTGAGCAGAGAGCCCGATGCGGGCCTCGATCCCAGGACCCTGGGATCATGACCTGAGCCGAAGGCAGCGGCTTTAACCCACTGAGCCACCCAGGTGCCCAACTAACTGGAATTTAAATAAGAACTTGAAGGAATAAAAATTCTCCATCAGGAGATGGACTCTTTATCTCTTTTGCTTATATCTCTGACTGTGGCCTTGTTTTTTTTCATTTGGAATAAATTCTTCCTTCTTTGCATTTTGTCAAAATCTCTGTATTTTTCTCTGAGCTATGTTAAGCCAGATATGTCTCCTGCTTCTGAAAGTAAGGTTTTGTGAGAAAAAGGTCCTGTAGTGCCCAGGGCATGGCACTTCAGGGAGTTTCTCTGCTATGTGCTGCATATGCACTGCTTTTGTGTTTTGGCAGCTTTATCCTTCAGAGCAGTTGCCAGGCGTTCTCTGTGCCTGCTGTGGGCAGTGTTTGGACTCTGGTGTGAATGTAGTGTGTTTTAACTAAGTATGTTGTGTTCTGCTTGTTAAATGAGTTCTGACATCACCTCCACCATAGCTGAGGCCCTACAGAACTCTCTGTTTGGGAGACATGTCATGGGAGGGGGTTATGTTGGTCATCTGGGGGATGGGCCTACCATCCTGGGACTGAGGCAAGTTTGAGAAGTGCAGCCCCACCAGAGTGGAGGGTAGTGGAGACTGGTGTATGCAAGCTATGCAGCCAGTTTGGGCACTGCTCTGCTTTCCCCAAGTGGCTCTGTGTTTATGCTGAGGGGTGGGGTTGGGAAGTGGTGCCAGTCAGCTCCTGTGTTCCCAAAGAGGTGTCCTTGTGAACATGACCTCACAGACATGCTCCAAGGAGAAGAAATAATGTCCTCACTGTGTGCCCCAGGTTCTCTTCAGATTGCTGTCTCTATGTTTTTTGCCCCTCTGTTGTTTGCTTGCCTTCCCTTCAAGTGCGGCCTACTGCCCTCTGGGCTTTATCCTAGCCAAGCTGTATTTAGAATGATTTGACAGTTATCTAATTGTGTTCATGGGACGAGACGAGCCTAGGGTCCTCCTACTCTGCCACCATCTTTCTTTCCAAGCCTATTCTAGTATGCTTTTAATTTCAGTTATTGAATTCTTCATCTCTGGTTCTTTTTTATATTTTCTATCTCTTTTTGAGGCTTTCACTGAAATCCCCCACTTTTCTTAAGTCCAATGAGTATCTTTATGACCATTACTTCAAATTCTCTACCAAGCATATTGCTTATCTAGATTTCATTGAGCTCTCTGTGTGTGTTTTTTTTTTCTTGTTCTTTCATTTGGGACACATTACTCTGTCTCCTCTTTTTATGTAACCCTGCATCTGTTTCTTTGTTTTAGGAAAGTCTTCTTACACCCTTATGTCTCCTGCTCTTCAAAGTAGTGGCTTTATGAAGAAGAAGTCCTGTAGTACCCTACAGCACAATATCCACTGTTCACTAGGACCTGGTGATTTAGGAGTGTCTCCTATGTGTGTTGCTGCACCCTACTTTTGTGGATTAACTACTTGCCTTCAGACCCATGTTCCGCAGTGGCTCTGTTTGCCTGCTGTGGACCAGATTTATTCCCTGTTATATTGTATGGGGCCAGCCTGGGGACTCCTTGGGCTTAAATTGGTTCCAGCCATATGTTTGCCAGAGTTGCGGTTGCAGCAAACTGCAGGGTGCTCTTCCTGTGTTGTTCACTGAGAGGCTTTCATTGATGGATGATGACTGCAGTCAATCCAAATAACTATCCCCAGTCCACTGCTGGGGCTTCTCTCATTAGGACAAGTCACCTTAGAGTGTTGCCAGGCACCTTTGGGGCTGGTTGCAGAATGTGACACTTATGGCATGGCTTTGGATAACCCCTAAATTTATTGTGCTGAGTGGAGTGGGTCGAGTGAGGCATATCCACAGGAGAATGCTGGGGTGTGTTGTGCTCTTAGGAAGGTTTGCCCTCATCTGCTTGTGGGTGGTGACCTGGTGCTGCTTTGGAGAACTCCTATGGAAAGCACATTGAATGAAGCAGGTCCATATGAGAACATGGAGGATTACTACATTGCTAGCAAGCAAGTTGGAGAGTGTTTGTGCTGGTTCCTACAGGTGTCTGTGCATCTAGGCTGGGGATTGATAGAGAGAAATGGCTGCCACCAGTGCTTTCTTTTTGGAGAAGTCTCCTAAAGACTCCTGCCTCTCCTATGCATGTTCTGAGATTAGTAAACAAATCTCCTTCCCGTATACTATGCAGGTATTTTTCCAAACTAACGCCCCTATACTTTATCTTAGTGGGATTGTCTGTTACGCTGTTACTTTAAGGGTGGGGACTCAGTTTCCTGTTGTTCTCATGTTCTCCTAGAGCTGACCCTACTGATTTTTAAAGTTTCTTTAAAATTCCTGGTGTCAAGCCTTGCTGACTGTAAAAAGCCCCTCCAGGTTTCAAAGCCAAATGTTAATTGATTGGTCTTCCCAGCTGGGGGTGCCTGGTGTGGGGTCCTCTCCTTTCCCTCTTTACTTCCAGTGCCCATCCTTCCCCTGGTCAATCTCACAGGTCACTTTGTTTCATGACCAGTTCTGTGTCCTTCCTACTGTTTTTGATGTGGCTTTTCTACAATGAACTGTGGAGAGTCTGTTCTTGCAGTCTTCAGGTTGTGCTCTAAGTTATTTACACTGATATGGGTGTTATATAGGTGGATCTGTGGGGTGAGGTAAGTTTAAGGTTCTCCAACTCTGCCATCCTCCCCAGAACTCCTTTCTATGCTACTTTTGATTGATCATTTTTAAAAGGAAAATATGATATAGTCAAGTTCTTTTCCTGGTAATCTTCCTGATGTGTTATCACTTCATCTCAGTGTTTTGTTTTTCTTGGAAGTGCACCAACTTTTCTTACATTGATTTCATGTACGTTTTCTACTATTGCCATAACAAATTTATCACAAATGTAGGGGGTTAAAATAATACATGTGCTATTTTACCATTGTATAGGTCAGAAATCTGGTACAGGTCTCATTGGATGAAAATCAAGGTATTGGCAAGGTGCATTCCTTTCTGGAGGGTCTAGGGGAAAATTCGTGTCTTACTCATTTGGTTGTTGGCAGAACTCAATTTCTTATTACTGTAAGTCTAGAATCTCTGTTTCCTTGCTAGCTGTCAACTGATGGGTGTTCTCAGTTTCAAGAGTTCACCTTCATTCTTTGGCTTATTGCATCTTTTTTCCATCGTCAAAGCTAACAACAGATTGTGTGTCCCTTTTACCATAGAATTTCTCCACTTTCTTTTTTATTCCTGAGAGATATTTTGGAAATTTACATCACCTAAGATGTAAGTATATGTTTGAAGAACGTTGCACTAAAGAAAGATACATAGTGACACTAAGAGAATGTGAGATTATTTTTCTTTTAAAAAGAATGGTTATATGACTCACTTTTGAGGAAAAAAGGGAACAAAAGCATTTTTATGTTGTTATAAGACCATTTTTCTGAAATCACAGAATCTGTGTTCAAATATGATTTCTTCATTTTCTGATTATATCACCCGAAGCAAGTCATTGAACTTTTAAGTCCAGTTTTCACTTCTATAAATGAGAATAATGAATACCTGTCGCAATTGATTTATAGGCTATGAATATTAAGTGGCATAAGTAAATTAAAAAAAACTACATGCATGTAACAATATATTGAAATAAACCCATTACAATGTTAGTTTTGGCAGAGGTCCCAAATCGATGCATCATCTCCTCTAAACAAAGTCAGCCATGACACCACCATACTTGACCTGCAAAAAGGTGAAAGAAAACAATTTTTCTATTACCCTCAACTACAAAGTATATAAAATTGTCCTCATGAAAATAAATAAATGAAATAAATAAATAAATAGTGTCCTCATGGATAATAGATGAAAAGATTTTTCTACATATAGAATGTATGTACCCCATACCCTCTAATAAGGATGGGTATTGATGGGGTTTTTAATCCTCATCTCACATTTTTTTCATCTTTATTGATGTTTAATTGACAAAATTGTAAGATATGTAAAGTGTACCTCATGGTAATTTGATATACATATACATTGTGAAAGGATTTCCACCATCTTGTTAATTAAGACACCCATCACCTCCCATATTTATTGGGTCTTTTTGGTGAGAACATTTAAGTTCTACTCTCTAAGCAAGTTTCAATTATACAATACATTGTTATCAACTATAATCATCATGTTTTACATTAAATCCTCAGACCTTTTTCATCTTATAGTTCAAAGGTTGTACCCTTTGACCAACCTTTTCCTATTTCTGCCAGTCCCCAACCCCTGGCAACTACTTTTATACTCTTTGTTTCTAGGAGTTTGACTTTTTCTTAGATTCCACATATAAATGATACCATGTAGTATTTGCCTTTGTCTGGCTTATTTCACTTAGCATGATACCCTCAAGGTCCATCCGTGTTGTCAAAATGGCAAAGTTTCCTTCTTTCTTGTGGCTTGGATATGTACCTATAAGTTTCCATTTCTTTCCTTCCTTCCTTCCTTCCTTCCTTCCTTCCTTCCTTCCTTCCTTCCTTCTTGTCTTTACATCTCTCTCTGACTCAGCTGGGGAAAAATCCTCTGCTTTTAAGGAATTACGCCATTATTGTGTGTGCACCCAGGTAATCCAGAATAATCTCCCCTATCTCAAGGTTATTTACTTAATCACATCATCGAAGTTCTTCTTTCCATGTAAGGTAACATAGTAGTTGTAGGTTCTGGGAATCAGGGTGTGGACATTTTTGGGTAGTCATCATTCTGCTTACCTGAGACAGCCTGTTCTTGTTGGAGGATGAAGATGGATGGTGGGCAGATCTACACATCATATGATTTTCCTAGATCAGAGAGATGAAGCTAGATCATCAAATTGGAGCTTGAACCATGCCTAGGTAGGTTTAAAATAAATCTAGGAAATGAGAAGTCATTGAAGATTTTTTAAGGAGAGTAGTATATTCACATTCATGTTTTATATAGATCATACTAGTGAGCCTATGGAAAATGGTGTAGAAAGAGTTTGGGGTAAGAAGACCATTTAAGATGTTTTTGTAATAATCTTGACAAGTAATGATAAAAGCCTGAAGTCAGTCAGTCATAGTAGTTGGGATGGATCACAGAGGAATGGATTTGAGAAAGTTTGAGGAAATATTACTGATTGGTTGGTATAATCAATCAGGGAGCAACCAGAGAAACAGAACCAGTAAGAGATATATATTAAAAATGTATTGAAGGAATTGGCTTATGTGATTGCAGGGACTGACTAGGCGAGTCTGAAATCCATAGAGCAGGCTCTCAGGAATACAGACTGAAACTTTTCAGCCTGGGCTGAAGCTAGTGTTCAGAGGTAGAGTTTCTTCAAGGAAACCTCATTCTGCTCTGACGACCTATTAGCTGATTGAATTAGTTCCACCACAATATATGGGATAATCTCCTTTACTTAAATGAGATCACAGACATTAATTGCATCTACAAAATGGCTTACAATAAATAAATTTTTAAAATCTTAAAAAAAATGACTAGAAGGTGTCAAATTGAAGCCAATGTAGATCACTCAGAGATGTTTAGATAAGGAGGGGAAGATAAAAATTGAATGATATAAGAAAATGGATAATAATTGTAAGAGGATTAAGTGCCAAAGGAGGATATTAAAAATGGCAGAGACTTGAGAAAGCTTATTGACAAACAGTAACAAGAAAGGAGGGAGAGACTGACATTCTAGGAGAGAAGAAAATTGCTAATAACTGAGAAAGAAAAGAAATAAGCCTAGTTATTAAACAGGGATGCAATGCTAAGGAAGGACTTATTTTCTTCTTTGGATGGGAATAAAGTAGTGGCTCTCAATGATGGTAGTATAAACCCAAGGAGATGGTTTGAAAGTTTGTGAGAGGTTTTTTTTTTTAAGATTTTATTTATTTATTTGATAGAGAGAGATCACAAGTAGGCAGAGAGGCAGGCAGAGGGAGAGGGGGAAGCAGGCTCCCTGCTGAGCAGAGAGCCTGATGCGGGGCTCGATCCCAGGACCCTGAGATCATGACCCGAGCCAAAGGCAGAGGCTTAATCCACTGAGTCACCCAGGTGCCCCTTGTGAGAGGTTTTGTAGATCATAATAATGATTGGAGAACTTCCTGGCCTATTTTGAGCAGGGTTTTGTGTCAGGACAGGCTGCACAGAAAAAAATAATTTTTCTATATCTCCTACAACTTTTGATTATCCCATTGGTGGTTTGTATAGATAAAAGATCCAGGCCTTGAATCAAACTTCATTTTATATACAAAGAAGAAAGTTTTAGTACGCAGAATTTTCCAGGAATGCATCTACCATGTAAATCAACGTATGATCTTACTTTGTTTTGTTCAGAATGTTACCAAGAATGTTCATCATTTTGGAAAATCATTTCAACTACAAAAATACTGCTCTTGGTTATTTGAAATAATAGTAATAACAGACCTATATCAGTCAGCATTTGTAGCTATTATATTTACAAGCATTCTCTGTATACTTGTCTACATATGTCTCCTAGTGTTGTCATGCCCCAGCATTTCCATATTGAAATACATTTTGATTCATCATAAATTACTTCCTTTGTATTTCTTTCATATTATAGATATCATATTTTTGGCATTATATATATTTTATTTCAGTGTAGTAAAATAGGCATTAAAATATTTAAGAAACAGAGCCAGATAGACTTGAGAAACACTTAGTTTAGAGGAAAGAAGATAAGAATGGATGAAAATGCTGAAAAATTTCATGTAGGGATGCAGGAACTTGTTAGAATGGTTATGCATTATGCTTTGTGGTAGAAGTTACCATAGCTCTGATTGCCAGATCTAGTGAGTAGTTTTTAGCTTTTATCGTGACTCTCTGTAATATTTAAAATTTTCTCCTCTTTCGCTTTCTATGACATCCTTCTTCTTCAGTTCTTCTCTTACATATCTGGCCTTCATTTCTCACTCTTTTTCTGAGTACTCCTCTGCCTGGATCTTTAGATTTGGTGATTCCTAAATCTCCGTGTTTGAATTCTCAATTCTGCTTGGCAATCTCATCCATGCCTTGGGTCTAATTAAACATACATATGCAGATGATTTCCAAATCTGTACTGCCAGCGCAAGCCTTTATGCCAGCCTTCAGACTCAGGAAGCCAACTGCCTGCTGACTTTTTCTATGTGGATGCCTTATCAGCACCTCAAAGTGAACATAGCCAAAACTGAACTCTTCATTACTCCAATAGCAGCACCACAAACCTCTTTCTTATCCTTGTTGGTACTAATATTCCCAAGGAAATATAAGTAAGGCATAATGTCATATTTCTCCTTTTAACCTCTACTTTTTAATCTGATGCAAAATCATAATGATCATTCCTTCAGAATATTTCATGAATTTGTCTTCTTTTCCATTTCCTAAACTCCATTCCAGTACCCTAGTTTAGACTCTTACCATTTCTCCTGATGACAAAATAATTTCGTAACTGAATCAGCTGCCTCCACTACTGCCTGATGACTTTTGGTACAGTTTCTAGAATAAATATCTAACCATATTTTTTCTCTATTTAAACCCTTAATGACTTTCTGTTTCCAATGATAAAGTCTTAGTGTGACCTAAAATACTCTCTGTGGTATGTCTCTTACTCAAACTGGTCTCTTACTGCTAATCCCTACACCCCACCCCAAATTCGTGTAATCCTTTTCTTGTATTTTATGTTTCACCAGGGTTTCCTTGAACCTACTATGTTTGACTCCCATGTATTTGTTTGTTTGTTTTCCTCTGATATCTTTATACCCTTTACCTCATGAACTTCATTCTTCAAAGTTCTGCTCAGTTATCTTAACCTTAAGAAAATTTTCTTTTATTTCCTGTTCTTCATCTCTAGTGGTGATTACTTCCTTTTTGCTATTTCTCTGCCTGGTATTTATCTATTATTGTACAGATGATATACAGGATTCACAGATGCACATTGATATATATTGAAATCTCAATATAGCATTTTTCCATCTTGTTGATTAGGAATGTAAAAGATAATAAACATAACAAGTTCATAGGTTTGTTTCTTTTGTACTGCTTATGAAGTGATATATAACTCATAGTAAAGCATATAAATCTTAAGTATATAGCTCTGATGATTTTTATACCCATGTTTATATGTTCATGTAGCCACCACCTAGATCAAAATATATAACATTTCCAGTAACCCAGAAGGTTCATTTGTACCCCTTCCAAGTCAGTACCCTCAAGAAGTAACCATTAAAAAAAATAAAAAAAAAAGAAGTAACCATTATTCTGACTTCTGTCACCATCTATTAGTTTTGCCTGTGTTTCAACTTTATATACATGGAATCACAGAGTATGTGTTATTTGGTCAGACAGGTTTTTATAAAAACCTTAGAACTTTGGTGCACTCAAATATTGTCTGTGAGGAAAGAAATTCTGAAAGCCTATGAGAGGATGTTCCAAGAATGAGGCTAGGCTTTGACAACTCCTGAGTCACAAAGATCAGAAAGCCTATAAACATTTGGATGGGTGCCCTCACTGCAAAATAAAATGTTGTAGCACATATATATTAACAAAAACCAGGGAAAATGAAATCTCAAGAATTTTGAAGAAACTATAGAGGATCCTGCAAGTGAAACTGCATAGTCAAAGATGTAAGGAAGGAGTAGAGGACATGAAGTGTCCTTAAAAAACAAACAAACAAACAAACAAACAAAAAACGAAGTGTCCTAAAACCTAAAGGAAAAGAGTATTTCAAAAAGAGGTAGTCAACAGTGTCAACATGTTTTTGTAAAAGACTTTAAAGTGCCCATTGGTGTTAGAAATGGAAGGGAGAGAACAATCATTGAATCTATCAAAGAAGGTCCTTAATTTGGCACATAAGAAATAAAAAAAAATGTAGTGGTTTGAGTAGCGTATGGAGGGAGAGTGGGGAAGTGGTCAAAGAGAGTGCAGACAGTGCTTTCAAGAAATTGAGCTATGATTCATAGGAAGAAGGAGAAAGATTTATAGTGAAGGGAATATAAGGTTAAATCAAACTTTATTTTGAAGGAAAAGACTTGAGAATATTAAAATATTTATGGTAATGTCAGGAAGCTGAAGGGACAGGAAAAAGTGGTTATAATTACTGGTTTGAGGAAGGTGAGATCAAGTGCAGAGATGGAAGAATATGCCTTAGGAGAGGAGAAGACTGAAGGGAGAAATACACAATAATAGTTGAAGACATAAATACACCCTTTCAATAATGGGTAGAATATGTAGACAAATCAATAAAGAAATAGCAGATTTACCTGCAGATTGAAAGTGAGGAGATGGAGAAACATTTATCATGGACTTCAAAAGAAAGTGGAGGTAGCAGTAGTTATATCAGGCACACTAGATTTTAAACCAAAAACTAATAAGTCATGAAGAAGACTACTATATCATAGTAAAGGGTACTATCTAACAAGATATAAAATTGTAAATATTTATGTACCCAACATGGGAACATCCAAATATATAGCATAGTTAATAATAAACATAATGGAACTCATTAATAACAATATTATAATATTAAGGAATAATAACAGTCCACATTCACCAACAGACAGATCATCTAAGCAGAAAATCAACAAGGAAACAGTGGCTTTGAATGACGCACTGGACCAGAAGGACTTAACAGATATATTCAGATTATTCCATCCCTAAACTGCAAAATATGCATTCTTGTCAAGTGCACATGGGATGTGCTCCACAGTAGATCTCATATTAGGTCACAGGTCACACCTTAAAAAATACAAAAAGATTGAGATCAAACCATGCATATTTTCTGACCATAATGCTATGAAACTTGAAGCCAACCACAAGAAAAAATTTAGAAATAACAAAAATGCATGGAGGTTAAACAACATTCTATGAAACAGTGAATGGGTCAACCAGGAAATCAAAGAAGAAATAAATACAAGGAAATAAATGAAAATGAAAACACTGTAGTCCAAAACATTAGGAATGCAGCTAAAGCAGCCATAAGAGGAAAGTATATTGTAATACAGGCCTACTTCAAGAAGCAAGAAAAATCTCAAATAAACTACCTAACCTTATACCTAAAGGAGCTAGAAAAAGAACAAGTGAATCCTAAAGCCAGTAGAAAAATAGAAATAATAAAGATGGGGGGGGGATAATGTAGAAACTAAAACAAAACAAAACCACACAAAAACACAGAACAGATCAATAGATTCAGAAGGCGATCCTTCTGGAAAAAGTTAATAAAATTGATAACCCCCCAAGGCGCCTGGGTGGCTCAGTGGGTTAAAGCCTCTGCTTTCGGCTCAGGTCATGATCTCAGGGTCCTGGGATAGAGGCCCGCATCGGGCTCCCTGCTCAGCGAGGAGCCTGCTTCCCCCTCTCTCTCTCTCTCTGCCTGCCTCTCTGCCTCCTTGTGATCTCTCTCCCTCTGTGAAATAAATAAATAAAATCTTAAAAAAAATTGATAACCCCCAGCCAGACTTATAAAAAAGAAAAGATGAAGGACCCAAAATAAATAAAAGGCTAGTAAGTCGAATCCAACAGTACATTAAAAGAATCATCATCATGATCTAGTGGCATTTATTCCTGGGCTGCAAGGATGGTTCAGTATTCAAAAATAAATCATTGTGATACACCATATTAATAAAAGAAAGGACACAATTCAACTAATCCTTCCAACAGATGAAGAAAAATCATTCACAGAGTACATCCATCCATTCATGAAAAAAACTGTCAACAAAGTAGGGACAGAGGGAATATAGCTCAACATCATAAAAGCCATATACAAGAGACCCATAGCTAATATCATCCCCGATGGGGAAAAACTAAGAGCTTTTCCTCTTTGGCCAGAAAAAAGACAGGGATGCCCACTCTTACCATTGTTATTTAACGTAGGATGGGAAGTCCTTGCCACAATAATCAGACGAAAAAAATACAAATTGGTAAGGAAGAAGTAAAACATTCACTATTTGTAGATGACATGATACTCTATATAGAAGACCTGACACTCTACCAAAAAACGGCTAGAAGTGATAAATGAATTTATTCAAGTTGCAGGACATAAAATCAACATACAGAAATCTTTTGCACTTTTATACACCACTAATGAAGCAGCAGAAAAAGAAATCAAGGACCAATCCCACTTATAGATCACCAAAAACAATGAGACACCTAGGTATAAACCTAACCAAATGGGTGAAAGGCCTTTATTCTGAAAACTAAAACACTGATGAAAAAAACTGAAGCTGACACAAAGAAAAGGAAAGTCATTCCATGCTCATGAATTAGAAGGACAAATATTGTTAATACGTCTACACAAAGCAATCTACATATTTAATGCAATCTTTATCAAAATACCAACAGAATTTTTCACAGAGCTAGAAAAGCAATCATAAAATTTGTATGGAACCACAAAAAACCCTGAATAGCCAAAGCAACCTTGAAAAAGAAAAAAAGAAAACCAAAAACCCAAAAACAAAACAAAAACAAACAAAAAGCAAACCTGGAGGCATCACAATTCCAGACTATAAGTTCTCTTACAAAGGTATAGTGATCAAAACAGTATGATATTTGGACAAATATATAGATACATAGATCGATGGAACAGAATAGAAGTCCAAGAAGTGACCCTATAAGTATATGGTCAATTAATCTTTGACAAAGTAGAAAAGAATATCCAATGGGCAAAAGACAGTCTCTTCAAAAAATGGTCTTGGGGAAACTGGACTGTAACATGCAAAATAATGAAAGTGGACTACTTTGTTACACTATTCACAAACATAAATTCAAAATGGATTAAATACCTAAGTGTGAGACAAAAAGCCCTTAAAATCCTAGAGGAGAACCCAGGCAGTAAGCTCTTTGTCATTGGCTGTAGCAACTTCTTCCTAGATAGTGTCCTGAGATAAGGGAAACAAAAGCAAAAATAACTACTGGGATTTCGTTAAAATAGAAAGCTTCTGTACAGTGAAGTTAGACAATCAACAAAACTAAAAGGCAACATTCAGAATGGGAGAAGATATTTGCAAATGATATATCTGATAATGCATTAGTATCCAAAATATATAAAGAAGTTGTACAATTCAACATCAAAAATGCATAATCCATATTAAAATATTGACAGAAGACATCAGCAGTATTTTTTCCAAAGAAGACATAGAGATAACCAACAGACACATGAAAAGATGCTCACTGTCACTCATCATCGGGGAAATACAAATCAAAATTACAATGACATCTCACCTCACACCAGTCAGAATGGCTAAAATTAACAACACAAGAAGCAACAGGTCTTGGAAAGGATGTGGAGAAAGGGGAACTGTCTTGCACTCTTGTTGGGAATGCAAACTGGTGCAGCCACTGTGGAGAATAGTATGGAGTTAAAAGGTAAAAATGTCAATACCCTACGTTCCAGCAATGGCACTCACTACTTGGTATTTACCAAAAAAACACAAAAATACTAATTCAAATGGATACATGTACCATGATGTTTACAGCAGCATTATCTACAATAGCCAGATTATGGAAATATTTCAAGTGTCCATTGACTTATGGATAGATAAAGACATGGTATATACAGAAGAATGAAACTTGGTCTTTCTCTTACACTACACACAAAGATAAACTCAAAATGGATGAAAGACGTCAATGTGAGACAGGAATCCATCAAATCCTAGAGGAGGACATAGGCAGTAACCTCTTTGACATCGGCCATGGCAAGTTCTTTCAAGACATGTCTCCAAAGGCAAGGGAAATAAAATCAAAAATGAACTTTTGGGACTTCATCAAGATAAAAAGCTTCCGCACAGCAAAGGAAACAGCCAACAAAACAAAGAGGCAACCCACGGAATGAGAGAAGATATTGGCAAATGACACTACAGACAAATGGCTGATATCCAAGATCTGTAAAGAACTCCTCAAACTCAACAACCAAAAACAAATAATCAAGTCATAAATTGGCCAGAAGACATGAACAGACACTTCTCCAAAGAAAACATACAAATGGCTAACAGACACATGAAAAAATATTCATCATCATTAGCCATCAAGGAAATTCAAATCAAAGCCACATTGAGATAACACATTACACGAGTTAGAGTGGCAAAAATTGACAAGCAAGAAACAAAAAATGTTGGAGAAGTTATGGAGAAAGGGGAACCCTCTTACACTATTGGTGGGAATGCAAGTTGGTGCAGCCACTTTGGAAAAATGGAGATTCCTCAAAAGGTTAAAAATAGAGCTGCCCTAGGACCCAGAAATTGCACTACTGGTCATTTATCCCAAAGATACACATGTTTTGAAAAGAAGGATCACATGCCCCCAATGTTCATAGCAGCAATGTCCACAATAGCCAAACTGGAAAGAGCCAAGATAGCCTTCAACAGATGAATGGATAAAGAAGATATGGTCCATATATACAATGGAATATTACTCAGCCATTAGAAAGGATGAATACCCAACTTTTGTATCAACATGAATGAAACTGGAGGAGATTATTCTTAGTGAAATAAGTCAAGCAGAGAGAGTCAATTATCATATGGTTTCACTTATTTGTGGAACATAAGGAATAGCATGGGGGACATTAGGAGAAGGAAGGGAAAAATGAAGCAGGGAGAATCAGAGGAGGAGATGAACCATGAGAAACTGTGGACTCCAGGAAACAAAATGAAGGTTTTAGAGGGAAGGGGGTGGAGGGATGGATTAGCCCAGTGATGGGTATTAAGGAGGGCACTGAGAGTTATATGCAAACAATGAATCATGGAACACTACATCAAAAACTAATGATGTGTTGTATGGTGACTAACATAACATAATAATAATTTTTTTAAAAAGTGATATGTATTTATATAGACTGGAATATTACTGAGCCATAAAAATGAATGAAATCTTGCCATTTGCCAGGGTATTATAGTAAGTGAAATAAGTGAGTCAGATAAAGACAAATACCATATGATTTCACTCATTTGTGGAATTCAAGAAACAAAAGAAACAAAGGAAAAAAGAGATAGGCAAATGAAATAGACTCTTAACTATAGATTACAAACTGATGGTTTCGAGAGGAGATGGGTTAGATAGATGGGTTAGGTAGATAGGTATTGGGGATTAAGGATTGTACTTGTGATGAGCACCAGGTGTTGTATGGAAGTATTAGATCACTGTATTGTATACCTAAAACTAATATTACACTGTTAGTTAACTAACTCGAATTTAAATAAAAGCTTTAAAAGAAGTGTTAAAATATGTTAATCTTTATAAGAAGACAAAATTTGGGACAGGATCCATGAATGCAGCGTAGGAAGACCCTGAACTCATCTCCACAGATAGACCAAATCACCTACATATAGAGAAATTCCTCTAGAAGAACTGGGGGCTGACTGAACAGCTTCTCCACAACAAAGGATAGAGGGACTACATAGATGATAGCAGGAGAGACAGACAAGGAAACTAAGAACCCTGTCCCTAATTCTGTGAACTGCTCCTTGGAGATATAACACTGACAGGCTTGGAGCAGATTCTTTACCCTAGGTTACAGGGAGAAAACAAACAAAGTGTGGTTTAAAAGCGCAACTAGAATTTAAAAGATGCAGCCCTTTAGTTCCTGCAAAATGCTGGGGGTCCTGTGGAATACTTTCTTGGAATCAGAGTGGCTGGTGAGCACTATTGTTTATGCTCCCCCTCCAGATTAATAGCAAAGATAAAAACAGAATCTGGGCACCCTCGCTGGCCTAATGTTTTATTTATTTTTTTAAAAGATTTTATTTATTTGACACAGAGAGAGAGATCAGATCACAAGTAGGCAGAGAGGCAGGCAGAGAGAGAGGAGGAAGCAGGCTCCCCGCTGAGCAGAGAGCCCAATGCGGGGCTTGATCCCAGGACCCTGAGATCATGACCTGAGCCGAAGGCAGAGGCTTTAACCCACTGAGCCACCCAGGCGCCCCTGGCCTAATGTTTTAATGATTCCTCAGATTTCTTGCCCAAACCATCTTTCACCAAAAAACTGTGATTTAAAAGAACAACTAATATATATATAAAGGAAACAACCCTAGAAGCACTGTGGGGATGGTGCTGTACTGGAGGGGCTGGTGAGTGCCATTGTGTATGCACCCCTTCCAGCTTGATAATGCAGTCAGGAGCAGGGTACTTACAGGTAATCTAAACAGTTGGCTGCTTTGGTGAGCCCTAAACCCCTAGCTCACAGTAGCCACAGTCATCCCCACAAGACAGCCCCCACCAGTTACCCAATCTCCAATTATCCCACCTTGGTCACCCCAGCATTCTGTGCATGAGGACATTCCTGGACAGTGCCCACTACAACTTCAGCCGTCTCATCAAAGCAACACAGGAGAAAATCACCCCCAGACACCCCAAGTCCACATCCACTGTGGATCCAGATGTCCTGCCAAAGTGCTTCTTGCACTGAAGGCATTAGGAACCCCCAGCCCGTACTTGCTGCAGCTCCAGCTGCTCTGCCAAAGTAAACCTGTATAGAATGCCAAAAGACTCCCTAACAACAGCCTTTTTAGCTTCATTTGTCCTATCAAAAAGCCCTTTTTATGGAGTGCCCTGGGACCTTATAGCCTGTACCCAGTTCACCTCTGGCCATCTCACCAGGCAGCCCCTGAGTGGACTTTGCTGGGTCATCTCACTTCTGCCTTCTATAGTTCCAGCCACATAACAAAAGCTGCTAAACCAGCTGAGCCACTTGGGCGCCTGGATGGCTCAGTCGTTAAGTGTCTGCCTTCCGCTCAGGTCATAATCCCAGGGTCCTGGGATCAAGCCCTTCATCCGGCTCCCTGCTTGGTGGGAAGCCTGCTTCTCCCTCTCCCATTCACCCTGCTTGTGTTTCCTCTTTCATTGTCTCTCTCTGTCAAATAAATTTTAAAAATCTTTAAAAACAAAACAAAACAAAACAAAAGCTGTTAAACCTATGCTGTCTATACAAGGCCAGTCCTTCAAGATTAGGAGAAATAGCTGATCCATGTAATTAATGGAAACAAAGTCAAATAAAATGAGGTGACATAGGAATGTGCTCCTAAGGAAAGAATGAGACAAAATTTTAGAAAATAACTAAATGAAATGGAGTTCAACGATCTCTGTAAAAAACAGTTTAAAGTAATGGTCATAAAAATGGTCACTGGACTGGAGAGAGGAGTAGATGAACTCAGTGAGAACTTCAAAAAAGTGACAGAAAGTGTTAAAAAGAGCCAATCAGTTGAAGAATACCATATCTGAAATGAAAAATAAAATCCACTACATGGAATTGATATCAGATTAGAAGATATAGAAGTACAGACCAGTAATCTATAAATGAGAGCTCTGGAAAGTGACCACACTGAACAACAAAAAATGTAAAAACAAAAATAAATAAATAAAAATGAAGAAAGATTAAGGATCCTTCTGAGACAGCATCAAGTGTATTAATATTCTAATTATACAAGTTCCAGAAAGAGAAGTGAGAGAAAAAGGGGCAGTAAACTTACTTGGAGAAATAATGGCTAAAAACATCCATAATCTGGGGAAAGAAACAGGAGATCCAGATCCAGGAGGCATCTATATCTCTAAATATGGTGAACAGAAGGAGGTCCACACCAAGACATATAATAATTAAAATGTCAAAGATTAAAGATAAAGAGAGCAAGGTGAAAAGTAGCAAGGTAAAAATCAATTAGTTACATAAAAGAGAAACACCAGAAGGCTATCAGGTGATTTATACAGCAGCAACTTTGCTCATGAGAAGGCAGTGACATGATATTATTCATAATGCAGGAAGAAAAACCTACAACTAATAATACCCTACCCAACAAAGTTACATTAAGACCTGAAGGAGAGATAATTTCCCAAACAAAAGCTAATGAAGTTTGCCCCCACTGAATCTGTTTTAGAAAAAAACAATATTAAAGGCATTTCATTATTTATTTATTTATTTATTACTTTATTTTTTCAGTGATCCAAGATTCATTGTTTATGCACCACACCCAGTGCTCCATGCAATACGTGCCCTCCTTAATACCCACCACCAGGCTCACCCATCCCCCCTCCCCTCTCCCCTCCATAACCCTCAGTTTGTTTCTTGGAGTCTACAGTCTCTCATGGTTCGTCTCCCCCTCTGGTTTACCCCAATTCACTTTTCCTTTCCTTCTCCTAAAGGCCTCCATTTTATTCCTTATATTCCAGAAGCAAGTGAAACCATATGATAATTGACTCTCTCTGCTTGACTTATTTCACTCAGCATAATCTCCAGACCCGTCCATGTTGATATAAAAGTTGGGTATTCATCCTTTCTGATAGCTGCATAATATTCCATTGTATGTATGGACCACATCTTTATCCATTCGTCTGTTGAAGGGCATCTCGGCTTTCTCCACAGTTTGGCAATTGTGGACATTGCTGCTATGAACGTTGGGGTACATATGGCCCTTCTTTTCACTACATCTGTGTCTTTGGGGTAAATACCCAGTAGTGCAATTGCCGGGTCATAGGGTAGCTCTAGTGTTTCTGTGTATTTGTTTTTGGTTTTGTACCATATAAATCTCATTCATGGGGTTCATTTTGGCTGGGTTTTTCTTCCTTTTTCTTTCTTCTCTCTTACTTTTGTCAGTCTTTTTGTTTGTTCGTTTTTGGTTTATTTACCTTATAAATCTTACCATTGGGACTCACTTTGGCTGGGTTTTTTTCTTTTTTTTTTTCCTCTCTTTTTCTCTTTCTTTTTTTCTTTTCTCTTTCTTTTTGGTGGTGACCTCCAATTGCTCCAAAACTTTCCAAGGGAAACCTTGACTGGATCATGATTAATGCATTCAGCTATTCATCCCCTCAACTACCTCTCGCCAAAGTGACTTGGAGAAGGAACACCCTGAAGAGGAAAATTCAGAAACTGTGACCTCTGCCACAGAAGTATTGGATATGGACATGAACAATACGTCAGAAATGGAATTCAGGGTAGCAATTGTCCAGGCAATGGCTAGATTGGAGAAGACCATTAGTGGCAACATAGAATCTCTATAGGCAGAAATGAGAGATGATCTGACAGAAGTTAAAAATACTATCAAGGAGATCCAATCTAATCTCAATACTCTAACAGCTAGGATAACCAAGGCAGAAGATCGAATTAGTGATCTAGAAGAGAGGCTGATAGAAAAGCATTATTTATTTTTATAGGCACTTCATTAAGTGGGAAAGGGAAACATCATTAAAACATCATTAAAAGAAAAAAATTAAAAAGTGATGAGTAAAAGGAAACATACAATGAAAATATTAGATTACTCACTTACAGAACTAGTGTGAAGGTAAAAAAAACAAAAGCATTAAAATTAATTATATCTAGAGACTTCTAATCTCATAAAACAAACTGAGGGTTACTGGGGGGTGGGAGGGTAGGGATAGGGTGGATGGGTTATGGACATTGGGGAGGGTTTGTGCTTTGGTGAATGCTGTGAAAGATGTAAGCCTGATGATTCACAGACCTGTACCCCTTGGGCAAATAATAAAAATAAAATTTAAAAAAAATTAATTATATCAAAAAATAGTTCAGAGAGTCACAAAACTAAAAGAAAAGATATAAAATATATACATAAAAAGTGGAGCAAGGACTAGAAATGCAGTACTTTTAGAATGTGTTTGAACTTAAGTGACCATCAACTTAACATGGACTACTATAGAGGTGGAGCCTGAGAAGATGTTAGAGTAGTGGGACCTTAAGCTCACCTTGTCCCTTGGCTACAACTAGATAACACTCAAGTGTAAATAACCTAGAAAATAACCAGTAAACTGGCAGAATAAACTCTACAGTGAAAGGTAAAGAGGCCACATCAAGGAAGGTAGGAAAGTTGGAGACATGGTTTTGGTGCAAAATGGCCCTTGGCCATCTGCAGAAGGAGGGAGCCTTGGGCCTTGAAAGGGGAGAGATATAGACTATCACATCATGGAGTCCACACTGGGAAGAAGAATTCCCATAACATTTGTCTTTGAAATGGAGAAGGACCAAATTTCATGAGTTCTTAAAACTAGCAGGACTTAAAAGCCTAGAATTTTTTTTAAAAAATCAGTGGGAACGGCTCTGTGAAAGCAGGCAGAACAAGAGGAAGTTATGTCTCTACCCTTGCAGAGCACAACAAACAGACCCTAGAGGACCATCCTGGAAGCAGCTGTTTGAAAAACACCTAGGGAATACTGGAGGAAGAGTTATTTACTGAACTTAGACTCTGTCCTGGAGAGACAGAGATTGCTGATGGACTTCTGCAGTTAACAAAGAGATAGCCAGTGCCATCTCCCTTCCCCATTCCCCAGCATAAATACACTGCCACCAGCAGGAACCAGCCTGGCACTATCACTACCTAACTTGCTTACATCTAGCCTCGTACCTTGCACTGGTGGGGTGGGCCTGCTCTTCCCAGTCACCTTTCCTTCAATCATGTTGCTACAAGTCATTTAACCAGAAGACTGGTGCAGACCTTGTCAATACTATGTCTCCTAAACCACATGTTTTATGGGGCTTTGGTCCTTGTGGCATGAAAGCAGCAGCAGTGGCAGGGCATGTAGAAGCTTGAGGTGCACCTAGATAAAATTGTGTGCTGTGCCAGATTTGCGTATTTCTCAATGAACCCAGGGTGGCCCAAGTTCTGGGGGTGACAGCAGATCTCATTTTGCAAGCATCAGAGTGCACCTTGTTAAAATGGCATGCCCCATTCCACCCTCTGACCAAACCAAGACAGGCAAAGAGAGCCTCTGTATGTGATTGGACTAAAGGAGAAAGTGGAGAGGACACAACTGCAGGGTACATGCAACACACACAGGAGATAGCCCATGAAGTGCCACGTTCTGGGGAACAGGGCATATGCACTGCAGGGCTCAATTCCAGGATCCCAAGATCATGACCTGAGCCAAAGACAGACACTTAACTGACTCAGCCACCCAAGCAGTTCGGTCAATTAAACTTCAATAAAGGAGGCAAGAATATGCAATGGGGAGAAGATAGTCTCTTTAACAAATGGTGTTGGGAATACTGGATAGGTGCATGCAAAATAATGAAACTGAGCCATTCTCTTACACTATAAACCAAAATAAACTCAAAATATATTGAGGACCTAAATATGAGACCTGAAACCATAACAATCCTAAAAGAGGACACAGTAGTTTCTCTGACATTGGTCATAGCAGCATCCTTCTGTATATGTCTTCTGAGGGCAAGGGGAAAAAAGGAAATCAACTATTGGGACTATGTCAAAATAAAAAGCACTGCAAAGGAATCAACCAAAAATACTAAAAGTCAGCCTATTGAATGGGGGAAGATATTTGCAAATGACATATCTGATAAAGGGGCAATATCCAAAAAATATAAAGAGATACTATTTAACACCCAAAACCCCCAAATAATCCAATCAAAAGTCGGCAGAAGACATCAACAGACATTTCTCCACAAAGAAGACATCCAGATGGTCAACAGACACATAAAAAGATGCTCATCATCACTTATCATCAGGGAAATACAGATTAAAAGCACAATGAGATATCACCTCACACCTATCTGAATGGCTAAAAACAAGGAAAGAAACAACAGATTTTAGCAAGGATGTGGAGCAAAGGGAACACCTGTGTAATGTTGGTGGTACAGACAGTTTGGAAAACAGGGGCGCCTGGGTGGTTCACTGGATTAAACCTTTGCCTTCGGCTCAGGTCATGATCTCAGGGTCCTGGGATCGAGCCCCGCATTGGGCTCCCTGCTCAGCAGGGAATCTGATTTTTCCTCTCCCTCTGCCTGCCTCTCTGCCTACTTGTGATCTCTCTCTGTCAAAAAAATAAATAAAATCTTTAAAAAAATAAATAAAAATAAAATCTTTAAAAAAAATAAAAGGATAGGGAATCCAGAAATAAAATCACTTATATACATTAAATAATCTATGTTAATAGAGACATGAATATACAGTGGGGAAATAACAGTCTACAAAAAATGCTATTGGGAAAGCAGGACAGCTACATGCATAGTAGTGGAACTGGATCACCTTATTATACCATATACAAAATTAAATGCAAAATCGATCAAAGATCCAACATGTGAGAGCTGAAACCATAAATATCTTCAAAGAAAACAGGCAATAATCTGTTTAACATCAGCCTTGGCAATATATTTACTGATGTGTCTTCCCTGGCAAAGGAAACAAAAGGAAATATAAAATATTGGGACAACACCAAAATAAGAAACTTTTACACAGCAAAAAAAAAATTAAGAACAAAACAAAAAGTGCGGGGTGCCTGGGTGGCTCAGTGGGTTAAAGCCACTGCCTTCGGCTCAGGTCATGATCCCAGGGTCCTGGGATCGAGGCCCACATCGGGCTCTCTGCTCAGCAGGGAGCCTGCTTCCTCCTCTCTCCTCTCTCTCTGCCTGCCTCTCTGCCTACTTGTAATCTCTCTCTGTATCAAATGAATAAATAAAATCTTTAAAAAAAAACAAAAAAAAACAAAAAGTGAACCTATTGAATGGGAGAAGATATTTGCAGATGATATTATCTGATAAGAGATTAATATCCAAAATCACTAAAAAATACAGATTTTTTTTAAAAATGGGCAAAGGGGGCGCCTGGGTGGCTCAGTGGGTTAAAGCCTCTGCCTTCGGCTCAGGTCATGATCTCAGGGTCCTGGGATCGAGGCCCGCATCGGGCTCCCTGCTCGGCGGGGAGCCTGCTTCCTCCTCTCTCTCTGCCTGCCTCTCTGCCTACTTGTGATCTCTCTCTCTCTCTCTATCAAATAAATAAATAAATATTTTTTAAAATGGGCAAAGGATTAAATAGACATTTTTCTAAAGAAGACATACAGATGGCCAACAGTTAAATGAAAAGTTGCTAAACATCACAAATCATCAGGGACTTGCAAGTCAAAACCAAGATGAAAGATCAGCTCACACCCAGCAGAGAAACTAGAATCGAAAAGAAATCACTAATGTTGATGAGGATGTGTAGAAAGGGGAACCCTCATGCACTGTTGGAATGTAAATTGATCTAACCACTGTGGAAAACAGTATGGAAGATACTTAAAAAGCTAAAAATAGAAACACCACATGATCCAGTAATTTCAGTACTGGTTGTTGGTTCAAATAAAACAAAAACACTGATTTGAAAAGATATATGCATTCCTATGTTCATCACAGTGTCATGTATGATAGCCAAGTTATGTTAGCAACCTGGGCTATACCACCAATAGATGAATTATAAAGAGGGGGTGTACATATATACAATGGAATATTACTTAGCCATAAAAAGAATGGCATCTTGCCATTTGCAAAAACATGGCTGGGCCTCTAGGGTATTATGCATAGTACAGCAATTAAGGCAGATAAACTCCATATGATTTCACCTATATGTAGAATGTAAGAAACAAAAACAAATGGGCAAACAAAAGCAGATACAGACCCAAAAATACATAAAACAACATGATGGTTTTCAAAGAGGATTGGTGGATGAACACAACAGTTGTAGGGGATTAAAAGGTATAGACTTGCAGTTGTAATATAAATAAGTTACAGGGATAAAAAAAAGTACATCATACTAACTATAGTAAATAATATTGTAATAACATTGCTTGTTGACAGATGGTAACTACACTTATGGTTAGCATTATATAATGTATACAGCTGTTGAATAACTATGTTGTGTACCTGAAACTAATATAATGTATGTTAGCTATATTTTAATAAAGGAAAATAAGGGTGCCTGGGTGTCTCAATCAGTTAAGCTTCTGCCTTTGGGTCAGGTCATGATCCCAGGGTCTTGGGATGGAGCCTCACATTCAGCGCTCTGCTCAGCGGAGAGGCTGCTTCTCCCTCTTCCTCTGTCTACCACTCTGCCTACCTGTGCTTGTTCTCTATCAAATAAATAAATAAAATCTTTTAATTTTTATTTTTTTAATATTTTATTTATGTGTCAGAGAGAGAACACAAACGGGGAGCACCAGGCAGAGGGATAGAGGCATCAGGCTCCCTTAGCAGGCTCCCTTAGCTCCTTTAGGCTCCCTTAGGCTAAGCTTAGCAGGGAGCCTGATGTGGGACTCGATCCCAGTACCCTGGGATCATGACCTGACCCAAAGGTAGACGCTTAACCGACTGAGCCACCCAGGTCCTCCTAAATAAAATCTTAAAAAAATAAAATAAAATAAAATAAATAAAGGAAAATAAATGAAATATTTTATTTTATTCTATTTTAAGATTTTATTTATTTATTTGACACAGAGAGAGAGAGATTACAAGTAGACAGGCAGGCAGAGAGAGGAGGAAGCAGGCTCCCTGCTGAGCAGGGAGTCCGATGCGGGCCTCGATCCCAGGACCCTGAGATCATGACCTGAGCCGAAGACAGAGGCTTTAAACCCACTGAGCCACCCAGGCGCCCTAAATGAAAAATTTTAAAAATTAAAATTTGTAAACACAAAGCAACAACACGGGTGTGCATAAACAGAGAAAAGGCCATCATCTGGGGACATAGGAAATCACCCATCTGCAAGCCAAGGATTAAGGCCTCAGAAGAACCCAAACCTGCCAACACCCCCATGTTGGACTTCTGGCCAGCTTTCATAACTATGAGAAACAAATTTCTGTTGTATTTTTTTAAGTGTTAAAAGATATCAAAAATAACCTCATAATGAGATGGAAACCAACAACACATTAACAGGCTGCATGAAGGAAAACAACAGATTAGTATAAAAGGGAACATATAGATATTCAGGTTTAGAAATGAAAGGATCTAGAATGCCTTGAGACAACAACTGCTAGAGAAGAAAAATGATGTAATAGGAATTTTCTCAATGACCCTATTAAATTGACTGTTACGTTAAATGTAAATTATACCAATTTTGTTAGGAATGCATTTCTCCCAAATGGGTAGTATGAGAAAATGATGATGATGAAATATTGGATGTAATTTGATAATTCTTGACATTAGTCTTGGCTGTCCACATAAGATACGTTATATTTCATGATGCATTCATTTTTATTTTTCCAAATTTTTTTATTATTTAGACAAGAATTATATATATTTAAAGTCTGCAAGTGACCTTTGTATATATTGTGAAATGATTATTACAGACATGCTAATTAACAAAATTATTATATCACACAGTAACATTTTATCTTTGTTCATTTACAAACAGTTATATAAACTGTTTTGGAAGATTCTAAAATATGTTACTGATGTAAGTTTTCAAATAACTATTTCACTATTACTAACAAGAGTAAACAGTACACCCTATGATTACACCTCTAGAACTTACACAACTTATAAAAAACATTTGGAGCCAGTGAGCGTTTTGACATTTGCAAAACTAAAAGCATTTAATGATCTTCACTCCATGTTCTCCTTGTCTATGAATTGTTGAAATTACCTGTAACTGAAATTGTGCACTATTTCGTTTCACGGTGTGTCATATTTCAATAAAAACTGTATACCCCAAATTCATTACATTGAAATTTAAGATTATTTTTTCAATAAGTTGCATAATATCCTCTTAAATATATTTAACATAATTCTTCCTTTTATATCTCCACAGACAAATGGTTATTTGCTCAACTGGGCTACTATAAAAAATACAACAAAAATTGGAAAAACACATATATCCTTGAGACACAGATATCATTTGTATTTTATATGCACTCATACAGCTACATAAAATGATAATATTTAAATATTAGGAGGAAATTACATGATAATTTATCTATTTTTTCTTTCTGTACAAACCAAAAGATAAAATGGGATAAAAAAGAGAAAAACTTAACTGAATTAATTACTCTAAATGCATACTAGACAAGAAAACAAAATGTACTCAATAAAAACAATGGTGAACGAAATATACATACTCACTCAAACTATAAATACATGACCTGTATACCATTCAGAATACTAACATAAAAATTCACTTAAACCATTTGAAAATCATACCCCAAAACTCCATTCAAAAAAGTAATTAAAACCCACAAAACACGAAAATAATATGTCCACTATAAGTCATTCTCTACCGAAAACTAGGCTAACTTATATAAATATAACCTTTGGTGAGTAAAGAAGAAAACAACAATAAACAATCTCTAAGGAAAATAAAAAATCTGTCAACAGGCCTGCTAAAGCAAGGGCTGGGAACCTGGAGCCTGGCCTGTTTACCCAGATAGATGGGGACTCCCAGGC
>LNAC01001023.1:354255-415155 GCA_002007465.1 Ailurus styani | reverse complement strand
TTCTTTCTTTCTTTCTTTCTTTCTTTCTTTCTTTCTTTCTTTCTTTCCTTCTTTTCTTTTCATTTCTTTTTTCTCTTCTTTCTTTCTTTCTTTCTTTCTNCTTTCTTTCTTTCTTTCTTTCTTTCTTTCTTTCTTTCTTTCTTTCTTTCTTTCCTTCTTTTCATTTCTTTTTTCTCTTCTTTCTTTCTTTCTTTCTCTCTCTTTCTCTCTTCCTCCCTCTTTCTTTCTTTCTTCCTTCCTTCCTTCCTTCCTTCCTTCCTTTCTTTCTTTCTTTCTTTCTTTTTCTTCTTTCTTTCTCTTCAGCTTTCTTTCAACTCTACCCCAGATGTGGGGCTCAAACTCATGATCCCAATATTAAGAGTGCATGCTCTACTGACTGAAACAGCTAGGCACCCCTATCCCACTGATTGAATGCAAGTTGGTGCAGCTACTTTGGAAAACAGTGCAGAGATTCCTCAAAAAATTAAAAATAGAGCTACCCTATGACCCAGCAATTGCACTACTGGGTATTTACCCCAAAGATACAGATGTAGTGAAAAGAAGGGCCATATATACCCCAATGTTCATAGCAACAATGTCCACAATAGCCAAACTGTGGAATGAGCCGAGACATCCTTCAACAGATGAATGGATAAAGAAGATGTGGTCCATACATACAAAAGAATATTACTCAGCCATCAGAAAGGATGACTACCCAACTTTTGCATCAACATGGATAGGACTGGAGGAGATTATGCTGAGTGAAATAAGTCAAGCAGAGAAAGTCAGTTATCATATGGTTTCACTTACTTGTAGAGCATAAGGAATAACATGGAGGATGCTAGGAGAAGGAAAGGAAAAGTGAGTTGGGGGAAATAGGAGGGGAGATGAACCATGGGAGACTCTGAACTCTTGAGAAACAAACTGAGGGTTTTAGAAGGGAGGGGGAATGGGTGAGCCTGGTGGTGGGTATTAAGGAGGGCATATATTGCATGGAGCTCTGGGTGTTGTACATAAACAATGAATCTTGGAACACTGTATCAAAAACTAATGATGTATCTTATGGTGACTAACATAACACAATTAAAAAAATAAAATAAAAAGTCACCAAAATAAATAAGTAAATAATAAAAAATAAAGCAATGTTTTATCATGGTTATCAGTGGCTTACCTTTGATTAAGTTCTACAGTGTAAGTAGAACTAAATAGTTACTGAATAGACAGTGATAAAAACAGAATATTTATCAGTATATTTATTGAACACCTATTAAATTTTTAAGAACTGGGCTAAATACTAAGTATTCAAAGATTTATATGACTGGTTGCTTATTCTTACAGATCTACAAATTCTGGAAATGGAGAAAATATATACATCATTTATTATAATTCAGTTTGAAAAGTTGTATAATAAAAATATATACAGGATGCTCTGGGTTGATGAGGAAGTACACTGAGTACATTACTCTTCACTGTACCAGGCCTTGTGGCAAGTTGTAATAAGAAATAGAACACTTTGGTGGCTGGAATATCTGCACCAGTTCAATAAAGTTCATTTGTCACCAAGCATTTATGTAACCAGGGGTAAGTTATTTAATCTCTGTGCCCCAGTTTTCTTGTGTATAAAAAGGAAAAAAAATACAGTCCTCATAGAATTGTTCTGAAAACTAAATTATTTAATACATTAATATGGATCCCTGCATATAGTAAGCATAGCATATTAGCCTCTATTATGAAGAAGAAAAAGAAGGAAACAGAAATGGAAGAAGAAGAAGAAGGAGGAAGGTGAGGAAATAGGAAGAGAAGAAGTGGAAGGAGGAGGAGGAGGCGAAGGAGGAGACGCAGCAGCTATTAGTGAAGGAGAGAAATAGTTAAATTCCAAGCAATCCAACAGCAGGGGAAACATTGTATGAATAGTACCAAATGAGCACATGATATTAGATGTGGGACAGGGATCAGCAAATGCTTCCCAGAGACAGTGACTTCTAACCTGAATCCTCCAGGAGAAATTGATAAACACCTAGTAAACTTGGCGAATTTGGGAGGGAAGGTCACCATTGAATGAAGTAGAAAATTCTGTAACTTACCAGAGGCAAGAGTGCATGATTGGAGCACAGAGTGTGTGGTTAATTTGTTATAAGAACTGATGCTGGTTGATCTAAGTGGGAACATGATCAAGAAGGATCTTTGCTAGGACTCTTGCTCGTTGCAAGTGGAAGAAAAACTAGTACAGAATGATTTAAGTAAAAAGAAAAATTTTAAGTTCCTACAACTGAAAAGTTCAGGAGTAAAGATGATGGAGTTCAAACAATGTCCTCAGGATCTTCTCTTTCTCTGTCCTTCTACTCTGTCTTTTTCTCCATTTATTCTCTCTGAATGAAAAGACTTACCTTTCATAGTTTTCAATACAGCAGAAAAGACAATTATTTTGTCTTTTTCACTTACTAGGCATTGACAAAGACCAAATCAATTCTGGATTCTTTTAATGTAAGGGCAGTGTTATGGACTGAATATTTGTGTCCCCCATCTCCCAAATTCATATGTTGAAATCTTAACCCTCAAAACAATGGTACTAGGAGGTGGAGACTTTGGATGGTTTGGTTATAAGGATAGAGCTCTCATGAATAGGATGAATGCTTATAAAAGGGACCCAGAAAGTGTTCTGGCCCTTTCACCCATGTGAGGTTAAAACAACAAAATATCTACAACTTAGAAGAGAGCTTTATTGAGACCCTGACCATGTTTGCACCCTGATCCTGAACTTGGAGTCACCAGAATTATGAGAAATAGATTTCTGTTCTTCATAAACCACCCAGTCTGTGGTACTTTGTTATAGCAGTCTGAACTGACTAAGACAGCCAGCAAACTAAGAATGCTTTTTGTACTTTTAAAGGTTTGTGAACAAACAAACAAACCCAAAATGGGTATGTAACTGAGACAGTGTGTGGCTGGACCCTCAAAGCCTAGTATCTTGCCATCTGGCCCAACTCCCTTTCTTCAGTTAAAGTCCTATGATTATTGCAGAAACTGACAGAATTAGCTTGAATCATGGGCCTGTCACTATCTACTCACATTGTGTTCATATTGGTCACGTTTAGGTTTCATGCCCACCCATGGAACTAAAAATGGAACCAGCTAGATGTAAGTTCAAAATTTCTCTCTGAACTGGGTTAGCAGTAAACATACAACCCCTATGATTCTCCAGTACCAGTATGGGTGATGCATCGGAACAAGAGGCAAGACAGGAAATAAATACACAGGACACTGGAATATTCTAGAGGAGAAATGATAGTGTTCTAAATTGAGAGGGAGACAGACAGTAGAGATAGGTAAGAGATTTGGAGAGATATTGTCAGTAGAACTGATGGAATTTAGTCCTTAATTTCACGTGGGGTATGGAGGAGAGGAAGGAGTCTTGAATAATATCTAGGCTTAGAATTTGGATAAAAGGAAGGGTGAGAATTAAGCAGACAGAGAAGCAGAGTTAGTGATAATTATAAGGACCCAAACAAAACCCAGTTAAATAAGTTACTGGAGTGGTGACTAGAGATGGGAGTATATGGGGCAGAGAAGAGAGAATAAAGTAAGCCTTTAAAAGTAGGTGGAGGTTGGGGCACCTGGATGGCTCAGTCAGTTAAGTGGTTATGCAGCTGCCTTCAGCTCAGCTCATGATCCCGGGGTCCCAAGATTGAGCCCTGCTTTGGGCTCCCTGCTCAGTGGGCAGCCTGCTTCTCCCTCTGCCTCTGCTGCTCCCTCTGTTTGTGCTCTCTCTCTCTCTCTGTCAAATAAATAAATATATAAAATCTTTAAAAAAAGTAGGTAGAGGTAAAATCTCAGAGGATTTTTGAATGCTAAACAATGACTGGCAAGTTGTTCTGAAGATTAAGGGAAACCATTCAGAATTTAAGCAGAGGAATGACATAATCTTGTATAGAATTTAGGAAGAGAGAAAGGCAGCCATCTTTTATCAATGCATTTTATGTAACAGGGTTTATATTAATTATCTTGTTTCAGCATGGAGGGTGAATGCCATTGGACTTATAATAAGGTGATGGCGAATTGCTGCAATTCTAAGCACGAGAGGTACAGCTCCATTCTTAAAACACAAGGAAGCTTTTCTTTGAGAAATGCACCCTTTTTAGTATTTTCATTTTAGTATTTAATATTTTAGTATTTTTAACATTCATTTGAAGCTGGACTACATAGTTAAGTATGAGTATATTACCTTTAATGCAATTACCTGTGGCCACCATGTATCCACACTAGTTATTTTGGGGGTGGGGAGGAGTGATGAGTACAAAGTCTTCCATGTACCCATCACTAATACACTCCAAAATTTCTGGAAAAACCTATAATGCTCCTATAAATGCATTTATCCACATTGGGTCATTTCACTTTTTTTTTTTATTGTAGATATCTCTCTTAGAGGTTTTTACCTATACTATATATATAGTATATATATAGCACATATATAGGCTAGAATATAGATAGTTTGGGACTTCCCTTTGCCTTAATTTTGGGAATCTAGTGATGAATTTCCTGCTTTCTATATACCGTCTCTTCCTCTTTTGGATTATTCCTAATGAAATAGACTCTTTAGTAGGTTCATGATAAATGGTGCATGAGAGTTATAACTTTTTAGATATTGCATGTCTAAAATGTTTTTTATCCTATACTGCCAATAACTAATAATTCAGGTGGATATAAAATTTTATATTGCAAATATTTTTCCTCAAGAATATTGGAGATACTATTCCATTGTCCTTTGTCTCTAGTGTTGCTGTTAATATGTTCTATGTTATTCTGATACTAGATATTTCATGTGACATTGTTTTTATTTTTATTAGTGGAATCTGTTAGGATGTTCTATGTTATCCTCAAACTTGTGCAATATGATTTGTTGAGAATATATTTTCATTTATTTAACTGGCTTTGGATGGGTCTTTTTCATGTGGAAACATTTTTTCCTTATTCAGGGAAATATTCTTATATTATTTTCTTCCTAAATTTCTTTTTAAATTTTTTCTTTTTTTCCTAAAAATTGTAATATTTAGATGTTAGAGTTCCTGGATTGTGTCTCTAGTTTTCTTATCTTTTTTCCTCTTTTAATATCTGGGTTTTTTTGGTCATGTTTTCTTGAAGAGTCCTTTCTTTTCAAACTTCCTATTAATTTTTAAAAATTTCTTCTATTACAATTTTAGTTTCTAAGATATCTTTATTCTGTTCGGATTATTCATTATGTATCATTTCTTATTGTTTCTTGAAGTCAAGGTTTTCTTTCATCTCTCTGAAGATATTAGTCAAAACTTTTCTTTTGAAATTTTCTTTTGCTTCCTGTGTTGTCACTGTTTCTTCTGATTTATTTTCTAAGACATTGCTATGCTATTTTTTCTGAATTTGTTATAAGAGGCTTTTCAAATGTCTGGAAACACTTGGTTTTGTAGGCAGACTTCTAAGATGCCCCCCTCCCCCCCCCAATTCTTGACCCTACGTATATGCCTTGTACAAAGCTTTCCCTTTGGCTGTGGTGGCACCTATGAATATGATGGGATAGTCACTCCTTTGCTTAGTATATTTAGTCACTTATGAAATTATCTTGTGTTATGAAAGACTCCAGTTTCACAGAGTAGAGACAGATTTTTCTGTTGGCCTTGAGAAAGCAAACCTCTCTGCTGTAAAAAGGACTACATGGCTAGAATCTGAGGTTGGTCTCAAGTAGTGAAGAGTGGCCTTCAGCCAAGTCAATAAGAAAATAAGAAGTTTAGTTGTACAACCATAAGAAATTGAATTTTGCCAACCACCTAGATGATCTTGGTAATGAGTTCTTCCTTAATAAAGTAGACAAGGTTATAGCCTGGCTGACCTCTTGATTTCAGTCTTTTGAGACACTGAGTAGCTAGCTCAGTGCCTAGAAATCTTCTGACCTAGAGAACTGTGAGCTAATAAATGGATGTTATTTTAAGCTACAGAATTTGTAATAATATCTTACATAATAATAAAATACGAATATATCTGGTATCATGCTTTGTCTTTTTCTATTTAATAAATACCACAAAGTAGGGGCACCTGGGTGGCTCAGCCAGTTAAGCATCAGACTCTTGATTTCAGCTCAAGTCATCATCTCAGGGTCATGGGATGGGGCCCTGTGTCAGTCAGGTTCCTGACTCGGGCTTCTGGCTCAGCATGGAGTCTGCTTGTCCCTGTGTTTCTCCCCAGCCCCTGGCTCATGTGTTCTCTCTGTCAAGTAAATATAAATAAATAAATAAATAAATAAATAAATAAATAAATAAATAAATAAATAAAATCTTTAAAAAAAATGAAGAAACACCATGAAGTAGATTAGAAGCTATGAGTACATAAAACAGCTTTAACTATAGTCACTTAATTCATGTCTGGTCAAACTTTACATCCCAAGATTGGCCTTTGTCATCTTTTAAAAATAGCACCCATTGGGTGCCTGGGTGGTGCAGTGGGTTGAATGTCTGACTCTTGGTTTCCATTCAGGTCATGATCTCATGGTCATGGGATTGAGCCCTGCATGGGGCTCCACACTCAGCATGCAATCTACTTGAGATTCTCTCTCCTGCTTCCTCACCTGTCCTGCTTATGCTCTATCTCTAAAATAAATAAATAAATAAATAAAGTCTTAAAAAAATAGTACCCATAGTGCTATCTTTTTACATTTCCTAAATTTGCTGAAAACAATCATCTATATAACCAAAAAGCTTAACTAAGTTGAAGTATGATAAATGCAAAGATAATCATACCTAGATACATATCCAAGATACGGAAAGTAAAGAAACCTTGAAAACAGTAACAGAAAAATGATTTGTATATATAAACATCCCAATAAAATTAACAGCTAACTTTTCCTCTGAAACAATGGAGGCCAGAAGGCAGTGGGGCAAAATATTCAATCTATTCAAAGTGATGAAAGTTAAAAATAAAAGTTTCAACTAAGAATCTTATATGTAACAAGATTCTCTTTAAAAAATTAAGATAAAGACATTCTCAGATAAGCAAAACTGAGAGAATTTGTTGCTAGCAATTCCACCTTACAAAAATACTAAAGAAAGTACTTTGTGCTGAAAGCAAGCGACACCTTACAGTAATTCAAATCCACATGCATACACAAAAAGTGTCAGTAGAGGCAGTTATGTGGGTAATTATACATGACAGTATAATATGACAGTATAATTATTTTCCCTTTTTTCCCCCAAAGATTTTATTTATTTATTCATGAGAGACAGAGAGAGAGAGGCAGAGGGAGAAGCAGGTTCCCCACTGAGCAGTGAGCCAGATGCGGGACTCGATCCCAGCATCCCAGGATCATGACCTGAGCCCAAGGCAGCCACTTAACCATCTGAGCCACCCAGGTGCCCTTTATTTTCGTTTTTAAAAAACTAATTTAAAAGTACTTGAATAAAATAATATACATATATATATATAATTATATTGTTGAGCTTATAGCATATCTAAATGTAATGTATTTATCAAAACCAGTAGAAAGGAGGTGCGTGGGAACAAAACTTTATATTAGCAAGAAAATGATACCAGGTGGTAGTTTGAATGCACAGAGAAAAAAAATGAAGACAATTAAAAACCACAAATAGGAAGATTAATATACAAAGTCCAAAAATACATATTCAGAGTTTACATAATAATAGAATACTAATATATCTGGTATCATGCTTTGTCTTTTTCTATTTAATAAATACCACAAAGTAGGGGCATCTGGGTGGTTCAGCCAGTTAAGCACCAGACTCTTAGAATCCTTAGAAATATGAGATTTGTGAGATGTCATGAATTATATATGATGCTTGAGGAAGAATTTAAGGTATGTAGGGTTTTTTGGTTCATTTTTCAGCTCATTGCATTTAAAAATTTTTCATTTTCCTCTTCTTTGTCTCAAGGTTTTAAATATGATGACTTTATGGCCATAAGTCTTTCTTGATTAATACTACTTGCTTGTATTCATGGGTCATGTTGTCTTTAGTAATGAATAATTCATTCATAAAATAATAAGCACATTTTCATCATTTCAAATGAATCATATGAGTTTTAAAGAGAAAGTTAAATAGCTCCTTGACATTCTTGTGAACCAGTAGCACCAGCGTAGAATCCGATTGCCTGAAATGATAAGAACTAAGAATAGTAAAAAAAAAAAAAAAAAAGAAAAAAAAAGAATTAAATCTTCAGGAATCAGAAGAAAAAGTGAAAATATCTGTCATAAATAATAAAAACTTGCTATTCAATATTTAATGTGTACATCAATGTATTTTAAAATGTGATTAGTATCAAAAACAAAACACTTTTCATTCATACATATTTTCTGAACAAGAGCCTTCCAGTCTTCATAAATGTTGACTCTGTATTTAGAGAACTTTATTCAGACAAAATAACTTTTAAATGGAAAGCTATCTCATTAATTAAAATTTTTTTTAGAATGGCTGCTTTGCACACTATAGGATTTCCTGCTATGGGATTTCCTTCTATAGGATTTAAAATTGTTATGTTTTAATACTGACTAATAAATTGTCCATGTATTTTGTAAACACCCCCAAGGAAGGTAGTCTGTAAAATAATAAAATTGTTGAAGAACAAATATTTATCACTGATCCAATAAGATTTTATGTACCCTGTAAATGCAATATTATATATTTTATGCCCTCTCTATCTTTGGTGTAATATACATTCAGTTTTTTCCCATGAAGTTAATTTTACAGTCAGTAGATATCTCTGAACAATATTTTGTTACAGTTTCATAAGTTCTGTAGGTTTACAGAGTCATTATTTTTTTCCCCAGGTAGTGATAAGGAACCAGACAATCTGAACCCACATTATTTGTATTTTGAAATCCTACTTGATATCTAAGCTATAATTATCTTTTATTTACTTAGATTTATCATATTTATGTATTTCTCTTCACCACTTTGAAGTATATCACTAGCTAATCTAACAGCTTATGTAACATCATAGACAGCAAAGTCAAGTTCAGAACAGGGTGCATTTACTTAAGTAACAAAATGAAGGGAAAACTGTTTTAGTTCTTGGTTTTGCATGGTTAGGAGGGTAAAAGTAACTTTCCAGTCCTCCCAATTGCTTGCAAACTCAACATTACATAATTCAAGTATACACCAATATTTGATGTGTATGTATATATGTACACATGTATATCTGCATATTCACTGTAACATAGTAAACCTGTTATAATAAATAGAATTAATTTTGTGAGGAACAGGGTTACTCAGTAAAAGAAGCTGGATAGGGATTGAGATTTTTAAATTCTTTTTTTATTAGTTTCAAAGGTAGAATTTAGTGATTCATGAATTGCTTACAACACCCAGTACTCATTAAATCAAGTGCCCTCCTTAAAGCCCATCACCCAATTATCCCTTCCCCCCACCCACCTCCCCTCCAGCAACCCTCAGTTTTTCCTAGAGTTCAGTGTCTTTTATGGTTTGCTTCCCTCTCTGTTTTCATAATATTTTATTTTTCCTTCCCTTCCCTAATGTTCATCTGTTTTGTTTCTTAAATTCCACATAAGAGTGAAATCATATGGTATTTGTCTTTCTCTGACTGACTTATTTCGCTTAGCATGATACCCTTTAGTTCTGTCCACATGATTGTAAATGGCAAGATTTCATTCTTTTTGATGGCTGAGTAATATTGAAATATATATATAATTTTACATCTTCTTTATCCATTCATCCATTAATAGATATCTGGGCTCTACCCATATTTTGGCTATTGTGGACATTGTTGCTATAAACATTGGGGTGCGTGTACCCCTTTGAATCACTATGTTTGTATCCTTTGGATAAATACCTAATAGTGCAATTACTGGGTTGTAGGGTAACTCTATCTTTAACTTTTAGAGGAACTCCATACTGTTTTCCATAGTGGCAACACCAGTTTGCGTTCCCACCAACAGTGTAAGAGTGTTCCACTTTCTCTGCATCCTCGTCAACATCTGTTTTTCCCTGACTTGTTGATTTTAGTCATTCTGACTGGTGTGAGATGGTATCTCATCATGGTTTTGATTTGTATTTCCCTGATGCCACATGATGTTGAGCATTTTTTCATGGGTCTGTTAGCCATTAGTCTGTCTTCTTTGGAGAAATGTATGTTCATGTCTTTTGCCCATTTCTTTACTGGGTTTTTTATTTTTTGGGGTGTTGAGTTTGATAAGTTCTTTTTTAAAAGGTATTATTTATTTATTTGAGAGAGAGAGCACACACGCCTGAGAGAGAGAGCAAGAGCAGTGAGTAGGGGCAGAAGGAGAGGGAAAAGTAGAATCCCCATAGAGCAGGGATCCAGATACACGGCTCCATCTCAGGACCCTGGGATCATGACCTGAGCCGAAGGCAGCCACTTAACCAACTGAGCCACCGAGGCTCCCCTTGATAAGTTATTTATAGATTTTGGATACTAGCCCTTTGTCTGATGAAACATTTGGAAGCATCTTCTCCCATTCTGTAGGTTGCCTTTTAGTTTTGTTGACTGTTTCCTTTGCTGGGAAAAAGCTTTTTATCTTGATGAAGTCTCAATAGTTCATTTTTGCTTTTCTTTCTCTTGCTTTTGTAGATGTGTCTAGCAAGAGGTTGCTTTAGCTGGGGTCAAAGGAGTTGCTTCCTGCGTTGAGATTTTTAAATTCTTATGCCAGTTCTGTCACTGATATGCATTGGGAACTTACAAAAAATAACTCATTCTGTTTATTTTTGCTCTAAAGTAGAGATTGTCACAACTCAACTAATGGTTTTGTGAGAGAATAATAACAAATAAAAAGGAATGAGAAGTGAGTGGTCAATGGCTTCTATGGAACCACTTCATAGCCTTGAGACTGGAAGTGAAAGAGTACTTAACTTTTGCATTTACACGTATTTGGGTTATTGGGTGTTTAGCTCTCTTTTTAAAAGATTTTTATTTATTTATTTTAGAGAGAGAGAGAGAGGTGGGGAAAGAGAGAGCTGGGAGAGGGGCAAAGGGTGAGGGAGAGAGGGAAAGAATCCTCAAGCAGACTCCCTGCTGAGTGCAGAACCCGAAGCAAGGCTAGTTGCAGCCTGACATGGGGCTTCATCCCAGGACCCTGAGACTATGACCTGATTCTATGACCTGAGCCAAAATCAAGAGCTGTTTGCTTAACCAACTTAGCCACCCAGGCACCCCTTATTGAGTCTTTAAAGTCAAGTCTTGGTTGTAAACTCGGAAGGAAACTGTTCCTGAGTGCTCTTGGTTTCAGTAGAAAGAACATCAGTACAGGATTCAATGTACTGACTTCTAAGCAATACCAGGGTCAAATGATATATCTCAAGGAATGTATTTTCTCATTTGAAAAGATAATCATCCTTCTCACTCAAATGGTTATTGTGAGGATCACAATACTTCAAAGGCCAGGAAACCTGTTTGGAGAATATGAAGTATTACATAAATGTGAGATGATATAATTCTAAAGGTGTTTCAGAATAAAATATACCATAGGTTAATGGTTAGGGATATTCAGAAAACTGTGATGACTTTCACTTCAAGAATGATCATACTTTGGAAATTTTTTGAATTAAAATTATTTTCCTTCTGCTAGGATTTCTAATAATTTTTAATGCTCAAACCATAGTTTGGTAAACTTCTGGATCACTGCTCAATCACTATTTTTTCTGTAAAAAGTAATCTGTACATATGTTTTTCTTTCTTTCTTTCTTTATCCATATATATATATATAGAATCAAATCATTATGTTTTACACCTGAAACTAATACAATGTTTTATGTCAATTATACGTCAATTTAAAAAACTGATCTTGACTAAAAAAAAAACAACAAAAAAACCCCACCAAAAAAGCTATGCTAGTATGCCAGTGAGTTCCCTCTCACATCTTCCTTTCTTTTGCATATCTACTCCCTTGCCTATGAACCACAGTTAATACTCAAGATCTCTTTTCATTTTTTCACATTTTTTCTCTCTTGTACTCATTTTTCTTACGTTGTTGAATTCTTCAACTGCCTATTCAAATGAAGTTAAATGCCAATTTTATCTCTATCCCTAATTTCTACTAACTCCATTATTACTTCCTATTATTCCCTTAGATACCTTTCAAATTGGAAAAACTTACCACTGCATTATCAAAATGTTTAGTGTTTTTCGTCTCTGTTATTTGGGTCATTCTCTGCTGTTTCAGCTATTTCCTTATCTTTACATGGTAAAATGCTAAAAATGCAATGGTTGCCTATATTCTATGTTTTCTAAAACATTTCACCAGTTAAATTTTAAAAACTAGAACTTTGTAACTAAGTAAAAGTTTATTGAATTTTAAATAAAATACTTGTTTTTTAATTATAAAAAATTAAAAATAATATCATTGTAGGTTGAAAGTTTATATTCAGTTTTGCTCAGTTTTTATGAAACAAATTCAGTCTCAGTGAGAGGTGGTATCTATTTTTACTTTTAATTGGGGTGGGGTGTTGTGGAGGGAGTTATATGGAGAGTAAAGATTTAATCCAGATCTGTAGTGCATTGTGTTTTTTATCCAGTTTCTTAATGAAGGAGACAGATTCATGTTCTATTATTCAAATATACTGAATGAATGCTTAAAGAATATGTAAAATTTTACCAGGGATTTTGGAGGATACAAAAAATCAGATATAATTTTTATGTCAAGGAAGTTAAGATCTTGATGTAAATGTACATGAGAGAAGATATGTAAAAATATTTGTAGAACTAGATAGAGTGAAATAAGTGCCTTAAGAGAGGGAAAGTGCTCTGTAGATTTTACGATATGCAATAAAATATATGTGACTTGGTGTTTATACTCATATGAAAACTGCAATTTTTATTTTTCCTAGACGTCTGCAGTTTTTCCTAAAAAGAAACTGAGCAGTGTAGTGGCTAGGTTCTGGACCAGACTGCTTAGGTCAGACCTATAATCAGTTACTCTTTAGTTATATGCCCTTTCCAACTTAATTAACATCTTTCTGTGCCCCAGTTTCATCTGTAAATAAAAATAGCACATACTTCACATGATATTATAAGATTTAAGTTCAATTTATTTGTAAAACATTCTGAACAATGTCTGCATCATAGTAAGTGTAAGTACATAACAGCTCAATGTCTTAATGATACTATTTTGTTTTTATTTGGCTCAGATTTAAAATGACCACAATTTGAACTTCATTTTTACTTACTTCCGAAACGTTAGGGTACTCATATCTAAGAATCTGACAATAGGCACTGATCAACAGTTTTGATCATAGAACCAGGCAGGAATTAGGCAAATTTCATCCAAAATTATGGATTAGAAGCATCAATGAAATTACATGTTCGGTGTGACATAATTGTTTTGTTTTTTAAAAGGCATAATTCAAGGCAAAAAGAATTTTAATTTTAAAAATCACAAGAAGGAAAAGTTTCCATTTTCCCCGTGTTTGTTCTAAAGTATGTTACCTGGCTTATATAGAAGTCTTCAGAGACAGGTTAAGAACATTATTTGTATGTATGTATACCCAATTTTGCTCCAGGGTCTTTCAACTATAATGGATATTAACAGTTCAAAATTCTTGCATATAATTTCCCAGTTCTCCTTTTTAAACACTTTTGACTAAGCTGGAATCTGTGCATTTTTTATTAACAATATCCCTGCAACACTGATTCCTGTTTAATATTGTTTAAAATGCAGTGGAAGTTTGCTTGTGAGAACCAAGTTGAAATGTGCAAGTCTACAGTTATATTTAAAAGCTGAATTTCATCCTTCTGTTTTAATAAATATTTCTTAGAACTTTTTTATTATTCTATATTTTTGTAGTTTGAGATTAAAGTTATAACATCCTTTATGTTGGGATATGAACATAAAAGATGAAAATGTTGGCAACAGTGCATACAGAATTCCTTTCTCAGTTATAGATAATTTGAATTTGAGAATTTGTTGAGTTTGATATGTTGTCATTAGCATTTGAAAATTAAAAAGGATTTGAGATTAAAAGCTTTAGACACAACGGTCTCTCCATACTTAAAAAAATTCTTAAGCATACATGAAGGCAAAGAAATAATAAATGTGTTCAAATAGAGATAGGATAAATTTCACAGTAGCCTTTCAATCATATAGAGGGATATTTGTCAAACCTTTTCACCCAGAGTAATCTTCTTCTTTTTATTATTAAAAATTTTATTAAAGAAATGTAAAATAAGATAACTAAGTGTATTCAAGTGGACATTTAAGAAAAATAAAAAAATACTCTTAAATTTCATTTACACAAATGAGAAGGGCTTAGTAAAGATAATAATAATATGGTAATTGGGAACGAATAATATACTAGAGCCTTTTGGAAAGCCAAATTTAAATTTTCAGACCAATTCCAACATTTTTTCAACTCTTTTTATTTGTAATAGTTGTTTCTTAAGGGAATTTTTTTTTGTCAGCCATGACTTTTTTTTTTAAATTAACATATAATGTATTGTTTGCCTCAGGAGTACAGGTCTGTGAATCATCAGGCTTACACATTTCACAGCACTTACCATAACACATATCCTCCCTAATGTCCATAACCCAGCCACCCTATCCCTACCTCCCTACTCCCCAGTAACCCTCAGTTTGTTTCCTGAGATTAAGAGTCTCTTATGGTTTGTCTCCCTCCCAATCCCATCTTGTTACATTTTTTCCCTCCCTACCCCCCACAACCCCCCAGCTCTGATTCTCAAATTCCTCATATCAGTGAGATCATATGATAATAGTCTTTCTCTGATTGACCTATTTTGCTTAGCATAATACCTCTAGTTCCATCCACATCATTGCAAATGGCAAGATTTCATTTCTTTTGATCGTTGATTGTATTCCATTGTATATATATATATATATATACTACATCTTCTTTATCCATTCATCTGTTGATGGATATCTAGGTTCTTTCCATAGTTTGGCTATTGTGGACATTGCTGCTATAAACATTTGGGTGCATGTGCCCCTTCAGATCACTACATTTGTATCTTTAGGGTAAATACCCAGTAGTGCAATTGCTGGGTCATAAGGTAGCTCTATTTTCAACTTTTTGAGTAACCTCCATACTGTTCTCCAGAGTAGCTGCACCAGCTTGCATTCCCACCGACAGTGTAGGAGGATTCCGAAGGGAATGTTTTTATAATGAGTATTTCTTGACTGGGATTTCCTGTCTATTTGCTTCATTGTGGGATTCATTAATAAAAAGTAATATCTATTTTTAAATATATAATGTATTTATATATAATTTTATTATATGAAAACTAAAACATAAATTATTATATAATATTAAGGTAAATGTATAGGTCTAATTTTATGAAAAATGAGACATGGGATCTATATGAATAGTCATTTGTTGTTATTTTAAGTTTATTTATTTATTTATTTAAAAAATTCTCAAAAATATGTCAGAATTAGAGTTTAAGAACCTATTTAAAAGCAAAGATGGCTGAATCCTGAGTGTGGAACTAGAGACCATTAAAACCCATGAAAGCAAAGGTGAATATGATCCCAGCTTGGGACAGTTAATTGAAAACTGATCTTGGCTGCAGGAAGAAGAGAGGTGCAAAGTAAGGTTACCCTGAGAAAACCATAGTAAAGCAAATATTTGAACATTTGGAATAATCAGGGAACAGAGCAGCTATGTGCTGCCACTTGTGATATATGTATGAATTAGAAAAAAATTAGAAATACTCAAGTATCTTTAATGCCCAATATAGATAAGTATCCATAAAAGTAAGTAGAAAGTATTAGAGATAATTAACTGTAACATGGCTCTGCAAGATAAGACTTGAAATGTCTTTGATGTAGTCTCAGCTGATTCTTAACTTTTTCCCCATCTCTTTATACAAAAGATAAAGGAGGCCACTACCCTCACTTACCCCTTCTCCCTACCCCCCCTTATCAAAAGTATTTTCTAGCTATTACTTGGATTAATTTATTCTCAAAAAATTAATTATTAATTTATCATATTATATATATGGCTGTCTAGGTTTTTCATTTGTTATGCTGACCCTGGGCTTAGTGGTTTCTCTCTCTTTCCTCAACCTAAAATTCTGATTCCCAAATTTAGAAGCATTGATTAAATTTATTGGGTTAAGTCAGTCCTCATTCATATTCTGCATTTTATCCATCTATGAAATGGGTTGCTTACTGAATTACAATACCAAACAAATATGAAAAAATTGTTGGTAAAAATGTCTTTCTTTAAATCATTTGTGAAGGAAATAATGAAAAAATGTTAGCATACTAGGGACATCAGAATATCTCCTGTTTACAATGCAGAATTACATAATTTATTTGAAACTGGTTAAAGAATAAATTGCAGTGTAGGAAGTGTTCGACTATGATAACCAGATCAATCAATTCTCCTTTCAGCTTACTATGACTTGAAAGATTCTTGTCAGCCTGCTCAAACTACCAAAATTATTAAGAGACAGAAATGCCCTTGTTCATGCAAATTATACTGTAATTTCATTTTGCCTACTTTTATGAATAAGAGAATGGTATATTTCATACTTAAACACAGGTGTACCACAAAACTAGTCTCTCAAATGCATAGATAATTGTATAATCACATTTTGAAATGCCTAATACCTACTTTGTTTAAGCTTGAAACTCTTATTTCCTACTGAGCATTGTTCTTAAAGGTATTTCTTGCTTTAATTTAATTCAGATATTTCTTTCTTACTGTTTGCTTATTCACTTATTACATATAATGATTCTTGAATTTTTTCATTTTATATGTACATTTATTTAAATACATTTAAGGGGCACCTGGGTGGCTCAGACAGTTGGTGACCAACTCCTGATTTTGGCTCAGGTCATGATCTCAGGTTCCTGGGCTCAAGCCCTGTGTCAGGCTCTGAGTTCAACAGGAATTCTGTTTCAGGATTCTTTCTCTTTCTCTCCCCCTCTGCCCCTCTCCCTGTGCATGCTTGGTCTCTCTCTCTCTCTCAAATAAATGAATCTTCAAAAAATAAATACATTTAAATATATATATTTATTTTAAAAACTCCCATCTTAATTTTTCTCCTTAAGTTATAAAAATGAAATGCATTCAAAGGTGGATGGAACTAAAATATTAATAAGCCCATAAGAAGCTATGGGTGGTTAGGGATGAATAATCATTTTAGTATGTTCTACTTGAGAGGTGAAATAGGAATTTTGTTTTTCAAAATTGGTTGAGATTTCCTAGTGAAATCATGTAGCAAATAGGATCATAATTTTGTCTGCTGTGTTTCACTGTCACTGATTATAGTTGTTGATTGAAACAGAGATTATAGAATGCCTTTTAAAAATGCATGTTTAAGATGTTGGTGAGGATGCAGAGAAAGAGGAACCCTCTTGTACTGATGGTGGGAATGCAAACTGTTGCAGCCACTCTGAAAAATAGTACAGAGGTCCTCAAAAAGATAAAAAAATAGAACTACCCTATGATCCAGCAATTGCACTAGTAGGTATTTACCCAAAGAATACAAAAATACTCATTCAAAGGGACACATGCACCCTGATGTTTATAGTAGCATTATCAATAATTTCCTATTACAGAAATTACAGAACTAGCCCAATGTCTATCAACTGATGAATGGATAAAGAAGATGTGTGCGGTGTGTGTGTATATATACATGTATATGTGTGTGTGTGTATATATATAATATAATGGAATATTATTCAGCCATCAAAAAGAATGAAATCTTGTCATTTGTGACAATGTGGATGGAGCTAGAGAGTATTATGCTAAGTGAAGTAAGTCAATCTGAGAAAGACAAATACCATCTTATTTCACTCATGTGAATTTAAGAAACAAAACATGTACATAAGAGGGAAAAAAGAGAGGAAAATCATAAAACAGACTCTTAACTATAGAGAACAAACAGGTTTTCTGGAGAGAAGGTGGGCAGGGGGATGGGTTAAATGGGTGATGGGCATTAAGGACGGCACTTGTGATAAGCACCAGGTGTTGTATGTAAGTGATGAATCACTAAATTCTACAACTGAAACTAATATTACACTGTAGTTAACTAACTGGAATTTAAATAAAAACTTGAAAAAGAAAAAAAATCCATGTTTGTTTTAATGTTGTCTTTCTTAGAATTTAAATCCTTTGTCATTCTGCAAGCATTTAAGGATTTGCCATGTTTTAAATCAATATCTTTGCTTTCTTAAGCACCTTCATAGGGGTTCCTGGCTGGGTCAGTCATTAGAGTATGTGACTCTTGATCTCAAGGTTGTAAGTTTGAACCCATATTAGGTATGGAGCCTACTCAAAATAAATAAATAAATAAATAAAGCACCTTCATAAAAACCTACCAAATATTTCTCAAATGTTCAAATGTACTTGGAGTTATATCAAATGATACCCAGTTTTTAGATATAAGAAAGTGACAGAAAAAGATTGTGCACTTTATCCTTAGTTATACATTTGAAGTAATTTGAATAATTTGAAGTTAACTCAAGAAAACAATTTTTAAAAAGAATATATTATTTAATAAACAAAACAATTATTGTTATCTTCCTTGCCTTTGTTGTATATTAATAAAATAAACTCCATGTTCTGAAATGAAGGTAAACTGAAGATAGTTAGCTGTACAGTTCTTGGAGTAGATAAAAAGTGTTTTCCCTCAATTTACTAGAGATTGTAAAAGCTCATTGTCAGGAGGATCAGGTTTATATTTGTAAAGAATTAGATGTGAAACCATAAGATATATTCTCATTGTTTCATGTGGATGTTCTTAATAATGCCTCAGGATCTGTCAAATCTGTTTTTCAGGCAAAGCCATGTGATGCTGCCACAAGTAAGTCTAAAGTGCTGCTAACTGGGATTACTGTATTGTATCATCTCGGCCTAATTCATTTACAATCAAATAATAAGATCCAAGTAAAGCCATGGTGTCTGTTTACCACAGCTGTTATGATTGTAATTTATTTATATCAATGAAATTACAATAGACTCAGCAATTATATCACAGATATTAATAGAAGATTACATTGCCTTAGAACTAATGAGCCAATAGTATCAATATTTTGGGATGGATAGATTGATAGGAAAGAATAGCAGATATTAGTTTACTAGGCTCTTATATGGTTTTATTCAATAGATGTTTACAAAATTTCTATAATTCTTAGTAAAAAAAACTTGAATAAACCCTAGATTTAAGGAGGTCAGAGTCCATAGGGATAGGGGTCTCTAAACAAAGAGTTATCTTCTAGGTGGACATAACTGTGGGAGAAATAAATTCCACATTGTGTAGTCAGGGTAAGTTGTGATAACATTGGTGCTGAGAGTAGTAAGAGTGTGACAGGTAACTGATATTTTAGGTATATGCGGTATGTCCAAAGGCATAAAGATAGAAGTTATCTTCTTTTACAAGATTTTGTGAAGTAACTGAAAGAAGCTAGAGTCTGTATAAGGAGTGAGCCTTGTATGAGTGGAATTTTAAGTGGGGTGACAGTGAAGGAGTAGATGAGCCTGAAAAGATAGTTCAGAGACTGCAAATATATTTGAATGGTAAGTTGTTTGGACTTGTAGGAAATGAAATCTGTAAATGTCCAACAGGGAAGTGACATGATCACAACTACATTTTAGTAAGCTGAATATGGTGCCAGAGTGGAGGTGTAGGAGATGAATAGATAGCAGAGAGAGGGAGAAAGAAGTGAAACTCAATAGGAAACTATGGAAATACGTAGTGTGAGAAATTAAACAGGTCTGGGGTAAGGACATTATAGTTGGAATAGAGAAATAAACCATAGAGGTGACAAGGAACAGAAAAAAGAATTTGTAATGTTTCAGTATGTTGGATAAACATCCTATTTTCAATTTACCAATCAATTACATTTGTCTTATACATATATACCTTTGTCTGAAATTTCTTTTTTTCTTCCGTTGTTAGACTGACAAAGCTTTAGTAATAAACTAGGCTCTTGAATGGGCTCAGATGAAGCAGACTTAGCATAACCAGGTTGAATGGCATAAGAATATAGTTTCATGGATTCTGCCTTAAGGTAGTTATTAAATTGCTCAAGTTTTCTAGAGATTTATCTACATTTTAGATAACCTAGAACATTAGTCCAAACTCTAGTCCCATTCTTGGGGCTGGAAATTACTATTTTACATGTATTGAAATAACAAAATTATAATTGCCCATGTATTTTTTAGTGAATATTTTGCCCTGCTGTTATTAATTTGGCAAAATGTGAAATTCTTTAGCAAAGAATGAATTTTGCTTTTGACAATAAGAAATTATAGATGATAACTAACTACTTGACAGAGATGCAAGATATGGATCCCCCCATCCCCCCACTCTGTGTAGGTGTTAGAATCACTTTTGACCCACTTGGCACAGAAGTTTCCAGTCACATTTGGTATGGATTATGGCACACTGAGCTGCTTCTCAACTTGTTCTTACAGCCAGAAGATCTCAGGAGGGATTCCCTGTGGAGGATGTTGTAATCTCTCACTGGATGCTTTTTCCCCCTCCTTCTTTCTTCTTTTCTTTGCTTTGAAGAGCTGGACAAGAAAGGTATCCATGCTGAAAGCTGAGTAAACCTGGAGGGCAAGTGCTGACATTCATGAGATCAGAGTCACTCTTGCAAGAGCTAAACAGCAGGGTAAACAGTTTGCTATAGCTTTAATAAATGAGAGTAATAGAAATGGTATCAGATCGGTTAATCTGCACACTTTTCATTTTCATACACAGCTAGTAGTCACTGAGCTCTCTTTATCACACAATTATTTTTTTTTCCAATTCCCTTTGCTCTTTCTCTCACTTAACTCCTCAGTCGGTATAAACCAAAGGCAACATTCTAAAGTGTGATGTGATTATTGGGAACATTTTGTTGATAAAAGATGCTCACACAACAGGAGGAAATTAAGTTGTTACTGACATTTCTCCATAGAAAGTGGAAATCTCTGCAGCTGACAGACCACGCAGTGGAATTTCCATTTAGCAAACTCTCTACGACTGTGAGAACTTCCTGGTAATAGCAGATACTGCAACTTCAGACATATAGACTTAAATGAATAAATGGCGTGTTGAATATGCTCTGGTGCAGAATTCTAGCTCTTTAGGGAGTGTCCAGTGTCCTACATAATAAGTCACAGGAAAGGATTAAAAATAAATTAGGACAATACTATACTTCTATTTCATTCTTACAGGAAGAGCCTTTGAAATGTAGAGAAAAGATTATTTCTTACTTTATATTTTCAGCCAAGTCTCTATAAGAAAGCTGGATAAACACTACATGTTTGAGAAAAGCCTTCAAAAACAACATGTTTTAATTTATGAGCATTTAAATTTCATCCAAAGCTAGGATTTAGTTACAATCCAAGATTGAATCAGCAGGGAAATACTCCTCATGATGCCAGATCTGTTTCTGTCCACAATGGTGGTTTTGGATGTTTTAAAGAGTTCCAGATATGTGGAAATACTACCTTTGCTTTATTTATTTATTTATTTATTTATTTATTTATTTATTTATTTATTTATTTGACACACAGAGAGAGATTACAAGTAGGCAGAGAGGCAGGCAGAGAGACAGGGAGAGGAGGAAGCAGGCTCCCTGCTGAGCAGAGAGCCCGATGCGGGCCTCGATCCCAGGACGCTGAGATCATGACCTGAGCCGAAAGCAGAGGCTTTAACCCACTGAGCCACCCAGGTGCCCCTACCCTTGCTTTAAATTAGAGAAGGAAGCTGGCCATTATAGTCTGCACCTATCATAAGTCATCACATGGAAATGTCCTTTAAATTTTACTATTGATAAAGTCATCAATGCCAGGAAGACTAGATGTCTCATTACAGCATCTAATGTAGTAATTTAGTAAAATAGCATTTGTTTTCATCCTGTAACATGTTAAGATTCAGGTAAAATCTTTTTCTATGACTTTGTTAACTAGTTAGTGTTTATCAAAGATGAGAAAAGTAAAAAAAATCTACACTGAGACTTCTCTCAACTTTAAGGTGTTTTCATATATCTGAGGTGATATTTTGATTGTGTTATTCTGATGTTCTCTCTTGACTTTCTGCTTATAAGGACTTTTATCTAGCTAAACTGAAGTTTCTGTTGGTTTCAGGTGGTGGATAGATAGGTTCAGGAATTTTATGGCAGTATGCAAAGATTAAGATTGAATTAATGTTTAATTTCTGAACCGTCCCCAAAATTGTTTTTCCAGAAGAAAGTAGGTTTGAAAGAAGACCTTGGAGTGGTTATTTTCGAAATTTTCTTAATGTACTAATGTTTATACATCAATTGCACTGACTTTTGAAATTTTTCCTTAAGTGTAGAGGGTACCACTTCCACCTTTATGAATAGTCTTTATTGACTTGGTAACTGTGGTAGGAAGATATGACATAAAAGCAGTAGACAGATAGCTTTATACTTTACAGTATACAGATGTATACTTTATATACATTTTAGCATACTTGTTTTGTATATAGTTCGTTAACATTTTTCTGTATCTGAAGAATTTTATAAATATTAGTTTTAATTAATCAGTAATATTTCATCATATGGAAGGACAAAATTTTTATTAACCATTCCACTTATTGTTGGATATTTTAGTTGTTTCTGATATTTTGTAATTATAAAAAGCTTGAAGTCACTGTTTTTTCACATTGTTGTCATGGAATTAACTCTAGAGAGAACTGTGAGTATTCGTAGGGTAAAATGAAAATCCAACTTTACATATGTTGAAAATAATTACAAGTAATTATAGATGTAATGGTCAAAAATCAGTACCATTAATTTAATTTCTTACATGAAGGGCTATACAATCTAAAATACCCAAATAACTTCTTTCACTGAGACAATTACATTTTGAAGATAGTAAAGTAATAGTCTTCAACATTGTTTGCTTTCCCCACTTCTGTAAATTGTGTTAGTTTTCTCCAGAGAAAGAGAACTAATATGTATATAAAGTATGTGGTATATGTTACATATTTTATAGTATATATTATATACTTATATAACTTATCCCTCTCTATATAAGATATATATGTATGTAAATGAGAGAAAGGTGGGGGGTGGATATTTTAAGGAATTGGTTCCAGTGTTCGTGGAGACTAGCCAAGTCTAAAATCTTCAGGGTGGTCCCGTAGGCTGAAGACCCAAGTAAGAGTTGCACTTTGAACCTGAAAGCAATCTGCCAGCAGAAGTCCCTCTCTCTCATGGCGGAGTTAGTTTTTTCTTAAGATCTTTAACTTATTGGATGAAGTCTACTCACATTATGGAGGACATAAAGTCTACTGATTTAAATTTTAACCCCATTCAAAAAATACCTTCACAGAAACATCTAGAATAAAATATTTGGATACTGTGACCTATCCAAGTGGAAATATAACACTAACCGTCTGGGGTGGCTGCATAGCTCAGTAGGTTAAGCGTCTGCCTTTAGCTCAGGTCATGATCTCTGGGTCCTGAGACCAAGCCCCGCACGGGGATCTGTGCTCAGTGTGGAGTCTGCTTGAGATTCTCTCCCTTTCCCTCTCCCTCTCCCTCTGCCCCTCCCCCTGCTCTCTCTCTCTCTCAAATAAATAAAAAAAAAAAGAAAAAGAACAATTAATCACACAGAATAATTATGAAGAGTCACTAGCAAAAGATACGGCTGTTTGAGGTTTGCATGTGGGTTCTCTGTGTTCTCTGAATTGAATACACTTAAGATTTCCACTCTAAGAGACGTAATGACATGAGAAAAAGTCTGAGAAATAGTCAAAATATGGAGAGAGCCCAAATGTCCATTGACTGATGACTGGATAAAGAGAATGTGGTATATATAATGGAATGTTATTCAGCCATTAAGAATAATGAAATCTTGCCACTTGCAATGACATGGAATGACATGGATGGAGCTAGGATGCACTATGTGAAATGAAATAAGTCGGTCAGAAAGACAAATACCATATGATTTCACTCATATGTCGAATTTAAGAAAGAAAACTGATGAACATATGGAAAGGGAGAAAAGAAAAAAAAAGGGAAACAAGTAATAAGTGACTCTCAAGACTTTATTTGAGAGAGAGAAAGATAGAGCATGAGCAGAGGGGAAGGGCAGAGGGAGAAGCAGATTGTGTACTGAATAGGGAACCTGATGCACGGCTTGATCCCACGATGCTGGGATCATGACCTGAGCTGAAGGCAGACGATTAACCAACTGAGCCACCCAAGTGCCTAGCCATAAGTGACTCTTAATGATAGAGACCAAATTGAGGTTTAATGGGGGTGGGGAATGGGCTAGATAGGTGATGGGTAATAAAGAGGGCACTTGTGATGAGCACTGGGTGTTTTATGTAAGTGATAAATCCCTGAATTCTACTCCAGAAACCAGTATCGCACTGTATGTTAACTAAAAAAATGTAAATTTAAAAAATTAAAAAAAAAGAAAAAGTCTGAGAAAAAGTTATCATCAGTGTAGAGCTAATAGTAATAAATGGTACCTGCAAGTGTCCTTAAAGGATAAAAAATTTTCTGCTTTTAACTCTCCTAGTAGGGAGATGAAGTATTATTTACTACTTTAATAAATATCTCTCCAATGAGGCCTATTTGTGGTAAAGTTCATATTAATAAATTAAAATGTGAATTAGACAATATTTAAAGGAAACACAGTGTTCAAATTTTAGATGCATACAATTACCCAAACAGGAGTAATTGAAAAAATTGACTAGCCTAAAATGCTTTTCAGAGTACAAACCATAGGGGAACTTTCTTTTATGAATAACCAGGGAAACTTTGTAATTAATATATTTCTATATGTAAATTTTTTGAGAAGCTCTTGAAAGTAGGTGTTTGACTTGCTTATTTAAAATAAATCCCTAGCTATTTTGTCTATACCATAGATTTATAGACTCTGGAAAGGATTGGCTAAACTAAGGTAAACTTCAGTTTAAATCCCTTTTAAATTATTGAAAATTCCAAGGGATTGCGAGTTAATAAAATTTATCATGCTTAAGTTAATTTTTGGAATGTATATTTTTTCCCATAGTAGAATTCTGTGGTTTATTTTTTTGTTAAATAACTTTTATAACAAATATAGTAGCAGGGATATTATTGGTAGTTTAAAAATAATACATAAGGAAAAAAAGCTGTAAATTTGTATAAATTTTAGTCTTACGTATAGGAATATGCTTTAACTTGGAAATAACAGTGCTTGCTATGGGAAACAGGCCATTTAAAATTGACCTCATTTAATATTTAGCAGTATTAATTGAAATGTTTCTTCAGTAAATTTCCCCCAAGTGAAATGAAATACAGATTTCAATTCCTACAAGGGATAATAAACTAACAAAATCATGGAATGAACTTAAAAAATCAGTAGTGGAATTATTTGTTTTTCTGATCTAAGAACCTTCACTTTGATCAGAGCTTTTTAGTCCTATGATTAACAAGGTAATCCTAGATTTAATGGCCTTTATCTGAGTAAGATAATAAAGGGTTGGCATATAGAATGCATATACTATTGGCCATGTAATAGGTCTTGTACCTCAATGCTAAATAATACTTAAGGGAACTTGTTTAAATTAAAAATTATTTATGAATAAGGATTTAAAACCTACCATTCCCTTAATTTAGCATTATGGCTACTCATTTTGAAATTCTAAAACTGTAAATGAATAATATATCATACATTAATCCTGAATGTTATTATTTCTTTTTAACTGCTTTTGGGTTTACATTTCAGAAAAATGTTAATATTTTTCCAAGTGAAACCAAGAGGAAACTAGTATTTATGTTTTATTCTCTTTTATCCAAATTACAAGTGTTTTTCTGACCTTTAAATACTAATGAAGGGAAATAAGGTGAGCATAAAATATTTGCCTTAATTGTTTTGTGTTTTGTTGTTTCATTATGAATCTTCTCTTAACAGCTTAATTATTCCCAATGTCATTATTGGGGTAAAAATATCAAGTGGGCCACTGAAAGAGACACTGGGGGTTTCAAAACTATTTCTGAAAGCAAAAGAGGATCATACAGGTGGTCCCCTTTTATTAATATAGATAACATGACTGAATTACCCATAATGCAGCAGAGTTACTATTTTTACCCAATGTCTTAGGGAAAGGGGAAACTGTTTTCATACCATTCTTATAATGGATAAGAACTACTCTTTCTGAGGCTAGTGGTTTCTCTGAGGAAACTGTGATTCAGAGATATACAATACTTTTTGAGATTATTTTACTCTAAATGATCAGTATCATTTTCAATGACCAGGGAGATCACAGAAGTGAGTTCTTTATCTCCACTACTTTTTATATATACATTTGCAAATAAAATCTTAAAAATTATCTCCACCTTCTGAATCCTGGATTTTAAATAATACAAAGATATTTACTTAGGTTATTATTCTGTGATGACTTTAAAAAATACTTTTCTTTTACAAAGTGAGGAAATACATACAATATTTTAATATGTAATATACATCTGTTAGAACATGGAGTGTAGGAAGTGACTACCCACACATCAACTATAATCTCTTGATTCTTTTTAGCCAAGGATAGAAGAATGAACAGAAGTAAGATGACTACACACAGCAAGCAAGAATGGAACATGCTAGTATGGCTTTCCCTTTGTTTTTTTAGCACCTAAGGGGTACATAGATGCTTTCTCTGTAGAACGGGTTCTACCAGATTGAGAAGGAAGTCAAAAGCTTTCCCCTTTCCTTATATTCTCAAACTTAAACTCATATTCATGAAGAAAGTATACCATCTTCAGACCTCTGTTTAACAACAGCAACAACAGTAATAAATATGGTATACATAAAGGTACAAATATAAATACTAATTTTACTAATGATAATGGTAACGCTTTACATTTACCAGATTCCAGGTACTGTTGTTTAGGTTATATAATATTACCTGATGTAATTGTGAAAACAGTTTTAATAGTTGAGTAAGTATTATTAGTGTTATTTTAAAAATAATTATGATTACTATTCTCATTCGACGTGTGGGAAATGGAGGCACTGAGAGCTTAAGTAATTTGCACACAGTATTAAATTAGATAAAATGGGGCGCCTGGGTGGCTCAGTGGGTTAAAGCCTCTGCTTTCGGCCCAGGTCATGATCTCAGGGTCCTGGGATCGAGGCCCGCATCGGGCTCTCTGCTTGGCAGGGAGCCTGCTTCCCCCTCTCTCTCTCTCTCTGCCTGCCTCTCTGCTTCCTTGTGATCTCTCTCCCGCTGTGAAATAAATAAAATCTTTAAAAAAAAATAAATTAGATAAAATGGCTGGTTGGAAATACTGGACTTTAAAAATCCATGAGTTAACTTCAGTATGCTCTATGAACATTTGATTTTGTAGCCCAGAGAGAGACCCATCTCATTAAAAATTCTCCTTACAGTTGCAGCATCCCTTTCATTTCTCCTTTCTTTTCAACTGTAGCCCCTTCTTTCACCTTAACCTCCAACACATTTCTTTCTACTGTTTGCTTTTTTCATATATGTGATTTGTACAGAATGATATTGGCAATAACTTATTGTGGTGGCCAATTTTATGTGTCAACTTGACTAAGGCCATGGTACACAGATATTTCAATCTGTGTCTGTGACTTTTTTTTTGATAGAATGAATATTTCCATCTTTGTAAATGTAGATTTTTAATAAAGTATTGTTTTGTTTTACTTATTTTTTAACTTTGTAGAAATTTATCATACTTGTATATAGTTTTAGTTTTTATTTTATTTTATTTTATTTTAAGATTTTATTTATTTATTTGACACACAGAGAGAGAGAGAGAGAGAGAGCAAGAGCAGGAACACAAGCAGGGGAGTGAGAGAGGGAGAAGCAGGCTTCCTGTGGAGCAGGGAGCCTGATGCGGAGCTCCATCCCAGGACTCTGGGATCATGACCTGAGCCCAAGGCAGACACTTAATGACTAAGTCACCCAGGTGCCCCTAGTTCTAATTTTTTAAAACTTATTTTTAAACCCCAAATTATGCCTTAATAGTTCATCTATGCTGTTGAATGTAGCTGTGATTTATTATCACCACACTATAATATACCACTGTATTACTATAATACTGTAATTTTAAATTTATTCTCTTGTTTATGGACATTTACTTTGTATCCAATGTTTTGAGTACTTATATAATCCTTCTTGTACATGTGTCTTCGTATACATGTGAATGAGTTTCTTGGAATATAATCTTGGAATGAAAGTATTGAGTAGCAGGGTATGTGAATGCTCGATTTTTCCAGAAAATACTACCTTGCATTCCATGAGTAATGTGTAGGTGTTTCCATTGATTCACATCCTTTCCTTAAATTTTGCCAAGCAAGTTGATATGAAGTAGGATCTATTTGTCTTTTACTTATGATATGTAAGCATTCTTTACTCTGGGTACTATATTTTTGTCAGTTATGTGTTACAAGTATCTTCTCCCACTTTATGTCTTATTTTTTCACATTCTTTGATGTATTTTTGACAAACTGAATTGAAATAGTTGAGTTAATATTGTGTGTGTGTGTGTGTGTGTGTGTGTGTGAGGAGGTCATATTTAAAAACTGATTTCCTCATCCCAAATTAGAATATTATTCTATGGTTTTATGCATAAACATTCTGTGTGTGTTTTTTTCCTACACTTAATTCTTTAATCCATCTGAACTTCTTCTTCTTCTTCTTTTTTTTTTTTGAGAGGGAGAGAGAGAGAGGCTGGGAGGGAGACAATCTTAAGCAGGCTCCACACCCAGTGCAGAGCCCAACTCGGGGCTCGATTTCATAACCCTGAGATCATGACCTGAGCTGAAATCAAGAGCTGGATGCTTAACTGACTGAGCCATCCAGGTTCCCCTAATCCATCTGAAATTGATTCTAAATAAGTTTGAGGTAGGAATCCTTTTTTCCTAAATGGATTCACCAGTTGTGCTGACAACATTTATTGACATCTCTTCTTCTCCCTTCTCTCCTTACTTCTTTCCACAGAATCTGGATACTGTGTTCGAGAATGTATCCCCACTTCAAGCTCTATAAACTTTTGCATTGCTTTGTTTTTATCTCTTGGCACAAATGGTACATGTCCAAACACCATAGCTTTGTGATGGTTTTGACATCTGGAAAGAAAAGTCCCCTCCTTTTATTTTTCTATCTATGTCTCAATTATTCTTTCTTTTTTATACTTCCACAAAAACTTTAGGATCTGTATTTGAAATTCATGTTAGAATTTGATTGAATTGAGGTTCCTGGGTGGTGCAATTGACTGAGCATCTGACTCTTGGTTTTGACTTAGGTCATGATCTCAGTGTTTTGAGATGGAGCCCCGTTTTGGGCCCTGCACTTCCCATGGAGTCTGCTTGGGATTTCTCTCCCTCTGCCCCTGCACCCATTCTCTCTTTCTTTCTAAAATAAATAAATAAATCTTTTTGAAAAAAGAATTTGATTGCATTGATTTTGTAGATTAATTTGGTGTAACTTTACATCTTTTCACCAATTTAATGTTTTCTGCATAAACACAAGATATTTCTCCATAGGCCTTTAATGTCTGTCAACACATGTTATAATTTTTTTTTGTATGGGTCTTACATACCTTCTTTTGGAAGGTATATTCCTAGATACCTCATCAGTTGCTAATATACAGTGTGTATTTTATAATAATTATGTGTTCCTGATATATAGACATGTAATTGATTTTTAAAATATCAGTCTCCTAGCTTTCTAACTTGTCAAACTCTATGGTTATTTCCAATAATTAGATTCCAGAGTCTTTTGAATTTTCCATGTAGACAGTCAAGTCATCACATTAGATGATTCTTTACTTTCCAATTTTAAGTCTTTTTTTTTCTTGCCTTAATGTTAAGAACAGTTAATATAATTTAAAATAGAAAAAGATTTCACCATATGCAATATATCCAGAAAACGACTTTTCTCAATTGCCCACTACCAATCTGGTCTAAGACATCTTTATTTCCTGTGAGGATTACTTTAATGGTTTCCTAACAGTTTGCCCTTATCTTACTCCTACTCTGTGACTATAGTTTATCCTCAATTGCACAGCCAAATGGTTTTACAACTCTCTATTGGTGTTACAACTCTCCACATTTAATATAGAGTAAAAAACCAAGTCATTACAAGACATACAATGCTCTATAAGACCACCCTTCCCTTAATCCCCTTCCCCTCACCTTATCTCCATTCCGCTTGTTTTCATTGCTTGCAGCAGACACTGTTAATTCCCCACCCCAGTGCACATAAACTTACCTCCTACTTCACTCATAGCTATGGTGATGGGTATTTCAAATGCCCACTAGTACCACCTTACTTCAAATAGTTGTGTGCTTTGACCCTAGTTTCTCTGCCATAGACTGACTCTGGCAGCCAGAAGATTGCTGAGCCCACTGCAGGGCATCCCAGAAGTGCTGGGTATGTGATGCTCCAACTTTGTCCCTTAACCCATGGAGGATGGAAATCAGTGGATAATTATTCCTACTTCCCTCTCTCTTGCTGGGGAAATCTAAGATGTCATGTACATGCATCCACAGCTAGTCCTCAGTAGGACTGAGACTCCTCAACTCACCTTTTATTAGCCATTTTTTCTCTGCCTTATATTCCTCTCATCCTTTTGCATGCTCCTCAAGATCACCTCTCAAATAAACTATGAGTATCCAAATCCTTGATAAGGAATTAATATCAGGGAAATTCAGTTTGGAATACTGCTTTGGCCATGCTGGCCTCTTTGCTACTTCTCAAGCATAAAGGCATGTTACTGCCTTACCACAGTTTCACTGTCAGAAAATCTTTTCTTTAGATATTTGTTTGAGTTCCTTCATAGCTTTCAAATGATTTCTAAATACTTTCTTCTTAATGAGCCTTAGCATGACTACCTACTTATTCTTTAACGTTTTTATTTAAATTCCAGTTAGTTAACATACATTGTAATACTAATTTCAGGGGTAAAATTTAATGATTCAACACTTCCATACAATACCTAGTGCTAATCATAAGTGCCTTCCTTAATCCCCATCATCTGTTTAACCCATCCCCACCCCACCCCTCTCTGGTAACCATCAGTTTGTTCTGTATAGTTAAGAGTCTTTTACTTGGTTTGCCTCTCTCTCTTTTTTCCCTTTGCTTATTTGCTTTGTTTCTTAAATTCCACGAATGAATGAAATCATATGCTATTTGTCTTTCTCTGACTTACTTCTCTTAGCATAATACTCTCTAGCTCCATTCATTTCCTCACAAAGATTTCATTCTTTTTTATGGCTGAGTATATTGTATATCTATATTGTATATCTATATATACCACTTCTTTTTTTTAAATTAACATATAATGTATTATTTGTTTCAGGGGTACAGGTTTGTGAATCATCAGGCTTACACAATTCACAGCAATCACCATAGCACATACCCTCACCAATGTCCACCACCCAGCCACCCCATCCCTCCCACCCGCATCCACTCCAGCAACCCTCAGTTTCTTTCCTGAGATTAAGAGTCTCTTATGGTTTGTCTCCCTCTCTGGTTTCATCTTGTTTCATTTTTTCCCTCTCTTCTCCAATGATCTTCTGCCTTGTTTCTTAAATTCCACATATCAGTGAGATAGTATGATAATTGTCTTTCTCTGATTGACTTCTTTCACTTAGCATAATACCCTCTAGTTCCATCCACATCGTTGCAAATGGCAATATTTTTTGATGGCTGCATAGTATTCCATTGTATATATATACCATGTCTTCTTTGTCCATTCATCTGTTGATGGATATCTAGCCTCTTTCCGTAGTTTGGCTATTGTGGACATGGCTGCTATAAACTTTGTGGTGCACATGCCCCTATTGTTCACTGCATTTGAATCTTTAGGGTAAATACCCAGTAGTGTGATTGCTGGGTCATAGGGTAGCTTATTTTCAACTTTTTGAGGAACCTGCTATTGTTTTCCAGAGTGACTTACCAGCTTTAATTCTCCCCAACAGTATAGGAGGGTTCCCCTTTCTCTGCATCCTCACCAACATATGTCACTTCCTGACTTTTCACAGTATTTGTTCTTCAAATCCATGAGCATGGAACATTTTTCCGTTTCTTTGTGTCTTCCTCAATTTCTTTCATGAGTACTTTACAGTTTTCTGAGTACAGATTATTTGCCCCTTTGGATAGGTTTATTCCTAGGTCTCTTATGGTTTTGGGTGCAATTATAAATGGGATAGACTCCTTAATTTCTCTTCTGTCTTGTTGTTGGTGTATAGAAATGCAACTGATTTCTGTGCATTGATTTTATATCCTGACACTTTACTAAATTCCTGTAGGAGTTCTAGAAGTTTTGGAGTGGAGTCTTTTGAGTTTTCCACATAAAGTATCATATCATCTGCAAAGAGTGAGAGTTTGACTTCTTCTTTGCTGATTTGGATGCTTTTTATTTCTTTTTTTTTTTTGTCTGTTTGCTGAGGCTAGGACTTCTAGTACTATGCTGAATACCAGTGGTGATAGTGAACAGCCCTGCCGTGTTCCTAACCTTAGAGGAAAAGCTCTCAGTTTTTCCCCATTGAGAATGATATTCACCGTGGGTTTTTCATAGATGGCTTTGATGATATTGAGGTATGTACCCTCTATGCCTACACTGTGAAGAGTTTTGGTCAAAAAGTATGCTATACTTTGTCAAATGCTTTTTCAGCATCTATTGAGAGTATCATGTGGTTCTTGTTTTTTCTTTTATTAATGTCTTGTATAACATTGATTGATTTGCAGATGTTGAACCAACCTTGCAACCCAGCAAAAAATCCCACTTGATTTTGGTGAATAATCCTTTTAATACTCCGTTGGATCCTATTGGCTACCATTTTAGTGAGAAGTTTTGCATCCATGTTCATCAGGGATATTGGTCTGTAATTCTCCTTTTTGATGGGGTATTTGTCTGGTTTTGGGCTCAAGGTAATGCTGGCCTTATAAAATGAGTTTGGAAGTTTTCCTTCCATTTCTATTTTTTGGAACAGTTTCAGGAGAATAGGTATTCATTCTTCTTTAAATATTTGGTAGAATTCCCCTGGAAAGCGATCTGACCCTGGGCTCCTGTTTTTGGGAGATTTTTGATGACTGCTTCAATCTCCTTATTGGTTATGGGTCTGTTCAGGTTTTCTATTACTTCCTGGTTGAGTTTTGGTCATTTATATGTCTTTAGGAATGCATCCATTTCTTCCAGATTGTCAAATTTGCTGGTGTATCATTGCTCATAATATGTTCTTATAATTGTTTGAATTTCTTTGGTGTTGGTTGTGATCTCTCCTCTTTCATTCATGATTTTATTAATTTGGGTCCTTTCCCTTTTCTTTTTGGTAAGTCTGGCCAGGGATTTATCAGTCTCATTAATTCTGTCAAAGAACCAACTCCTGGATTCGTTGATCTGTTCTACTGTTCTTTTGGTTTCTATTTCACTGATTTCTGCTCTGATCTTTATTCTTTCTCTTCTGCTGGGTTTAGGCTTTCTTTGACATTCTTTCTCTAGCTCTTTTAGGTGTAGGGTTAGGTTGTCTGTTTGAGACTTTTCTTGTTTCTTGAGAAAGGCTTATATTGCTATATACTTACTACCTCTCAGGATGGCCTTTGCTGCATCCCAAAGATTTTGAATAGCTGTGTTTTCATTTTCATTTGTTTTCACGAATATTTGAAAATTTTCTTTAATTTCCTGGTTGACTCATTCATTCTTTAGTAGGATGCTCTTTACCTTCCGTGGATTTGAGTCCTTTCCAACTCCCCTCTTGTGGTTGAGTTCTAGTTTCAAAGCATTGTGGTCTGAAAATAGGCAGGGAATGATCCCAGTATTTTCGTACTGATTGGGACCTGATTTGCGACCCAGGATGTGGTCTATTCTGGAGAATGTTCCATGTGCACTACAGAAGAATGTGTATTCTGATCCTTTGGAATGAAATGTTCTGAATGTATCTGTGATGTCCATCTGGTCCAGTGTGTTATTTAAAGCCTTTATTTCCTTGTTGATCTTTTGCTTAGATGATCTATCCATTTCAGTGAGGGGGGTGTTAACATCCCCTATTGTTATTATATTATTTTTGATGTGTTTCTTTGATTTTGTTATTAATTGGTTTATATAATTGGCAGCTCCCATGTTAGGGCCATAGAGTTTTAAAATTGTTAGATCTTTTTGTTGGACAGACCCTTTACGTATGATATAGTGTCTTTCCTTATCTCTTATTAGAGTCTTTGGCTTAAAATCTAGTTTATCTGATACAAGGATTGCCACCCCAGCTTTCTTTTGATGTCCAAGCATGGTAAATGGTTTATCACCCCTTCACGTTAAATCTGGAGGTGTCTTTGGGTCTAAAATGAGTTTCTTGCAGACAGCTTATCGATGGGTCTTGTTTTTTAATCCATTCCGATACCCTGTGTCTTTTGATTGGGTCATTTAGCACATTTACATACAAAGTAACTATTGAAAGATATGAATTTAGTGCCATTGTATTGCCTGTAAGGTGATTGTTACTGTATGTTGTCTCTGTTCCTTTCTGGTCTGTTACTTTTGGTCTCTCTCTTTGCCTAGAGGAACCCTTTCAATATTTCCTGTAGGGCTGGTTTGGTGTTTGGTAAATTCTTTTTGTTTTTGTTTTTTTCTGGAAGCTTTTTTTCTCTCCTTCTATTTTCAATGACAATCTAGCTGGATATCATATTCTTGGCTGCATATTTTTCTCATTTAGTGCCTCTACTATATCATGCCAGTCCTTTCTGGCCTGCCACGTCTCTGTGGATAGGTGTGCTGCCAATCTAATATTTCTACCATTATATGTTACAGACCTCTTGTCCTGAGCTGCCTTTAGGATTTTCTCTGTGTCGCTGAGACTTGTAAGTTTTACTATTAGATGTCTGGATGTTGACCTCTTTTTATTGATTTTGAGGGGGGTTCTTTGTGTCTCCTGGATTCTGATGCTTGTTTCCTTCCCCAAATTAGGGAAGTTCTCTGCTATAATTTGTTCTAATAAACCTTCTGCCTCCCTCTTTCTTTCTTCTTCTTCTGAGATCCCAATTATTCTAATATTGTTTCATCTTATGGTATCACTTATCTCTTGAATTCTCCCCTCATGGTCCAGTAGTTGTCTATATCTCTTTTTCTCAACTGCCTTATTCTTTATCATTTGGTCTTCTATATCACTAATTGTCTCTTCTATGCTAGCAGTAAGAGCTTCCATTTTTGATTGCACCTCATTAATATCTTTTTTGATTTCAACTTGGTTAGATTTTAGTTCTTTTATTTCTCCAGAAAGGGATTTTATTTTTCTAGAAAGGGATTCTCTAGTATCATCTATGCTTTTTTCAAGCCCAGCTAGTGTCTCGATAATCATCATTCTGAACTCTAGTTCTGACATCTTACTAATGTCCATATTGATCATGTCCCTAGCCGTTGGTACTGCCTCTTGTTCTTTTTTTTTTTTTTGGTGAGTTTTTCCACCTTGTCATTTTATCCAGATAAGAATAGATGAATGAGAGAACAAAATACTAAAAGGGTAGCAATGACCCCCAGAAAAATATACACTAACCAAATCAGAAGAGACCCAAAACTGGGAGGAGAGCAAAGGAGAAAAAAAAAAAAAGAAATATGATTAGACTGGTGAATAGAACAGAGCTACACACTTGATATTGTGTGTATTCTTGTTTGTTAGATGAAACTGACTCCCAAAGTTTTAAAGAAACTATGTGTGTGTGTGTGTGTGTGTGTGTGTATACATATATAGTTTTATATATATACAAAAATAAGGATAAACATGATGAAGGGATAGAATATGACTCTAAAAATGAAAGTTAAAAAAGATTCTAAAAAAGGAATTGATAAGATAAGAAGTTGGTTGAAAATAAAAGAGGAAAGAATGTTATCAGACTGGAGAATAGAACAAAGCCATACACTAGATTTAGGGTATATTTTGATCTGTTAGAAGAAACTGTATTCCAATATTTTAAAGAAAGAAAAACTTATATGTATACAAAAAATAAGATTAAATATAGTGAAAGGATAAATATGACTATAACAATGAAAATTTTAAAAGATTTTTAAAAAGGTATTGATAAGGTAAAATAGTTTAAAAAGGTTAAAATAGGAGAGAGGAAAATTTTTTTAAAAAGAGGAAAAAAGTAAAATAAAAAAAATTTAACTTTGAAAGATAAAAATATTATGGGGAAAAAGCCATGAATTCTATGTGCTTTATTCCCCTAGCTCTGGAGTTCCACAGTTCTCACTGTTCGGTGAACTTGGTCTTGGCTGGATGTTTTTGCTGATCTTCTGGGGAAAGGGCTGTTGCAGTGATTCTGAAATGTCTTTGCCCGAGGAGGAATTGCACCACCCTTGCCAGGGGCCATGCTAAGTAATCTGCTCGGTTTTGCTCTCCGTAGCTTTTGTTCCCTGAAAGCTTTCTGTTAAGCTTTGGAGGAGGAGAATGAATATGTCAGCCTCCTGATCTCTGGCCCAGAGGTGTGGAGAGATCAGGGACCTACTCCTCAGTGCGCCCTCAGAGAAAAGCAGTCAGTTCCTCCCATCTCCCTGGTCTCCGGCCACACTCTAAGCTCACCTAGCTTGTGACCCAGCATTTCCATCTCTGGTGCACAGCCCTGTTTTAAGTCTGCAAGCCCAGCAGATTCCTACAGCAGTGCTCCCATGCCACTCCTCCTGGAGGAGGAATGAGGGTCTCCCTGGATCTGCACTTGTGGGCTCCTTGCTTAAAGAGCAGTGGCCTGATGACTGTGCCTTGGATCACTGTTTAACATAAACCCAAGCTGAGAGCCCACTCCTCGGCTCTTTCTCTGTAGCTGGGTTTCCAGCTCTGATACCTGAGAGGTCTGCCACACCCAGGCACCCCCTGGTCTTTTTGTGACCCCCGCAGGTCCTGAGACCACACTGTCCCAGTGAGGGCTCCACCCTCCGCTTTGCCTCTGGAGTGATGTCCCTCAGTGGAACAGACTTCTAAAAGTTCTGATTTTGTGCTCTGCTGTTCTACTACTTGCGGGCAGCTGGCCCCCCCCTCCGTGGTCTATCTTCCTGATATTGCCTTGGATTCACTTCTCTGCACGTCCTACCTTCCAGGAATTGCTCATTTTTCTGTTCCTAGAATTGCTGCTATTCTTTTCTTTGATCTCCTCTTGAGTTTGTAGGTGTTCAGAATGGTTTGATAACTATCTAGCTGAATTCCTGGGGCCCAACGATATTTAGGTCTCCTACTCCTCTGCCATCTTCCTCCTCCTCTGTACCACTTCTTTATCCATGCCTGATGGACACTTGGGCTGTTTTCATAATTTGGCTATTGTAAATAATGTTTCTATAAACTTTGTGATGCATGTATCCCTTTGAATTAATACTTTTGTATTCTTTGGGTAAATACCTAGCAGTACAATTGCCAAATCTTAGGGTAGGCTTATTTTTAACTTTGTGAGGGATCTCTATATTGTTTCACTGAGTGGCTGCACCAATTTGCATTCCCACCAGCAGTGCAAATGGTTTCCCCTTTCTGCTCATCCTTGCCAACACCCGTTGTTTCTTGTGTTTTGATTTTAGCCATTTTGACAGGTATGAGGTGATATCTCATTGTACTTTTGATTTGTATTTACTTGATGGTCAGTGATCTGACCATCTTTTCATGTGTCTGTCTGCCATCTGTATGTCTTCTTTGGATAAATATTAATTCATGTCTTCTGCCCATTTTTTTAACTGGATTATTTGTTTTTTGGGTGTCGAGTTTTTTTAAGTTTTTTGTATATTTTGGATACTAACCTTTTATGAGATATGTTTGAAAATATCTTCTCCCATTCTATAGATTGCCTTTTAGTTTTGTTGATTGTTTCTTTTGTTGCACAGAAGCTTTTTATTTTGATGAACTCCCAATAGTGCATTTTTGCTTTTGTTTCCCTTGCCTCAGGTGACATATTTAGTAAGAAGTTGGTACAGCTGATGTCAAAGATGTTGCTACCTGTGTTCCCTCTAGAATTTTCATGGATTCATGTCTTACATTTAGGGCATGATGACCTATTTAATGCTACAAGCTGTATCACACACCATCCTTCCCCCCGTGTACTCCTGAATTTCTTTAATCTGCTCTATTTTTCTTCTTCTTAAATCATAGTTCAGATTGTAACATTTATCATATTTATTTAACACATAAATCTTTATCATATTTTCAGATTCTATCATCTATATAGTTATTAATTGTACTTGCTGTTTGTTTTCTAGTGTCCGTTATGAGAATGTATGTTACTTGAAATTGGGGATTTTTAGTTTTATTCACTTATATATCACAAGTGCCTTGAGTGCCTGGTATGGGTTTAATCAACATGTTTTTAGTAAGGGAATGAATCGATGAATCAGTGGACATCTTTGAATTGTTTGGGATATTAAACTAAAAGATTTTTGTGTTTCTCCATTAAGAATATTTGCTGAAACATTTTGGTAACAAATTTTTATCAGCTTAAAGAAATTAATTTCGAGCTATGTTTTGAATCAGCTTGGCCTGTGTCTATCTTTCTTTACTGTCCTTTTCTGATTTTGTTTTTATGAAATTAGTGGAGAATGTCACACTTTTTACCTTCTATAAGACTTTTTATATTGATGGAAAGATATATTTCTTTAAAGTTTGATAGAATTCTCCCCCAAAACTGTATGATCCTAGAGGGTATGTCTGTGTGTGTACATGCATGTGTGCGTGTGTTTGTGTGTGTGTGTGTGTGTGTGTGCATGCATATATTTAACTGTTGCTTCAGAGCCTATAATTGTTAGAGGACGATATACTCTTAAGTCAGGTTCAATGTTTTAATTATCTAAGAATTTAGTAATTGCATGTGAGTATTCAAATGAGTGACACAAAATTGTTGATCTCATTTTATTTTCTTTGTTTTCTCTGCTGCATCTGTATCTACTTACTCTTGTTTTCCTTATGTTGTTTATTGGTGACATCTCTCCTATTTTCTTCATCAGACTTTCCCAATTTTTGCCTATTATATTATTCCTTCCATCATCAAGTTTTGGCTTTATTTTTATCTTTGCTTTTAGATTTTTTATTCCTGTTCTCATCTTTACTATCTTTCTCTTTCTAGTTTCTTTGTGTGTACCCTGTTCTTTCTCTAACATCTCAACTTGTATATTTATTTCATTGATTTTCCATATCTTCCTTTTGAAATATAACCACTTAAGACCATAAATTGGTACAGATTTCATTAAATTCTGTAAGTCTACTCCTCCAACTCTCAAGAGGACTAACAAATATTTTATTTTTAGAACTTCAAAATTGTTATAACCAATTCAGTGAAGTTTTTTGTTTCTGTTTTATGCTATGTGCTGTGACTAAGAGGTTGAATAACTCATAATCTTAACTTTAAACCCATCAAGCTTATATCTTAGTGAGAAACAAATACATAAAATAGGCAATTTATAATCTAGTGGCATATGTGCAACACAGGGGGTAAAATGTAGTAATAGGAGCACAGTTAAAAATTAATATATTTTCCAAAGCAAGCAATGGAAAGAATAAATGGTATTCAATTACTGAGGAGCTCTTCTTAGTACTTCAAATGTGGTTATTAAAGTGGAAAACAAAATTGCTTTTTAAAAAAAATTTTTATTGTGCTATGTTTGTCACCATACATCATTAGTTTTTGATGTAGTGGCCCAAGATTCATTGTTTACATATAATACCCAGTGCTCCATGCAATACGTGCCCTCCTTAACACCCACCACCAGGCTCACCCATCCCTCCACTCTCCTCCCCTCTAAAACCCTCAGTTTGTTTCTTAGAGTCCATAGCCTCTCATGGTTCATCTCCCCCTTCAATTCCCCCCCTTTACTTTTCCTTTCCTTCTCCTAATGTCCCCATGTAATTCCTTGTGTTCCACAAGTAAGTGAAACCATATGATAATTGGGTTTCTCCGCTTGACTTAAAATTGCTGTTTTTGCACCATAATGAATTTTGATGGCCAAGGGAAGAGGGAATTCCTCACAGTTATTTCATAAATTTTCATATATGATATTATTTGAATCATTTAGTTCTAAATAGTTTAGTTTTCACTATGATTTCTTTTTTAAAAAGAATTATTTAGTCATATAGTTCTTACTTTACGAATATATGAGGATTTTTTAAAAATTAAAGTTTATTGTTATTAGTCAGGGTTTTCCACGTAAACAGAACCAGTAAGATGTATGTATAGGTCATATGATTTTGGAACCTGAAAAACTGCAGGATCTGCAGGGTGTGTCAGCAAGTAGGAGCCCCAGGAGAGCCAATGTTTTAATTGAGTAGGAAGGCAGGAAGAAGTTGATGTCCCAGATTATAGATAGTCAAACAAGAGGAATCCTTCTTTAGTAGGGAAAGAGTCAGGGTTTTGTTCTTTGGATGAAGCCTACCCACATTAAGGATGGCCTCTTGCTTTCTTTACTTATTCTACCTATTCAAATGTTAATCTCTTCAAGAAACATCTTCTCTGATACACCCAGAATAATGTTTAACCAAATGTCTGGGTACTCTATTGTCCAGTCAAGTTGACACATAAAATTAACCATCACACTAACCTTATTTCATAATGGTTATAAAATGTGATTTCTAAGTTTTGAAATTTGTTGAGAACATATTTATGGCCAATTTATCACCTTATTTCATGTGAATTTGAGAAAACATGTATTCTTTAACTATTGGGTACAAAGTTTAAATATGTTTGTACATGCATACATGCGTCATATGTTTGTATATAAATAAATATATAACTTTGAACATGGTATTCATTTTAACAAATAGAAAACTTTGAGTCATTTTCTTTTTAAAATTCAGTGTGGCTAGGAGTTTCAGAACTCAAATCAACAAAAATGGCAATAGATTCCTATACTTCTCAATTATGTACTGCACTTTTATTAATCAAATTTTTTTATTTAAAAACAAATTATCTACCCTTTCCTCATTCATTCAACATTTTATTCACAATATTTTCTGCATGATCATTATTTTTCTCAGTCAAGTGTCTTTTCTGATTTCTTAAAGCCTGGACATAGAAACATAAGAGAGGAAAAGAGACACATTCTCTATTATCTGCAATTATAGCTATTCTCTGAGGCAAAGAATACAGAATGGCCAGGATGACTGATTGGAGAGTATTGAGAATCATGGGGAAAGAGGAAATAAAGGAAAGCATAAGTCCTAGAATACTTTTTAGAAATTACTAAATTAGGGACACCTCAGTGGCTCAGTCAGTTAAGCCTCCCACTCTTGATTTCAGTTCAGGTCATGATTTCAGGGTTATGGAATTGAGTCCCATATCAGGCTCCCTGCTCAGCAAGAAGTCTGCTTGAGGGCCCCTGGGTGGCTCAGTGGGTTAAAGCCTCTGGTTTCGGCTCAGGTCATGATCTCAGGGTCCTGGGATCGAGGCCCGCATCGGGCTCTCTGCTCAGCGGGGAGCCTGCTTCCTCCTCTCTCTCTGCCTGCCTCTCTGCCTCCTTGTGATCTCTCTCCCTCTGTGAAATAAATAAATAAAATCTTAAAAAAAAAAAAAGAAGTCTGCTTGAGATTCTCCCTCTCTCTCTCCCCTCTCCTCCCACTCCCTCTCTCTCTCAAATAAATAAATAAGTAAATCTTTAAAAAAATCACTAAATTAGATAGAATTTTTCCTACAACTAAAATAAATCATTTATTCCTAGACTCAAGTATGTTCCTTCTGAATGCAAATGTGCCTTCATACACTCATATCCTTTTCACATTTGCTCTGCCTGTCAAAATAAGCCAGAGTTTACCTATGTTCATTTGGTCCATGTAAGTCTGAGAGTATAAAATAAATTACTGGGAAAGTGTCTGGGGGCAGTCTGATGTAAAGTCCCCTGTTGTTATTGATAACACGATCCATACTAATTTAAAAACATAAACATACATAAGTAAATGAAACTTACAATGCTCTGGCCAATACTGAGTTTATACTTCTTCTGGTGTCCTGCTATTGCCTCAGTTGGCTACTTCAGTTTCATACTGAGACTTATGTTCCAAACGTTTTGACCTTAGACTACAATGAACAATTCCAAGTTTTTTTTGTGAGAGCATTACTGATTCATCTTTCTCAGACAGCTTAATCATACTATCTATGATCATATCTTTCCTTTTGGAGTCTCTGGTAGATATATAGGCTTTGTTATTTGTTAAAAACTAGGGAGAGTAAAACTGCTTGTGCGTGCGTGCGTGTGTATTCCATCTATGACAAATAGCTACTGGAAAATAACTTTTTTCATATTCTGTCTAATTTTAGTCATACAAAATGTTATAATTAGTCAATTTACATCTTAGAATGCAAATAAGAATTTTTTTGCATGTTTTCCACAGATCTCCTAGCATTCCTTTTCCCCATGTTTCTGTTTGTGGAGGGTGCCCTTTTGTTTGCTTTTGCTTTCAATAACTTGGGGTATTTACAGAGGACTGCCTTTGCATTTTGGAGGCTTTTTTTGCCAAAAACATCTGGATAATGCTTCTTAAGTAATAACCATTGGGGGTTGGAGTCCACAAGCCCCAGACCCCTTGCTTTGGCTTGAGAGAACTCAAGGATGACTTGTACTCCAGAATCTCTCTTCAGGGATAGGCTGAAGCTACCTACCATTCTGGCACTTGGGCTCACATACCTGCTTACTTTTACTTCTCTTTCTTCCCCTACCACTTTAATGTTTTTCTCAAAGGCATTTCCTTATAAATCATTTGCATGTAGATCCTCAAATCAAGATCTGCTTCTGGGAACTTGGCATAAAGATATTTAACTTTAAAATCACAGGCAAAATATGTCTCTTACCTCCTCTTTAATGTGATGGCAAATATACCTGAGTTTACTCTTTAGACTCCAACGGTTTTGACTGAAGCTTCATTCTTGCAGTATACATAATAACACAATTTTATGGGTTGCATTTCATTGACAATTTATCAACTTATATTCCTAATATGCAGATGATTCAAAAGCCATTGCATTTGAAAGTTCCATTATAGCTATAGAGATATAAAAAAAAAAAAACTAGACTTGAGAGTACCAGAAATTACTAAGGATTCTCTGGTGTATACTTTAGAGTGTGCAGTCACTTGTTCCCATTGAGTTCTATGTAAGAATATGAAATTCTTTGACTTCTTTGCTATTTTCAGAATTTTTGGGCTGTTGAAATAAATGGACAATCTTACTAACATTAAAGCAACTAGATAAGTCATTGAGAAAAGCTACAAAAAATAAATAATTGTATTTTCCTTTAGAGAATTTTCTGTGTAGTATATAGCTAGGGAGATGTTTCTCTTGAAAAAAGGCGAGCAATTAGTCATTTGCTATTGACAAAGCTCAAATATTTGTAGTGGGTCAAAGTTGGGGGTTTCCAAGGAAGGCGAGTGTACTGCTGGGAGAAACCAAACAGGAGAAAGCGGGTTTTTATAAATGACCAAACCATAAAGAAATAAAATAGAAGTTACACACCCAGAAATCATTCAACTACTGTTACAGAATACAGGGGACTGAGAAGAATAAAAAGTGGGAAACAAAGAACCAGGAACAGGAAAACAAAATGGAGTATTTTGAAAGTGCTTGGCCAGTTGGAAGAGATATTTATTTTAATCTATCACAGTGGTCATAACACTATGTTATGTGCAACAATCCTAAGTTATGTAATTCAAAAATACTTTTATCAAAATCAGTTTTTTTTTAAAGATTTATTTATTTATTTATTTCACGGAAGGAGAGAGATCACAAGGAGACAGAGAGGCAGGCAGAGAGAGAGAGAGGGGGAAGCAGGCTCCCCGCTGAGCAGGGAGCCCGATGCGGGCCTCGATCCCAGGACCCTGAGATCATGACCTGAGCCGAAAGCAGAGGCTTTAACCCACTGAGCCACTCAGGCGCCCATCAAAATCAGTTTTTTAAATTATAAAACCTAAATTCCATTTCCCCTCTAAACATGTAGGCAATACTTACCTTGTTTTTATCCAGGCCACAAAAAACATCCTAGTAAATTATAAAAATTCAACGTTGTATAATTCATGTTTTGTATTATATAGATCTACAAGGTAATTAAAAAACCAAATAAATAATAAATTTAAAAATCTACTAGGTTAAAAAGGAAATGCAAATTACAATTTTAAATGTGAGTCAAGCTTTTCTCCATTGTAAAGCATTCAAAACTAGATAGATGCATGATTTAATAAGAAATGTAATATGACTGCATATCAAAATGTTGGTGAATAAATGTGATTTTTTTGTTTTGGGTAAAATTACAAACATATATAAATTTATTTATATATATATGACATGTGTATGTCATATATATATATGTGTGTGTGTAAATATATATATATATGAATGAATGACTTATTTCCAAATAATTGAGTAAATTCTGGTCCCATANATATATATATGACATGTGTATGTCATATATATATATGTGTGTGTGTAAATATATATATATATATATGAATGAATGACTTATTTCCAAATAATTGAGTAAATTCTGGTCCCATTTATATTTATATAGTAAGCAGAATTATCCAATAACCCTAGCCCTTGTGTCATGTCTTCCCTATGAATGTCTTCCCTATGAACCTGTGAGTATGAGATATCACTTTCCTGACTATTGTATATTGTACAGTAAAAAGGAGCTTTTCTAGATTGGACTTAACCTAATCAAGTAAATTCTTTAAAAACAAAGACTTTTCTCTGGCAGGTAGCAGACAAAGTTCGAGAGAAACACTCCTCCTGGCCCTGAGGACATGAACTGCCAGGTGTTGAACTGCCTAAGAGAGTCATCTGTCAAAGAACGATGTGTGGCCTCTAGGACCTCAGAGCAACCCACAGCATGGCCAACAAGAAAGCAAGGACCTCAGTCCTAAAGCTGCAAGGAGATGAATTCTGCCAAAACCCAGGTGAGCTTGGAGACAGGTATTTACTTAGTTAAAATGAGAACACAGGTTAGATGATACTTCGATTTCAGCTTTGGACCCTGAGCATAGGACCCAGCTAACAGTCTTAACTCACAAGAAGCATGAGGTAGTAATAAGTTAGTGTTGTTTTAAGTCATTACATATATAGTAATTTGCTCCACAAAGACCAAAAACTAATATAGTTGGATAAATGGTGTTTTCTTTACATTCTTTGCCAAGACTTTAACAAATTCTACTTTTGCTTCTTTTGAATTCATCACATAACATAGTTAGGCCTTGAGGCAGGGGTAAGAAGGAGTTTTACCTGGGTTGCACATAAAATAAAATGTTGATTATTCATCAAAATGAGGTTTTAGTAGACATTTTAGTATATTTCTTGACATAGAAATATGTTCCCAATATATCGTTAATCAAAGAAAAATAGGTTCTAAATATATTTAGTGCTTGATTCCTTTATATTCTAGATATGTGTTTATATGATTGTAAGCATATATGCATTCACATAGTATATGCACAGGTGATACTTTGCAAGTTATATACCAAAATGTCAATGGAAATTATTAATGGTTGGTACAATTGAGGTGATTTATATTTTCTTATTTTCTGTAGTAAATATTATATAATTTAAAATATATATACATAGGAAGCTAATAAAGTGCTGTCCTACTAGAATTTTTATATTTAATATGAGGTCCTGGACCTTTAGTTTTATTTTCTTTCTCTTTTCAAAAAATTTCATTGTTATTATTGTCATTGAACTCTAAAAAATTTGTAATCTGTATGTATTAGAGTTCTTCAGAGGAATAGATTCAACAGGATATATATATAATTGGCTCACACAACTCTGAAGGCCAGGAATCCTATAATCTGCTATCTTCAAGCTGGAGAACCAGGAGAGCTGGTGGTATTGTTTCATCTGGGTTTCTTTCTTTCTTTCTTTCTTTCTTTCTTTCTTTCTTTCTTTCTTTCTTTCTTTCTTCTTTCTTTCTTTCTTTCTTTCTTTCTTCCTTTTTTTCTTAAAGATTTTATTTATTTATTTGACACAGAGAGAGAGAGATTACAAGTAGGCAGAGAGGCAGGCAGAGAGACAGGGAGAGGAGGAAGCAGGCTCCCTGCCGAGCAGAGAGCCCGATGCGGCCTCGATCCCAGGACGCTGAGATCATGACCTGAGCTGAAAGCAGAGGCTTTAACCCACTGAGCCACCCAGGTGCCCTCTTTTTTTTTTTTTTTAAGATTATTTATTTATTTATTTGGCAGAGAGGAGAGAGAGACCACAAGTAGGCAGAGAGGCAGGCAGAGAGAGAGAGAGGAGGAAGCAGGTTCCCTGCCGAGCAGGGAGCCGATGTGGGCCTCGATCCCAGGACCCTGAGATCATGACCTGAGCCGAAGGCAGAGGCTTTAACCCACTGAGCCACCCAGGTGCCCTCATCTGGGTTTCGAGGTCTGAGAACCAGGAGGCAGGTGATGTAGGTCCCAGAGTCTGAAGACCAGGGAGCCACGAGCTCCAATAACTGAAGGCAGGAAAAGATGGACATCAACAACTCAAGAGAAAAAAAAATTCACATTTCCTTTGCCTTTTTGTTTATTTAGCCCTCAACAGATTGAATGATGCCCACCCATGTTTGTGAGAACAGATCTCTTTACTCAGCCTACTGAATCAAAGGCTAATTTCTTCCACAAACACCCTCATAAACACACCCAGAAATAGTTTTAGAGCTATCCAGGCATCCCTCAGCCCAGTGAAGTTGACACAAAATTAACCATCACAATCTGTCTAATATATCAGAATAATATAAGTAGGGGTCACCCTCCAACCACATATTGAACAGAAAGGCCACAACATGAGTCCCATGGTAGATCTGTCATATACAAATCAATATCAAGGATGTATTAATGCCTCAACAGTGCCCTTATAAGCACTGGGGACAACAGTGAAGCAATGTGTCCTTGTCTAGTTGACATTAGAATACTGTTTATGCACAGTACACATTTCTTTGTACTGTATTTACATAGCTTAATGGGGTTTTGAAAGGTCAGAATTAGAGCTGTAGACATTTGGAGCTGTGAATTACATACAGAGGCATTGTTGAATTCTTAATTATATTATTAAAGGCTTTACACAAGTCTAGTTTTTACCAAAGAATAGGTTCCTCTTGGTATATATTAGTTTAAACCTTGTATTTTCACTTATTTTTCAGACCTCTGTGTCCAATAAGAAATCACTATGTGCCAGCTTCATATAAAATAAAAACCTGGTCTTCCTGCACTCTTCTGTATTTTTGTGTAGTATATTTGACTTTTTCTTTCTCTAACTGGTGAATACCAAGAATTATCACTGGACCAAGATGAATGTGTTTTCTGAAAGTATTCTGGGAGAACTTTGGAAATATAATACTAACTGAATAAAGACACTGATTAGTTTAAATTGTTTTTCCATTACTTTTTTTAGTTTCTCATATGCATTTTTAAATAATCCCAGAAGGAAGCCATAGAAACAATCGAATTTCCAAGTGACTTTAAGAAAAATGACTATGCCAATGGGAATTTTGCAGAGTTTGCAACAACAAAACAAGTGAAATTTCTCCAATCACAGTGGCTCTATTCTCTTTTATATTTTTCCTGTTGGAGCACAAGTAAGAATAGAGTTTCCTACTTTCAAGTGAAACTATATTTATTCTCTGCTAGGAAACGTTTGTTCTTCATCTAGGAATCTCATGAATTCGAAGAAAATAGGTAAATAAGTCAGAAAGGAAGAGTCCTTACCAAGTGAGCAATTCCTTTGCAATTTTAATGGAAAGTGAATGAAAGGCAAATGAGTTTTCAAAACTATTTTAAGCTTTAATAAGTTTTGTCTGACTGCTTTTGTGAGAATAAATATAAGATATTTGGGTAACCTTAGGCTGATCATTAGACCAAAAACATTGTTTTAGTTCAAAAATGAAATATTAATGAACAGAAATTGATGATAACAATAATAAGATAAACCATACCATGCTAAAAAGACATACCATGCTAAAAAGAACAGAGTTCAAAAGGTTTTTGACAGTCTAAATTGAATGGAACATACCTTTGTACACAGGTTTAATAATATATCTAATAATATATATCTAATAATAATATATCTACAAAGTAAAGACAGGAAGATCTGATTGGCCAAAGTTTATGTGAATGAGTCTTGAGGTTTTGTATTTTTCTTTTGTTCTGCTAGAGCAATAACATTACTGTCTACACAAGTTTATGCCACCTTAAACTACCTTAGTACTAGTATAAATACTACATTGATAGCCCTTAGATGAAGTGGGAAAATTGATCTTCAAGGATCTGCCCCAGTTATACCACATCTGACCTATTGTATTCAGTTTTGAGAAGTTGGAATTTACAAATAGGAAAATACAAAGGATAGTGAGGCTACTCTAACTCAAGATACATGAAAAGTGGTTTAATGAAATTCACTTCTTGGGAAGGAAAGATAATATGAAAGTTGTACTATTATAGCACCATAGTTAGCTTGAAGAGCTGTGCAACCAGGCTTCTTGGGTGTGATCTAGTGCCACTGGGCAAGTTATTTAACTTTTGTTAGATTTCTTCAATATCCTTCCTCTCTTTTCCCACATCTGCACAACAGCATTGGCAGCTGGGCTTAATTTTTAGGATTGTTGTTAGCATTTATTAAAAGATACACACTGAGCATAGTAGAACCAGTCCTGGAACATTGTGCGCAATAAATTTTGGTTANATAGTTAGCTTGAAGAGCTGTGCAACCAGGCTTCTTGGGTGTGATCTAGTGCCACTGGGCAAGTTATTTAACTTTTGTTAGATTTCTTCAATATCCTTCCTCTCTTTTCCCACATCTGCACAACAGCATTGGCAGCTGGGCTTAATTTTTAGGATTGTTGTTAGCATTTATTAAAAGATACACACTGAGCATAGTAGAACCATTCCTGGAACATTGTGCGCAATAAATTTTGGTTATTGTCATTGTTCTTGTTATCATACTACTAAATATTTGGAAAGAAGTTTGTGTGGAAGAGAAATCAAGGACTGTGACTGGTTTCATAGAACAGAACTATTAATGGTGGGTTAGGCTTAAAGTGAGGAAGATTAACTCAATATAAGAACTTGGAAAAGAGTTAGCATTGTCTTCCTAAATGAAATAATGAATTCCTATTCCCAGGTGGTTTTTAAAAGCAGGTACTAAGGATCCTATATAAGGAAATACTAGGGGCACCTCGGTGGCTCAGTTGGTTAAGAGGCTGCCTTTGGCTCAGGTCATGATTCCAGGGTGGGATCGAGTCCCGCATTGGGCTCCCTGTTCAGCAGAGAGCCTACTTCTCTCTCTCCCTCTGCCTGCCACTCTGTTTACTTTTACTCTCTCTCTATCTCTCTGTCAAATAAATAAATAAAATCTTAAAAAAAAAAAAGGGAGCCCTAGAGTGAATGGGAGATTCAAAGAGATAATCCCTATAGATCATTTCCACACTGAAGATCCTGTGTTTCCAAAATGTTTTAGAAAAACACTTCCTGCTTGAGAAAATAAATATTTAAAATGTAGGTTATATTTTATTTATCAATTATACTTTAATAATGCTGGGAGAAAAATGAAATATAGACTATCATGATTTATAGAAACTAAAATAATACATATTGCATTTTAAATATGCTCTTATTTGTTATTAAGAAGCTGTTAAGTTTATATTTTATGTTAACTAATGTTGCTATAAAGTAATTCTGAGCTGTGGCCAAAAGCAAAACATAGATGACATTGATAAAGCAACCTTTCAAATTTTGTTGCAGTGAGTCTGAGTAAAGAGATTAGTTGACAAAGAGGAAATTTTGATTCTCTATTCTTTGGTGCTTTGAGAAATCATGCTTCTGAGTATAAGAATCTTCATATGGAAAAAAATTATTAAGTATTGACTTTTCCAAGTTCTTTGAAAAAAATAATCATATATTCAATGATTACTCACAAGTTGACTTTCCTATGTGGGTATTTTCAGATAGTTCCCTTTAACACTAAAGGCATTTTTCTTCACTTATGCAAACTCACCAAGTTTCCCAGTGGTGTTATCAAGTAGAAAGATATTAATTTGCAGGTACACCATAAACAAATATATTACAGCTTGAATTAGAGGGAAGAGTTCTATTTGTAATAATGAAATCTTGAGTCTGTAACCATAGTAAAGGAGCAATGTAATGAGCATATACTGTATGATTTGTATGTGCCAGCAGCACCATGATGTGTGTGTGCACACACACATACATAACACAGACACAAACACACAAATTGCTTATGTGTAGCCAGAGAGGACCTCTGAATGATATTAATTGACTGCATATAAAGTGTTTCTTAAAAGTTACTATGAAGAGTCTTGTTACTTCTAATTTGAGTTAAATTCAAATGGATTCATTTATGGAGAATTTTCAGATTCTATGTAATCTCAAATTTTGTTTTTCTTCCACCTTTATGGTATAGGAGGCAGCTATGAGGCACCATTGCAATGAAATGAAACGAATAAGTTATTTTACCACAAAAACTAAAAATTTTTATAGACAAAAATCAAAGGAACTTAGTAGATGTAGTTGTATTTTAATTTACATGTTGACTTAGATGAGCTTTTTTCTTTGAAGCAATGAAGATGAAACCAGTGGCTTGGCACCACACATATTACAACCAATAAAAAGAAAATGAGCTAACTCCCTCAAAGGGGCATTACCCTTCTTCTGATTGAGCTCTGTATAATGCTGTGCTCTGTGGAAATTTTAATAGTGTCACACAGTGAAGCAAGCTAAGGGACCATAAAACCTTGCACCTTATCTATGCTTGAACAGTAACCTAGCATTGATCTTTTTGTACTGCTACGCTAACTGCAAGTACAATTATGAGATTGAACCTAATTTACCATGTGGATCTACCAAAGTAGAATGACAGCCAAAATCAAGTTCATATTCTGCACACATTCTGGACTAATGCATTTAACATTTACATTTGAGGAAGTATTTACCATCATACTTCTGAGGTCTACATTGTCAAACATAACAAAATTTTAGAAGCTCATGTGAAAATTACTTCTATATTGAATTATCTTTGCATTGTTTCTGCCCTCACAAATCTGTGCCTTTCCTTTGAGATGTGTTGCATGTGGGCAGATGTTTAATTTGGGATGATTTCCAGTTGTTATTTTTTAAAACTCATTATCAGAGTCCTCTTCATTTTACAAAAATACACCAGCAGAAATGAAGACGCGATTTGGATTAAAAAAGACATATTCAAATAACTCTTATTTTGAGGTCGAAGAAACAATAGTTATTGAAAATATAGTGGAAGCTTGCCTGAAAGTAAGATTTTTAATGTAATACATTGTATATTTATTAGCAGTTAGTCTTATTTATGCATAAACATTGGTTTTAGTTTTTTATAAATTTTCAGTTTTTAGTTTGAAAAAATTAGACTAAAAAACAGAACAAAACAAAACTGTTGAAAGGCCAGAGAGAATTCAATGAGGTCAATTACTATAAAACAAGTGTTTGAAAATTTAATTCAAAAGGGAATATAAACAACTAGTAATTATTACTCTTTAGTAATAACTGAATTATATTTACAGTTCAGAAAAGTAAAACTTGGAAAAAAGTAATAATAAAAATATTAGAAAAAGCAAACAAATACTCAATTTAGTCAAAACAGTCTATCTCTAAAGTAAAGAATGACTACAAAATAATGTTAACTTCTATGACTTGGAGCATACCTGGTTAATGAAGATATTACCTTAGTGAGAAGAATTAGTACTGCCCTTCATTCTTCAATCATTCACTTAGTCATGCACTCATTCATTCAATCAACATCATTCATTCATTCAATCAACATCATTCATTCAATCATCATAGGATGGTTAATATATGTAATCTACCATAGTAGTTTGCAAAAAAAAGGGGGTAGATCACAAAATTTTCTGTAGTCGTACCATACTCCTTACACTAGAACTTTGTAGCTTTTCTCTATATGTGTTGGAGTCTATTTCTCCAGTCCTTGAATCTAAGTTGGCATTGTTACTTTTGTTGGACAAGAGATGTGGCAGAAGCTATACTGTGCCAGCTCTAAGAATAAGCCTCTAGATGCCTTACACTCAAGGACCTCCCTGGAAAACCTGTCCAACTACCACTGGCATGAGGCTGAGCAAAAACTTGCCAGATGGTAAGATTGCCATGGCGCTGACTACCTTGTTTTCCATGCAACAGTCAGCCAACCCTCACAAGCACAAGTACCTCATTGACTACAGACTTGTGAATGAGCCCAGCTGAGATAAAAGGAGCTGCCTAGCAGTGCCTGGCCCTAGGTGACCCATAGAACAGTGAACTAAAGTTTGTTGTTTGAAGTCACTGAGTTCCTGAGAGGATTGCTGTACAGCAAAATCTAACTGATAGTTAGTACACTCTTTTAAAAAATGTTGTATATATAAATCATTCGATAATTTTACTTTTGTAACAAGATATTACATAATGGCCTCACTGAAATGTTTTAACTTTCTGCAAGTAGGAGTATGAATTTAGAAATGGGCAAATAGGTATTTTAGCTCATTTTCTTCTTTGGATTAAATTTAATACAGCCAAACCACAGCTTCCCTCAGGGATTTGTCACTGTTTTCTCACCTCAGGAAGGGGTTTTCCTTATATAACAGGAACAAAATTCACCATCTCAAACTGTAACTACGAGCACAGCATGTGCTATTCAACGGTTCTGGAAAAAACACAGCCATTTTTTTTTATTTCTAGTTTGCGAGATCAAGGAATATTTATCTCTTTATTTGCTCTCCCAGTTTTATTCATTAATTAAAAATAGAGTTAAAAATTTTTGCCATCTGTTTCTTTTTTTTAGCAATACAAGCATATGTCAAGTTATTATTTACTTTATTCAATGAAATATTGAAAATTTGCTACTGTAGTTCTTTCAAAAATTATTTAATTCCATTTCCAAACTCTGCATGTTGGGAAAATCTTTATGTGTGTGAGAAAATGAAATTTGGAATAACAAGGCAAAATACTGAAAGATAGATGAACTATAATATATTAAATAATTTTCACATAATATATTCTCATCATCAGCCAGTAATTTTAATGAGTGCTATCTTAAATTCATCGATACTATTACAAGAATAGTTTATAGCAGAAGATATAAAATAGTCAACTGAGAAGTATTTGAACTTACTAAACATCATAAGGGTATAGTTATCATATTTTTATATAAACAATCTAAAATTATAAATGAGTAGTTGATTTGTTTTTATTATAATCAATATTTCTTATAATTCATGTTTTTATTCAATGAACTTTATAGTATTATCATAAATATTCAATTAGTAATATTAATTCCCTTGGGAGATATTCTGGGGTTAATATAATTTTATACCTCTTATTGTTATTAATGTAACTACTGTTGGCTTTTGTTTGCATTATCCTCGAATGATGACAGACAGTAGGGATATTTTCAACTGATGGCATTCTCTTTTGAAATTCTATTAAGTTTATATTCTCTTAAATTATTTTAAAAGTGATAGTGGTGGAGGTGACTTAGTGACAGTGGAAGGTGGTGGTTTTGTGTAAAAATGGGGGTGTACACATGCATCTATAAAATGAAGACTAGAACAAATCTAAATGGAAGTCATAATCTTCCTCTTTATAGAGATATAGATGAGACTTATTTCATTTATTGATAGATGAACTAATTATACTTTGATAAATTGAGATTTTTCCACACTTGTAAAAATATCTTAGGAAGTTTCTGGGCGCCTGGGTGGCTCAGTGGGTTAAAGCCTCTGCCTTCAGCTCAGGTCATGATCTCAGGGTCCTGGGATCGAGACCCACATCGGGCTCCCTGCTCAACGGGGAGCCTGCTTCCCCCTCTCTCTCTCTCTGCCTGCCTCTCTGCCTCCTTGTGATCTCTCTCCATCTGTGAAATAAATAAATAAAATCTTTAAAAAAAATTAAAAAAATATCTTAGGAAGTCTCTAATTTTAGCTTTTTATGCAATGTCTCAGTCATCAGATTCATTTTGGGATAGACAATTTATAATATCTTATTTAATACCTTTTTCTGTGTATTTAAGAATCATGGGAAAAGAGATCTTTCTAATTAGCCAAGTTTACTAAGACTCTTTACTCTTTGATTTGGGTTCAATTTTTATGGATCTTGTGAGCCATGTTTTTCATATTTATACTTCAAAATCATGAGAAAGACACATGAACACACATCATCTTGAGTTATTCAGCTGATTTTCAAAATTTTGAATAACTGTGAGTTTTGAAAGTTTTCTTTGCATACCAATTGGAGAAATATAAAACACCTGATAGATATTTTTCATGGAAAAAGAAAATGAAAAAATAGTGAAAAAGTGAATAAATAGCTAGTTCTAGGACATTTTAAAATTAAACAATACCNCCTTTCTTCTTTGCTGTTCTTTGTCCCATTCCATCATCAAATAGTGAACATAATTAAAAATAAAGTCCAGGGCGCCTGGGTGGCTCAGTGGGTTAAAGCCGCTGCCTTCGGCTCAGGTCATGATCTCAGGGTCCTGGGATCGAGGCCCACACTGCTCAGCGGGGAGCCTGCTTCCTCTNGAGCCTGCTTCCTCCTCTCTCCTCTCTCTCTGCCTGCCTCTCTGCCTACTTGTAATCTCTCTCTCTGTGTCAAATGAATAAATAAAATCTTTAAAAATAAAATAAAATAAAATAAATCATTCAATGTATTTATTTATTTAATTACTTATTTATGAGTTCAAACTCAAAGTGGTTACTTGATATAACAAAATTTGGAAATTTATGTTTAATGAGTCTTGCTGCTAGGCACTCAGAATAATTTTTATTTAATATTTTATAAAAAGTACTGCATTGTTGATTTTTTTAGTGTTTGAGGAAAAATATAATTTTTCTTAAAGTTGCTCAGATGTATGGTTTTTTTGAGGTAAGATATCTTGAAAAGAAAGTTTGCATTATGGTCTTGGAATAGTAGGTGTCTTCGAAAACAATTCTCTTAGCTAGAAATTAAACATAATTTAAAACAAATTTTTGAGTCCAGGACTAATTTACATTGTCATTTATTTTATAAATAGTTTTATAAACTTTGATATGATAATCTTTAATAGTATAATTGGTGATTTAGACATTCAAGAACAAGATATTCTAGCACATGTTTACTCCAAAATTGTTTCCATTGGTTAACTGTAACTTCAAAAAACCACAAACATTTTATAAAATACACCAAAGGGATTTAAAAAATTCATAGGTCAGAGTTGGGCAGTGTATAGTCGAACTTCAAACAACATGGGGTTAGGGGCACCAACTTCCTACACAGCCAAATTTCCAAGTATAACTTTTGACTTCCCCAAAATGTAACTACTAAGAGCTTACTGGTGACTGGAAGCCTTACTGATAACATAAACAGTTGATTAACACCTATTTTGTATATGTATTACATACTGTATTCTTATAATAAGCTAGAAGAAATAAAATGTTATTAAGAAAATCATAAGGAAGAGAAATACATTTATGGTCCTGCATTGAAAGAAATACATGTATAAGTGGATTCACACTGTTCAAACCTATGTTGTTCAAGGGTCAACTGCATATTAATTTTAGATAATCCTTAATCAATTCTATAAAACACTAAGACATATCCTTTGTCTCTTTTTCAGTGTCCTTTCTTAATTTTCTAAAAGAAGAAAATTTGATTAGATTTTTTTAAGAAACTAATGTTGGATATATGTGAATAATATTCTTTTGGCGCAAAATTACATGAGTTCGAAAAACTAGTTTCTGTAGTGCAATGACTCTACCAGGGACAGTGCCACACAGTTTGTAATATGTGACATTTATGATGTGGTTCAATGGATGAAGAATAAGAGATAAAAAAGATATATAGGGATTTATGTTACAGATTGATCCTCATTTTCAAATTATTTCTCTGATATTTATCTCTTCTTTAGTGTTGATATCTCCAAATCATTTCTGTGGAAACAAACTCTATTCACATTTATAACCTTGAAAAGGGTTAATCATTAAAGTCTGCCTTAATTTCAGATTTTATTACATCGTTACCATTTTTTATCTGTGTAAATATAATGAAAACTGTTAATGGCTTTGGTGAATATTTTTGTAATAAGATAAATAATAATATGTAATGGTAATGTTGACAATAATGATAATGGTTTTAGGCAGAAAATAAGGTCTTTGAATGACAAAAGATTGTAATTGTAAGTAAAACTATTTTGAAGCAAATCTCTGACTGCTGTTTTTCTGCTTTCTAATATCTATTCCAAAGCCTATTTTGTAATGCCACCTGTACTCGTTTGTAAATATGCAGGCTAAGATCACATGTTTTGTTGTCACAAACAGGGTAATAGCTTGCACCTGGACTCAAAGAAAAAAAAATCACCAAGAAGACCTTGCAGGAAAGGAATTCAGCCTAGGAGGGGGTGGCTTGTGTATTTTCCCCTTGTCAGGCCTGTTATTTATGCCTCCTCTGGGTGGGAGAGATAAATTCTCCATTCATAGTTATTCAACCAAGACTTAAAAAGTAACAAAATTTCATTTTTGCCTTTTAGTCTACCTACTGGAATTTATCAGACTCAGTGTCTTGGCAACACAAACACACACACACACACACACACACACACACACACACACACCCAATGACAATGATGGTGCTTGCTCAATGTAGTTTAACTTAAGATCCAAGGCCTTTAGAAATATGTATGGTAAATATGAAACCAAATCAGAAATATTTCTTTCAATGACTGAGTCACTGTGTGTTCTTTTTTGTTGTTTTCCCCTTTGCATGTTTCAGAGTAGAAATGCAATTATCCAGGTGATTGGTCTGTGGGAGGAATGTTTTAGGCAGGAATGGATGTTTGACCAAAAAACCCCAAGGGGCTCAAAAGCAGGGGGAGCAAAACAATTTCCATGATATTTTCACTTTCCAAGTTGTTATGGAATGTGCTTGCATTATTGCAGCTTCTGGAGTCCAATAAGCTCACTAATAATTGTAGTCATCTCTGAATAGCTCAAGTGGGAGCAGTTTCTCAAAAATTCCCAAGTAAAATTCTGTACTTATGAGCTGTTGCATTCTGGGTACACATCAGGAGTTACAAGTGCTGGGTTTTTGTGGAGAATTGATTATTCTTATAAGAAACAGTGAAGACGTTAATGAGAGCTTACCCAAAGGGAATTAAAAGCCAACTTCCCAGATACCTTTTCTGTTATCCTTTGTTATGCAGCTGATTGGGTACCAGAAATTGGGGGGGAAAAAGAAACAACTAATAAAATTAGCAGACTTGATTGCATTGTCTGGCATCCAAGCTGGGGGGAAGCAGAGGACTGGAGAAGGAAACAAAAAGAAATATTACTTTACAAAAACACAAAATTCACACGCCAGAAAAAATATTCTAATAACTTAGAGATTAGACATTAACATGCTTGAAATTGCATGAATGCTTCTAAAGTATTGCTCTTTATAATTTGCATATTATATTGCTCTTTGTATTTTATTTGAAAGAGTAATATTATACCAGTTTTCCTCCATAACATTTGTAACTGCAGTGAATTATGACAGACCATGGAGTAGCATTGATTAATCCATGCTTAAGGGTCCGATTCCGCTTTCGATGTTCTAGGACCAAATGGAGTATGCAGATGGTACAGAATGAAGCAGGCTTCAATTTCTGGTTAGAGCTATCAACAGGGAGATCACATCCTCCTAACCTTATAGTGCCTATTCTGAACTGAATTCTTTATAAATTAGTATACAGTAAAGCAGCACCTAGTAGGATGAGACTGGTTTATTATATTCTCTTCTTCCTCAGCATTCAAAATTTGCTATTCACTATTGTCTAATATATCCTGCTCAAAGCTATAATGGAATTACTGACATTAAATTCTTTGAACAAATTATATTTTAAAGAATATAGGTTGTCCTCATCACCTTAGTGTTAATAAATCGTAGGGATCCCTGCACACTTGATATCGACCCTCAGCATAACACCATAGTAGATGACCAATTAAATATTTAAATGAATTATCACACATTTGGGGGGACTTATGTTGTTCATGGCATTATATCAATATGGAGAATATAGTGAAAGCATTATATTTTAAATTCCAAATGGTAGTCAATGAAATTTCCATAAAATATCCAGATCCTTTTTAAAAAATATTTTTATTTATTTTTTTATTATGTTCAATTCACAACTGTACAGTACATCATTAGAAATATCCAGATTCTTAAATTATTTGTGGCTGCTTCATGTAAGGCATTATCATCCTTCTGGATGGGCCCTCAGGAACCATGGAATTCAGAATGTGAAACTTTAACATAATTTTATGAATGAGTAGATGAATTCATGGTCAAGTTATTTATTATTATATCTATAAAATGAGGTTAATTCCAATAGAATGTTTAAAATGTTTGTTTTATGAACATATATATTATTATTAATGCTCTGAATAGTGATTTCAAAATACGTTGAATATTATTATTTAGACTTGATGTATGTATCTACCACTCCTTGTTGTATGACATCAGCCTGTTCACATATTTATATTACCTGCCTGGTAATATAAGGCATTTTCATTTGCAAACCTGCAAAGCTACTTAAGATGTCAAATACGAAATAAGCAAAGACATATTAAAAACTCAAAATATTACAGCATGAAATTCCTCATAAACCATTTGTTTGTTTGCTCATACAGTATTCCTATAGTCTGCAATTTCTGGGGCATCACAATTAGTTTATTTTTCCAGAGAGATACTTTGATAATAAAAATATTAGTTGCCTTGCAGCTTAGAAATTCAGTCCATTTGAATGAACCATTTGGCCTAATTAATTGTTGGAGGATAAAACTCAATTTTAAAACCATGTGTATCTTAAAAAATCATTGATATTGATACCTGTTAAAATATTTGGGAAGAATTTTATAATTCCCATTGGATGTCTTAAATATTTCTAACAACATGCTGCTGCAGACAAAATGAATACAGCAGATCTCATTCATTATTTCAGAGTTAGGCATATAGAAACTTCCTTACATTTTCCTGGGTTTTCCTTAGATTAATGAGATGTATGGATAATTTTAAATCTCTGTCATATGGCTTATTGGTTGTGTTGCTTTAGTCAATGTATGTTACCTCAATAAACATCAGTTTACTCTTCTAGAAAGAAAGAGGTATGAGCACAAAGAGAATATTACAATGTGTGTGGTATGTAGGAAGCACTTCATGTGCTGGGTCTGTTATTGTACTTTAATTAGAAAATACATTGGAAAACAATGGCAAATAATCAAAGTAACAGATAAATCAAAAGGCTTTGTCTTTTTTTTTTTTGGTATGTATTATGTGTTTGTCTAGTTCTCTATGTATGTTTTTCTATTCCCATTTTACTTTGAGTAATATTACCATTATTTTCCCTTCTTTGAATAAGGACCAGCAGATGATAAGAAATTGGTATTCTGAGTGCCATAGTACTATGGGCATTATTAAATGATTCCATGGACTCCTCATATCTGGGTCATAAAGTATAAGTTATATTTTCTTGTCCATCCATATTACCAAATGACACTAAGATGGCGTTAAACTGGTCCACTGTAGTTTCACACCATCTGCACCTGTGTTATAGCTTTGCCCACCTAAAGTGAACAATGAGGAAAACGTAAATCTTGGTACTCAGCTCTGCATGTGATGCGTGATAACTACACTGTGAAAATTATGAAGTAAAGAAATAAAGTATGATCAAAAATTCCGTCATCTATCCCATGACTAGAGTAAATTCCATACATTTCTCCTTTCATTGTGTTAGTTGTTACATTTTAGAGATGTTTTCCAAACATCATCAAACCCTGTAAAATGTATTGGTTATAGGCAAAGAAATGTGACCTCATTGTATATAATTTTGCTCAAGAGGCACCTGGGTGGTGCAGTTGGTTAAGCATCTGACTCTTGTTTTCATCTCAGGTCATGATCTCATGGTTGTGAGATGGAGCCCAACATTGGGTTCCACCCTCGATGCAGAGTCTGTTTGAGATTCTTTCTTTCTCCCTCTGTTCCTCCTGCTTGTGCTCAATCTCTCTCTCTTCCTGAAATAAACCTTTACAATTTTGTTTGATTAAAATGTATGGTCTGGTTTAAAATGTTTAATTCTCAGTGTTTTACTTTGTTTTGAAAAGGACTGTAGAATATTCTAGATTTGACCTGACAACAATATACTTTCTTACTAGAAATGAGAATGTTTATTGCCTCCTTTCCACTTCAACCTTGGCACAAAGTGTGAAAAATAATTGTTTCTACATTTTATTGCCATCTGTTGTATGGCATTAAGATCAACTGTCTTTTTTTTTTTTTCCTGTTCATGGTGTTTTTTAAGGTTTTCCTTTGGCATTCAGGTCATATCATCTGATTTTGCGGCTCTGTGCCTGTGGGTGGACATCTGGAATAGTTGGCTTAAATAAGTTTGTGCTTGTTTCTAGTTTTGGTAGAGACATAGTTCTCAATGGTTATTTCCTTAGATTATCTGTTGCAGTAAATTGGTTTCGTTCCAGTAGAATATCTTCCATTGCACTTGTTTTCAAAGCCATCCAGTCTCTTGTGTAAGATTTTGGTTTCTTTCCAGTTCTTGCAGCTGTAGGTTAGTAATAGGATTACATTTGAGTTGAATATCCTCAGTTTTATATCTATGCTCTTAGTTTTTGAAGACTTTTTATAAACAATTAAGGAAATAGTTTCTCCTTATGCTGACCATTATTCTATGAATCCATAATACAAAGTGATTTAAGTTCTAGATTGATGTTAATTTGGGGTCTGAAAAATGTTTGGTTTGGCATAATCATGAGATTTAGAAAGCTAGTTGGATTTTTTAAATCTTTTGCTAAGTCTTTGGATTTTCTCTGTAGGTTGCTAGAAAGACAATGTCTGTTGCACACAGTTACCTCCCTAAATGGTCTCCCTACTAATGTCAACATAAAACAAAGATATCCTCCTTTGAGGATTTGAAAATAAGTTATGCTGAGCGAAATAAGTCAATCAGAGAAAGACAATTATCATATGATCTCTCTGATATGAGGAACTTGAGGGGCAGGGTGGGGGGTTGTGG